>WPIO01000005.1:10677500-10750000 GCA_009760855.2 Cristatella mucedo | reverse complement strand
GGATCTTTTGAAGTTATGGCATATTCCAGGTGCTGTTTGGCCCAGTGGTTAAGGTGCTCGTCCTGACCTCGGCCAGACCTCGGTCGTGGGCTCGAGCCCCGTGGCATACGTGAAGCACCTGAATAGAGATTAAGTTCTCTCAAGGAATATATGTATGTGAATATCCATGCGAATGAGTTTTATATTTTTTATTATATATAAAAATAAATGTAAGCAACCCAAAATTGCATTGCAATGACAGTTACTGAGAACAGCAGGAACTCCTTACATCTGTGGCAGTCAGTGCTGGGCACGGGCTATTCTGATCAACCACTCAGCTCTTGTGATAATCAATCTTGCAATGTTTCTTAAGTCGCTCGTAGTCAAAAATTGAATATGATTAGTCATCTCGGGTTGTGGAGGAATTCATGTGCAGTCGCTATGTAATTGCTCCAGTTCTCTTTTGTTTTGTGCCACATGCATCAGCAGACGATCAAGCTTAGCTATTTCATTTGAATGCACAGACGTCCGTGCGTCTTTTGTAAATTAAAGAGTGCATGTACTGCCTGAGTGTAAGCTGTTTGTTTTCATTGGTTGCTGCCTGCTTACTTCACACTTCGGGTGTGCTTGCTGCTTTGACATGCAGTCAAGCTTTGTTCAAGCTGCCACCTATTGTGCAGCCTTCATTTGAACCTGCCTTTCCATTGCTTTCGGTTGGTGGTCCACGGTAGTTAGCCATGTCTGCCTGCATCGCAGATCGGTTGTGCTTATGCCTGCTAGTAGTGCTGCCTCCCCCTCATCCAGTGCAGCATATTCCATCGACTCAAATCTTCACGATTGAGTGTAGTACGTTTCGGCGAAGGAGCCAAATCTTCAATTAGACCGACAAATAAAGCTGAACCGAACAGCCCGGTATGTGTGGCATTAGTTAAACCGGCTGGCCTGACCCCACACTTCTTCCAGGGAGTAGTAAATGTATCTACCTGGATGTGAGACTTGTCAGAACCCTTAGAGAAGCCGAGCATCCATCACCAAAGATAAGCATTGTAATGACTGTCCAATCTTTTGCACTGTTGTTTGCAACGTTTGTTGTTGTGTGCGACGTTTTGGTTTTGGAATCGGTAGAGTCAACCTGATTAGGTATCAAGGGTTTACAGTTCTACATTCACTTGCATTTAGTCACTCGTTTTACAAGTTTTTTAGATTGAATGCTGGCATGGCTGATTTAGCAGCAGTATGTATGTATGTATGTTTCTCCGACTGTAACTCCACAAAGTCATAAAGACCATGTGGGTGTTACGCATGAGAGATTTGTGTAGCACACTCACAGCCTAAGCGGCTTTCGGTACGCATTCGGTAGCCAACAGACTTCGTCTCACGCAACAAAGAGAAAGTGAGAAGCATTGCAGAGTCAGGAGAGCAGTTGAGGTAGTGAGTAGCATAGAAGTAGCAGCTCAGGACCGCTGAAAAGGATGTGCCATAGTCGGCAGTAGGAGAGTAGTTGTTTAGGTGGGAAGGATGTGTCAGCATATCTGATGCCATTATCGATGGGAAGTGGTCTGACATCACCTGAAGCATTGACAGTTGCAGCTAATATCTAAGGAAGGACTTCATAATGCACGCACAGAAAAGTTCTTATACTGACCCTCAAGGCCTGCAATGGCTTGGCTCCTTTGTACCTAGTTGAACTGCTGCACCATTTTTAGCTTCCTCGTGCCCTCAGGTCCTGTGTGAACAATCAATTAGCTGCTCCATTCCTCTGCTTAAAGACCATAGGCAACAGAAGCTTTAGCTTTGCAGGTCCTTGACCGTGGAGCTCACTTCCACGATTCATACACAACAACTACTCTCCTGCTGCCGACTATGTATGGCACATCATTTCCAGCCGTCCTGAACTACTTCCATGTTACTCACTACCTCAACTGCACTCCTGACTCTCCTGTCTATGCTTTCCACTTTCTCTTTGTTGTGTGAGATCAAGTCTGTTGGCTACCGAATGCATGCCGAAAGTCGCTTAGGCTCTGAGTGCGCTATACAAACTCTCCTGGGAGCCAAGCCATGGCTAGTTTTGTGGATCAAAGTAGGATTTTTATTTTGCATTTTCTTATTAATCAGTAGTGATTTCATCTGTTCTAGCAAAGAAGATTCTTGGCTGAATTTTCTTGGACCAACCTAGGATTAGTAATAAGGATCAAGTGTATTGAGTTCATGGCACACCTACATGCATGCAGTAACTGTAGATGCTTAAAAATCTGCAGGCCTCCATAGGCATTGCAAGGGCAACTCCATCCGCAGTGGAGCCGGAGCTAACATCTGTCTTCTTGCTGTCTGCGGGCAGTAAGTATGTAGTTACAGCTGTCAAACTCGCCATTTTTTCCATGTGGGTTGAAACTTAGCGCAGCGGTATGCTGCTCACGCATCACTGTGCACTTCATTGGCTGAAGTCCGGCAGCAGGCAATTTTTCATTTGCCCTCTGAAAGCAGAGTGAAAGCCATCTGCTGCTGTAGACTGGTTTTCTCTGAGGGTGCTATACAAATGTACTATTATTATTATATGAGGCTGTTATGTCAGCCACTCTTTGTTGCTTTGGCAGATATTTCTTGATGATATGGGTCCACTGCCAACTTTCACGTTAGGATGAATCAGGATTCTTTTCAGTCGTTATTGGTTCTTTAAGAAACTCTTTTTGATTTATGCATATATTTCCCTTTAACTTTATGAACCATAAGATTGAAGTGATTATTAAGTCAGGGAGTGTTTTTAAGCACTCATAGTTTTGGTCTGCAGCCTTTTGGTCTGCACTTGAGCAAAAGAGCAAGCAACTGGTCTGGGGGTCTGTAATGAGAAGGTGGGATTAATAACACCTCCTTTGCTCATCTCTATTTAGGTTAACAACGACCCCTCCATCCACTATGGTGCCAATAGTGTGGACCTGTCTGACCCCCCACCCCACAATTGTAAGGGTGGCATTATTGGATGGTGGTCACGAAGGGCAGCAGTGGTTTGCTGAGCATGAACTTTCAGGTGCTCAGCAGCAGCAATAGTGATGCCAGCAGCAACAGAACATCAGCAAATAGCTTGAGTATTGCATAGGAGTTTGCAATCTGTGCGTGTGTGTGTGTGTGTGTGTGTGTGTGTGTGTGTGTGTGTGTGTCTGTGTCTGTGTGCACGCGTGTGCGTGTATGTTACACGTTCATGTATGCCATGAGTATGCTAGCACTATCAATTTACAAGTGTCAACATGTAGTTGCCATTTTATCATGGGTCAGCATTTATATATATATATATATATATATATATAATATATAACACATACATATATATATATGTATATGTTATATATAATTATATTAGTTATATATAATATACATACATATAATGTATAACATATATATACATATATATATACATTTTATCGTGGGTCAGCAGAAGATTGCCATTACCAAAGGTAGCTTCTTCCCATTTGCATTAGCAGTACATTTGCATTGAATGCCCATCTTTGCATTGCTGCATGAACTTACTTATGTGCTCAGAGAAATACATACTTCATGGGCATACTTCAGCTCTTCATGGAGCATATAAGAAGGAATACGCCCGTGTGTCTGCCCGCTGTAGCTGCTATCAGAGTTAGGACTGGGCATGTCCGGTGCTGCGTGAGCATAATCCTTAACTTCTGCTACCTCTTCAGTCTCATGAGAGATCATCTCTCGAAATGCATCCTGCTGCTTAGGGTCGTGTACCTCAGGCTGCTCTTCTGCATGCTACAGCTACCGCAAGTAAATTTGGAATGCCTCCAGCCATCCTCGTGGCATCGATACACACATGCCGGCTGATTCTGTCCTTCACCTTCATGTCATCAGTGTGTAACTGATGCTTGCCACCACTGATGCTAGCAGTTCGTGCCTGCCAGCATGTATGCAGGGTAGGACAGCGAGCAGTAGAAGATGCTCATCGACGTTGTATATCTCTGCCCTCCGTAGCTTTTGCTCCTCTTAGCTGTGCGGTGAGGTCCTCGTTGTCGTTGGCAGTGACAGCCAGATCGACCGAAATGCCCTCCCGTGCAGCCTCGCCGACACAAGCTCAGCATGATGGAAGGCTTTGATGACTGTGCTCTCTGCTCCGATACCACATAGCCTTCTCAGCTAGGGTTCTTCAGCAGCTTCTCAAGCATCATCATGTCACGTATTTTAAATATTTGTCCCATGATGACTTCCCGTGCGGCAGGTAGCTTTTACTGTCACCGATCTGCATGCATTTGACCGCTGCCTCCGGTATTCTCAGAAACTGCCCTGCCCTCGACAGCTTGCCGGTCGAAGGTGCACCCTGGATGACATATGCTTTCACTAAAAAGCTGATGTGCTTCCAGAGGCAGACCATCTACTTCTTCAGCAAGATGCTGTTGCTGTGGTAACTGCTCGTGAAACCAGAGAAATATTAGGCCAGCAGTGCTCTCCTTCAGTATGTCTAGCCTCATGGCACCGTGAGCATGGCATCTTGACTATGTGCCCCACCTCAGAATCTGCCTCATCCTCATCCTTGCGGCTGTCCACCTCCGATCCGTGCTAGCCATGGCTGTGCTGCCTATGTGTGGATGATTCAGCTGCCATCCAAGAGATGAGTGCTGCTTGATGGCAGCCAAGTGTACAGTAGATAAGTGGCAAGCAGGCGGCGGGGAAATCGACTACGTCTGCCATCGCTTCATATTGGTAAGAGTGAATGAAGTATCTTCACAGGCTATAAGATTGGTAGCAAATGCCAGTAGCTCACCGACAGTGGTGGGGCATCTTGGGAGGAGATCCTGGGCTAGAGGGTTTGGTTAGCAGCTGAAATAAAATATACACTACTATGTAGAAATGCCTTAGCTCCAAGATCTTAAATAGATGAGGCCACCTCCCAAAATAGTTCCAGGAGTATAAAGTCGAGTGCTGTCCATGTCTGCCTCTCTGGTGCTTGATTGTAGCAGCTCCCAAAACAGTGCCAGTAGTATCGATATGGCACTCCATCGGGTGGGTAGTATGAGCCAGCCTGCAACCCAGCACTATTGTTAGGGAGGCATTATTTCAAGGCAGCACTATAGGGTGTGGAGAGAGAGAGAGAGAGAGAGAGAGAGAGAGAGAGAGAGAGAGAGAGAGAGAGAGAGAGAGAGAGAGAGCTAGCGTCTTCTTTGTCACTCTAGTGGCCATCCTTGCAATTTTTGCAGTCTTTTTATGCTGCATTGTCGGTTTCTCTTCCAATTCTGTTCTACTGTTCTACTATTCTACTGTTCGTCAGAGGAAGTCTCGAGCTCATGTTTGTGGCTCCGTAAAGCTCTAATGGACCTCTCAGTCAGCCTGGGCCATTGCTCTATTACCCGAGCCCGCTAAACTTAGCCCGGTCTCTTCATCTTAAGCAGAAGCTGTGCACTTGGCTGGGCGTTGATCCTACCGATTCCTACAAAGAATGATTAAGGAACCTAATGTTAAGCTAATCGTGGCATTGTGTTTTCTGCTATTAAATGGGCGTTGGCATTAATATCTAGCATAGAATGTCAAGTTGTAGAATAGTCTAAGTCGTCTGAGCAGTCGGTTGCTTTGTTGTTGCCTTTACCACATATTAGTTTGATTCATAGCTGTTTTTTCCCAATGTCATTACTATTTGCTAAAGTGTAATCTTTTGCTGAATCACGCTCGTCAAAGCACAGTTGTAAAAGCTTTTCAGCAGCAATACTGGATTCCTGACCAATTGTGCTGTGCAAACTTTACCCGTGACATTAGTTCTATGCAATGAGCTTGCTTTGGTTGTAGGTGTCCTTGGTAATCTACGTAAAGTAGCATCAGATGATGGCCTTCTGACGTTCGAGCAGTTTGTGTCTGGTCTCCAGAGTGCACTCGTGGAAAGCAGAGGGTATGCTGGTAGTGGCAGAGCAACCGGACCAGCTGTTTCTGGAGGAGCTGCTCGCGGCCATGCCGTGACAGTTTTGCCAAGCGTCGTTAGCAAGCCTCCTATTCACCAGTTTCAACACAGGGCTGCTAGTGTCCCATCTCTTTTTGGATCTGAGGCAAGTATTTGCTGTGCTACACTGCTATCTGAATTAGCAAGTGACGATGGTCTGGCAGTGGCTGCTCGACGGTGTGTTATCGCAATTTGTCAAAGCTCAAAAAATTGTGCATACCGTGGACGATGGTCCTGAAGTTTCTTGACGTAGTGTAGTGAAAATTCAATCGTCGGCAGGCATCCATATCTGACTGCACTGCATGGCCTGCAGTTGATGCTGCGGATTGGCTAATGCAGGTGGTGACAGTCGCCTGCTTAGGTACCGGTTATGTCTGCTCATTCAGACCCACTTGCTGGGATGACCGATTACATTGGAAATTTGTATTATTGGTCCAATTCTTGGTTAGATGCATTACAATTGTGCCAAATGTTTTAGCTAAGTCTGGAAACCTATTCTAGGGCAACCCATGTTTGGGTATTTTTTGGAGTAATCCAGAAAAGTTACCACCCTGGTTTGGCCTAGTGGTAAGGTCTGTGGCAGAGGCAATGGGGAGCAGGGGGCATTTGGCCCCCACAGCCGGTAGCAATGTGGGCCATCCCTATTTCTTCGCCCCCCTGACTGTCACTAATGATGGAATTATCACTTCATTCCACTTGATGAACAACCGCCGAGTTCGTGTCAAATAAAAACTGTGATTGTGTGATATAATTTCTTATTAATTTGGAGTCCAATCGCGCCTTTATGAAAATCCTGCAGGTCTTTCCCCCTACATAAAATTGTGCAGGTCTTGCCCCCTATCAGATGATAATCGTGGCTCCGACTCTGGGTAAGGTGCTTGCCTTTATCAAGTGGAGACGTCGGCTCGAGCCTTCCCGTATATGTAATTTGCGTGAATATAGATCAAGTTTTTTTAATGTTCTGTACAAATGGAATCTCGAGTATTATGAAAGCAAACAACAAATGAGATCACTATCAGGAAAAGTGATGAAGTAGGGCGATTAAAAATTCAGAATTGCTTAATCCAAATATTTGAAATGTAAGTCGAATCCAGCAAATCCTAAGCCGTTTTGAACCACCTGTAAATTCGCATTCAAGGCTGAGTTGGAGCAGAAAATAAACTGCAATGAAACTCCTTAGTCTAATTTTTTTTATAGTACCAACATCCCAAACGGATATCTAGCTTTAGAAAGAAAGAAGAATCTGTCGTCATTGTGAGTTGAACACACGACCTAACAAATCTGAGGTTAGATTCATACCTATTCACCCCTGGGTCTTAGCCCAGTGGTAAGGTACTTGGACTGACCGACTTTGGTCGTGGGCGTGAGTTCTGCAGCAGGCAATCCTTTATTACTCACTTCAAGTGATTGTGATGGCCATCAAGGTTCTCCTGCCACTATATAAAAGAAGCTGTTTGATGAGCTAGTCTTTGTTATCTTTTCTTGCTTTACTCATCCATTTTAGAAAAGTATTTGATGAATGATGATCTGTGCATTTTTGCGACCGTTTGGATCTGTTGTATTGTCTAGGCGATTGTTATGACCTTTCTGAAAAACCATGTTATGTGAATAGCCCATTTCTATTAATAATATATAATATAATTCATTTGTATAGTGCTGTAAGAGAGCTTAATCTCTATTCAGGTGCTTCACATATGCCACGGGGCTCGAGCCCACGACCTCGGCCAGACCTTGGTTTGGGTGAGCGCTTTAACCACTTGGCCAAACCATCACTAAGCAGTAGATAGTGCAGTGGAGGAGGAATTGCTTGAGCTGCAAAATGGCTTAGGGAGTTAAAATTTAAAGTGCAAGAAACCTTACCAGAGGATTTGGTTTAAGAATGACGTGAATCCTCTCTGTCTCATGCAAAACACCCCAGTTGAGAGGTTTACGCTTGTATTTCCGGTGTTAGAGGTGTCGTGCAAATGCTCTCCACCCAAAAAGTAATCGACCCCGAATTAAGGAAGTGGGTTATTTTAGACTCCAGCAGCGGAACTGTAACCCGTACATTGCGAATGTGCTGCCTTGTCATGCGCCGTTTTACCGTGACTTTCCTTGCTGCCGGATTACCGCTGGGCGAGGCCTCGGTTTATCGATTGTCCGCATGTGCAGCAGCATGTCGGCCACAGAGCGGTCGATCGATTCTTGGCGCGGATCATCGGCTTGCGAGCTTTTCGGTTGAGTGGGCTCTCCCTGCTTACGTGTAGCCTGAGCAGCCGAAGAACGGCATTCTCGATGGCCGCTCGTCTGCGTTCACGGCGGCCTCTGTCGCCAGGCGGGGCTCTTCGGATGCACCGTCGAAAGCCAGTCCTAAGCACTCGTGGCATGACGTCAGCAATGAGGTGCCTCGCTCGGGCTCGTCGTCGTCTGACCTGTCGGTGAACGATCATGGCACGCAAGCAGGGGCGCTGCCGTGGTCCTCAGCCGCTGCCACTCTGCCGTCCGTTCCGCCATGGGAGAGGCAGCAGTCGCAACCACACAACGGCCGGCTGGGAGGAAGCGCGCTCAGTTTATCCGACTCCAGCAGCGGAAGCCAGGAGCGTCTAAATCGAGTTAAAAATGGAGATGCCCAGCATGCTGGCGGCAGCCACCATGCTGGTTACTGGCAGCCGGGTCAAGCGACTCAGCTGCACCTTACAGTGCCTGGCGTGCCGGATGCTGTCGCCGCCGCAGCCGGTGCTGCTGACCACTTAAAGGTGGCGACTCTACCCACAGCAACGCACAGAGAAGGCGAAAGTGAGTCGACAGTGCGCTGTGCGTGTCGTTCCGCTTGCCGAATTTTGCTGCCACTCGACAAAGCTGCATGAAATCGCAGCCTGAGCGTGGCTTCGTATGCATCTGATGCATCGGTTGTATGCGTTTGGGTAGTTGGTTCGTTAATGTCATAACCCGTTCGGGTAGGCTCTAGTCTCCCTGACATTTGCATTTTGCGCGAGACACGTTCAGCTTACTTTTGCTTGCCCTTGCTGTGAGTGAGATGCAGGAGCCACGTCGCTGACAGTTGCAGACGATTAAATAATCTAGACGTGATGTCACAAATGCTTGAACGAGTTTGGCTGTCGCACCCTTGTGTAAGCGGGTCCTGATTTTGGTGATGTTCCTCAGCTGAAAGTAGGTCGACTTGACCTCTGAGGCCGTGTACTTACTCAATGACAAGTTGTTTAGTATGAGCACACCCAGATTGCCGGCACACTTCGCTGGAGTGATGCTAGATGAACCAATCTTGAAGGTGTGATCTAACTGTAAGGAGATTCTAGGCTTGCCGATAACTATAAAGTTGGTCATATCGTTGTTAAATTTCAGTAAGTTAGTTAGTGGCCATCCAAGTGTGAATCTCGTCGATGCAGTTTGCAAGATAGTTAAAGGAGGTAAGCAAGTCGTATGAAGAGCAAACCTGAAAAGAGTCAACGGTTAGGTAGAGCTGAGTACTATCGGCATAGAAATGAAATCCAAGATTATGTGTGGTGGTGACATCGACCTTAGGCCGTGAGAGTATAGATTGTGAAAAGAAGGCAGCATAACAACCCTGAGGTACCCCCATAGTTAAAGTGATTTCTGGATGATCGATAACCATTTGCAATTACACACTAGCATCTCTCACTTGGGAAGGATCGAACCCAGTTTAGCATTGTGCCAGTGATACCTAGATTGGTCGATATGTAATGTAGTGTAATGTATCTCCGTCTGTAACTCCACAAAGTTATAAAGACCATGTGGGTGTTACGCAGGAGAATTTTTTTTATAGCGCACTCACAGCCTAAGCAGCTTTCGGTATGCATTCGGTAGCCAACAGACTTCGTCTCACGCAACAAAGAGAAAGTGGGAAGCATAGCAGAGTCAAGAGAGCAGTTGAGGTAGTGAGTAGCTCAGGAATTGTGGAAGCAAGTTCCACACTCTAGGACCTGCAGAGCTAAAGCTTCTGTCACCAACGGTCTTTAAGCAGAAGAATAGAACAGCTAATTTATTGTCCACACAGGACCTGAGGGCGTGAAGAGGCTGAAACTGGTGCAGCAGTTCAGCTAGCTACGAAGGAGCCAAGCCGGGGCGGGCCTTGTGGGTCAGCCTAAGAACTTTGCTATATATCCGTTGCTTAACCGGCATCCATCCTAGCTCTTTTAGCAAAGGAGACATGTGCTCAAACCTCTGGGACTTGAAGACTAGCCTTGCAGCCATATTCATAGTCAGCTGCAGTGGCCTAGTTGCTTTCTTCGGTAGCCCAGCCAAAATTACAAAAATCTAGCCGACATAGAACTAAGGAGCTAGTTAAATTTTTTACAAGCCACTGTGGAAGACAGCTCCTAATCTTTGATAGGGATCGGACGTGATGGCTAGTTGTAGAAGCAGTCTTCTGAATGAAGCTTTTGAAATTGAGGCAGTTGTCGAAAATGACACCTAAATTTCGAGCACGTGGCGATGGTCGCACATTAGCATCACCTATTAGAAGAGCAAAGCCTTTTAATCCAGCCACATGCTTAGGGTATCCTATGAGCAGCAGTTCGGTTTTATCATCATTTACTTTCAAGAAGTTTTCTGACATCCATGATCGAATATCGGCAAGGCAAGCATTCAGTTTCTCAGTTGCTGCAGCACATTCCGACGGTTTGAATGAAAAATACGGCTGAGTATCGGTAGCATAAAAGTGATATCCTATTCCATGGGCCTTAATCGTTTTTCCCAGAGGTGCTCCTTAACGATCTAATGATCAATTATGTCCAATGCTGCTGAAATATCTATGAGAACTAGCACCGATGCCCTATCCTGATCTGCGTTTTTCTTCGTGCAATAATGTCATCCTCTCCAGATTGCTCGTCGATCTTTCCCCTTTAAAGTGTTTGCTCACTCGGTGATGTAAGCACTTGCTGAGCTCACTGATTACTGTTTTTTCACCATTTATGAGGAAGCAGGCAATACTCTTGGTCAGTGGCTGCCATGTACGGGCACACTAGCCTGTGGGGGAAACAAGAACTGCGTAGTCCTTGATGTTGGTTGCTTCTAAAGGTCGATGTCATTCTCAGGCTACCGGAAGCCGTGCTGCCAATTTCACTTTCAGTGCACTAGACCTTGACGTGGTGGTGTTTATGAGACTGAACAGATTATAAAATTGACTTGGGAATTTGATTTTTTTTAATTTACAAGTAAACAAACTGAAAGACAGTATCAGTTTCTGTTTGCATTTTACAAGCCTACTTCACCTCTCCGGGGTAAGTTGTAGAATCTTGAGACGACCCTGCCCTGGATGCTCCAAAATCAGGCATGCTAAGTAAGCTTTCAGCGTGCATAGTAAGTCTATGCAACATGGTAGGGAGAGGCTGATGTTGAGTCAACAAGAAACAAGTCGCCATTATAGCTCATAGAATATTTTGTAAGCCTCCAGACCTCAGCCAATGCACCAAGCCTTGGCTGAAAGTTGAACGATCTAGCAACCAGAAAAAAACAATGCAGTTAGATATGATTTTTAGGTTTCAAGCCTTATTGCCGAGCTGGTTTGGTTTCAAGCCTTATTGCTTATTTCAAGCCTTATTGCTCAGGTTTCAAGCCTTATTGCTTATTGTCGAGCTGGTTTGGTCTGGCGGTCAAGGTGCTCGCCCCGACCAAGGTCTGACTGAGGTCGTGGGCTCGAGCCCCGAGGCATATGTGAAGCGCCTGAATAGAGATTAAGTTCTCTTGGGGCGCTATATAAATGAATTATATTATATAGATATATTATATTATTTATATTGCAGGTATATCAACAAGACAAAAAATGCAAACAGAAAATGAGAACGTTCTTCCGTTTGTTTGCTATCAAATTCTCGAAAAACTAAAGCTTCTGGTCAGGGTCAAAACAATCAATCACTGCAGTATGGCTGCAGCTGCTGTGGTTGTAAACTCATTTGGGTGATAAGAGGGTTTTCTATGTTTCTAGGTAGACTTAAGTTATAGGCAGACTGTGAAACAACATATTGGCAGTGTAAAAATAAATCCTTATGCTGTTGGTATGTATGCATCTAGTGTGATGCCGTCCCACCATGATTTTTTATGATTGCTCTCGTCTGACCAGACATAGAGGCCACCATCTGCTTCGTTGTCACTTCTGCTGTAGATCATTCTACAGTGCCTTAATTTTACTCAAAAGGTCGGCTACTTGTGTATCACGAACAATCTGCCACAGTTGCTAGTCGATAATGTCATATGTAGTCGTTCTATGAATTTCAAATCAAGCGACTGGTTGGGCCACTGCATCATCAGCAAGCAAGGATTCTTCAAAAGTACTTTGCTCATTTTATTATTGTTCAAGCAAGTTTGATTTCAAAGCTGACAAACTCTGTTTTGGGGTCGTGACATTTGGCAGAAAGATAGCGACCCCCAGTCGTAAAAGCCAGTTCAGTCCTTTTTGACGAATCCTTGTGTGGTGCTGATTCAGAGGCCCGTCATTTGAGAACAGTAAGCACCTTACCTTATATGTGTCAGTGAAGGGTAGACTCGTGCCTTGTTTGTCCTCACACCGTCTGGCTGTATACGGTCTTTTTTCACTCGGCTCATTTCCCTTTCGACATCATGAATACACTAAGCTGCAGCTTATGATGAATCGAAACAGAATGTGGAGGTGCAAGATTTATGTGGTACCTCTCGAAGCAGATTTACTAATAGATTTATCAAGCCGAGTGCCTGATGTGCATGCAAATTATGATCGAGCACATATAATAATAATAGTGATAATACATTTAAATAGCACTATCAGAGAAGTTAAAGAGAAGGCCGACCAAATGCTGTAATAAACAGGTGCGTTTTAAGCTAAATTTTCTGTCTTTAAAGCTTCGCAGCCGTTGGTAATAAGTGATTCGCCGAAGGAAGTTACCTCTCGAAGCAGATTTACTAATGGATTCGTCAAGCCGAGTGCCTGATGTGCATGCAAATTATGATCGAGCACATATAACAATAATAGTGATAATACATTTATATAGCACTCTCAGAGAAGTTAAAGAGAAGGCCTACCAAATGCTGTAATAAACAGGTGCGTTTTAAGCTTATTTTTTTGTCTTTAAAGCTTTGCAGCCGTTGGTAATAAGTGATTCGCCCAAGTAAGTTATTGGAGCAATGATCTCTGCCACATCCTTTCACATAGTGCTTCTTATTTATTTTTTGGGATCAGATATTGCCAGTGCTTGTCTTAAACTGTGTAGTATGGCATACACCATCCATTTGAAATATAGCACAAAAATGGCCATGAAATTGTAAATAACAGTAGCTCCTCACACTTCATGATCATGAAGCTCTGCCTCCGTGTCATTTTATGGCATGCATAACTTCGTGTCTGAAAATCCGAAGCATATGCAATTTTATTTCTGCAAGAGCTATAGAAAGTAGCATGATGAACTTAGTGGTCTCTTTACTTTACTTTGTTGTTAAACTTAAGAGCATCAACGATGCTTGGTCATAAAATGACATCGTTTGACAGGAATTGAATGCAGAATAAATTAATTACTATTGCCACTGCTGCTCTGACTTTCTCAGGCTGTACTTTGCCTTAGTTCAGATATTGCCCAGCATAGGTGGTCCTCATTCATTTTTTAGGGATCTGCGGTAGCCGATTCCAGACCAAGTCAGTGCACGAACAATCGGCACCGTTTGCGGTTGCCAATCCTTTCAGTGGCGGAGATGCTCTACCAAAGGCTGTTGACATTGGTAATGCTGTTAATAGGAGTGAGGCTGGTGATCTAGAACTGGGCAGAAATGAACCATTGCGAAGAATCGTGCCTCGGCGAAGGGAGTCACTACGAAGACATACACTTGGCCACGGTCTTGACTATAACACTGTAAGTAGTCTGTCGTCATGTTCTCCATAGCCGCTTGTTTTAACTCTGAATCCTATGTGTTTGTCCATACCATATCTAGCCATATGTCTGACGCCGGAAGCCGACTACTTTTAAGATGACACTGTAGCTGCCGGAAAGGATGTTGAGATTTTTAGTTGCATTACACGGTAAAGTATTTGTGATTAAGAGATTGAGCAGCCTATCTGCACTGACTTCTTTTTTCTGTAGCTACCTCATGATAAGTGTTGCATATATATTCGTACTTCCATTCATGTTTGGTATGTGACAGAAATTACACTAACTTGCGTTTGCATACCTGTATTTACAGTTGCCTACATTCATTGGTTCCAACATTAAAAAGGATCAACAAATCCTCTTAGGGAAGAAGTTTAGTCAAAATCAATTGGCAATTCCTTAGGTGAAATGTATGTCCTACCTGATATGCAGAAATCTTAATCGGCTTCTCCCCTGTGATCTTATTGATGAATTGAAAACCGGATTCATTAACTAGTACCTATGAATGTTCACTACATTATTGTAATATCCATTGAAATTTCTATTTACTCTCCCTTCTTAACCCTGAGCCGTGTCTTCGAACGACTTTATTGAATTTCGGTGTCGCAACTGATGTCAAGGCAATTCTCCAAAAACATTAGTCGGCTGTTAGGAGTTTTTTTGATTCATTATAACTTGGCGACAGCATGCACTGCGCTTGTACCTTGTTGGCCTTGCTTTTGCCTACCTCATTACAAATGCCAGTGTGGTCTTTAGAATGCATTAGTGATCGATATGTGGTTTCTGGCTAACGTCTGCCAGATCTAAAAAAAAAACTCAGTATTTGTTGCATGTTATTTGTTCAGTCACGTCTCAAGTATTTGTTGCCTGTCTTTACGTGACTCCCTTATATTTAGGACAGCATTTAGTGGGTCCCTGTGATTCGTCCTTGATCTGCTTATGCGTGCTGACACTGTGCATGCTGCCACTAGCCACATTTGCATGCTGACTGTGTGCATGTCGCCCCTAACCATGTTATTCATTTTGTTTGTTTATCAAGCATGATATTACTCACCATTCAATTGCATTTCCCTTTGCAGTAAATGTAAAGCGCCTAGAGAGAGATTGAGTTCTCTGAGGGCGCTTTATCAAGCGCCCTTACTATTATTATTATTGTAATACTAAATTATTTGTATAGCAGCAAAAGAGCCTTAATGACTATCACCCCCACCCAATTGCAGTTGGCATTAAAGGATGCCCACTGCCCTCGGATGTCACTTGTATCTTTAAAGTCGACTAAAGTGTTCATAGCAAGGGGGCTGCTGTGTGGGCTAGTACATGATGATACAGGCCGTACAGCAAACTAGGTTGCCTACTCTCTTAACAAAAAATACTCGCACAGCCTCGTTGCCAAGACTGGCGTGACAGGTTGTAAGTACAGGAGGCAAACAATGCCAAGCTCTTCTTTGCTCTGCCTCTCCCCGTCCATACCCCTCTGACCTTAGTGATCTAACTCGTTGATCCATGAATCCTTGCTCGTTTTCTCGTCGGAAACTCCTTTGATTCAGCTGGTAGCTCGATGTGATATGGCCAATACTGCAGAAGATCGTTAAGTGACGATTGCACAGTTATGGAAATGCATTGACTGTAAAGCTGACATCCATTCAGATTTATAATGCCCTGGCATGTATCGTGATGTATATTGTAGGTTCGGCGGATACAGCAGCTGGAGAAAGAACGGGATATGTTGCTTCGAGGCCTTCAGTCAGTAGACTTGGCTCGCGAGTGGTATCTCTCACGAATCAACCATGTGTCAGAGAAGCAACAGTATGCTTCGTCTGATCAACCGGTAATTCGGGAGAGCAGCTCCACGTGTATGATATAGTAATGTTAACCCTGATGCTCACTTGGGTATCCAATTGCATTATCTTACTGCCAGTTTTGATATCCGTGAAGTCGTCATAAGCTATGTTAAAATCCATCAAACCAGGCTTCTCCCTCTCTCTCTCTCTCTCTCTCTCTCTCTCTCTCTCTCTCTCTCTCTCTCTCTCTCTCTCTCTCTCTCTCTCTCCATGCTACAGCAACCTTTCTTTAACGTCTAGGAACATGCTGTGGACTCGAACGAGGAACGTCTGAACTTCGAGTCTTCACTCATACAAGAAGTGAATCAGCAGCTGAAAATGTTGACTGACAGCTCGACAAAGGTATGATGCGCCGATCAACATGCAGGGTTATGTGGCTTTTTTGTGTGGCTAAATCATCTGCCAAATCGTGCGGCACCACGGTGCCTGACATCCTGCCAGACGTTGTTGAGTAAAATGGGATTTCAGATGA
This sequence comes from Cristatella mucedo, assembly GCA_009760855.2. Lineage (NCBI taxonomy): Eukaryota > Metazoa > Bryozoa > Phylactolaemata > Cristatellidae > Cristatella > Cristatella mucedo. Next base: position 10,733,926 of record WPIO01000005.1, on the reverse strand, counting down.
TTAATGCCTTTTAGGGGTTCCCATTGCACATGCACTTGGCGGTACCAAAGCGCCTGCCAGATCAAAGCTCCCAAGCTTCACGGAGCATCACTGCTGAAGGCAGCAGCGACGACAGCTCGCACGTGGCAGCACTGCTTCGTGCCCAGAACAAGATGCTGACACGGGTAATGATGTGGCCAAGCATGTCAGCTAGTTTTGATACTGACGTAGGTTGTTCGCCTGTCGTTATTCTGTTTTCCGAAATCTATTCCAAGCCACATTCGCTGGCCAAAGCAGTTGCAGGCTTGAGAAGCTAGTTTGAAGAAAACTCTTCTCCGGCTCTTAACTTGGTTATCAACCCTCCATGTTAGTTGTTGCATAATCTAGTTTCACGGCGGCTAATCTAAGTATGGTAATAATTCTTGCTTGCACGATTATGAGCGAGCAGATTTAATTATTGCTTGCTTCTGTAACAGAGTACTCATTCGGTTGCCGGCTCATGCTGCCGATGCAGCCATTAGGTGATGCTTTCAGGGCTTCCAGGCCATCTAATAACACAAGAAAGCCTTCATCTAGAGCATGTGCGTTATTGCAGCAATTTGAATCTCGTTTGTTCACGGTGACCGTTTTTACCGAAATATCGTGTGGCACCACAAAAGGCGACCAGTTGGTATCACAAGTGACAATTGTCTGCCTTCAGGAGATTGCTCAGAAGAACGGCAGGATATCTCAGTTGGAGCGAGAGAAGGCTCTTTTGTTGAAGGATACTTTCGAGTTGCGCTCACGGCTCACCAGGCAGCAGCCACAAGCAAATCCTCAAGATGACGACAACTTATCGCTAATATAATGTTGCTGGGAAAACATCATTGCATGCCGTCGTGTTTCATGGTGACCCGTGCTCTGAAACTTAAATCCCCTAGTATCAGATTACGGTGCTGAACGTCATTACTTCCAGGGTGTCGTCGCCTTCTACCCTTGTGATCCTAATGTCGACGCAATGTTTCACTGCCGTCTCTGATTTGAGTTACTAACGACGTTCCTGTTTTTTTCTAATCGGTTGGGACTTAATTGATTGAGCTGCTAATCCGTACGTGCTTATCACCGAATGTAATCGTTTAACCACTAAGGTTAAGCCGTATGTGTACTCGGTCTGTATCCTACTTACCATGGAGATTCATTTCTCTTCGGTCCAGCAATATTTTGTACTTTTGTTTTGTGCAATTTTTTGACTTGGCGTATGCACGTCGGCATGTATTTGTCTTTTTAATCTTTTTACGCAAGCAAATTGACTTACTAATGTGATTTAATCAATCTCACATTTGTACTCTGCTTCCATCATTTTTTTATCTTTTGTATACTTCGCAATTGCAAGTAGGCCTTGTTCAGTCCATCTTTCGGTTGTAGCTGGGGTACTTGTTTACGGTCGGCCAGAGGTAAATAAGCACAACGTACGATTGACGTATTGTGTTTGCTGGTCGAAATTATGCCAAAGACCAGTTTCGCACATTCGCGTTTTGCTTTTTACCCGATGACCTGAAACATGTTTACTGGTCTGCCTCGTAATTGAAGTTGTTATTGCCTTTGAAGCTGCATTCCGTAAACCTAGCCCGTCTCTAGATCTGCCTCTTTGCTTAACAGCATGTTAGATTTAATCGGCTAGCTGTTCCGTGCTTTTTAATGGCAGAATGAATAACATTAAATTTAACAGACCAACTGCGTGTTATGTATGCTATTAGATAGCCACGTCCTTAGCTGGTAGTTAAACAATGTCCTGCAGGTTGTGTGGCTTGCATCGTAGTGGTCATTTGTCAGTGTCTTATACTGTGTTGATTATAGTGCCCTCATAGATGGTCAAACGTTGTAAATGGAAGCTACGAGGGAGCAATCAGGAATCTTTATGCAAAAGCCAAGCAGGGAGGTGGTAGCTAACAATCAGTCGGATGTTCAGACATCTTGCTTGCTCATACGAAGCTTTTTTTTGTGATTCAAGCCCTCCTGCAGGCCACTGTTGGCTCTGCGATTCCACAACAGATGTATTAAGCTTACGTAAAGATCCTAGAGCAGGTTAAGTTCTCTGAGAGTGCTATACAGATGTATTATTACAAGTAGTATTATTATTATTAAGCTGGGGATATTCCCATAGTGTGTCCAATGCCTGAGCGACTTCAGGAATGTCAATCATGAATTGCAACGGACTTATGCAGCTGACATAACTATTTACTAGAGTATCGACTGATTCCTTTGCGGTCACTCCCTCAGGGCGTCGAAATCAGACGCCCTAAGTGTCGGGACTAAGCTCTCTTTTATGTTGATTCGTTATACATTCGAGCAGTAGAACGAAAAGCGGTTGTTGGAGTGAGCAACTTTATACTGTTTTCCCAGCCATAGAGCGTGAAATCCTTGAGCTTGGCTGGCCTGACTGCCTGTGACGCTCAGTAAGCAGACGAACATGGGCCTCGTCGCGTGTACTTCGTTAAATCACGGCGCTGTCTTCTGTATAGGACTGAAGTTTAACAAAGACTCAGTTGGTAATGCCTAAGTTTTCTACAGCACATTAAAAGCCCAAACGGCAGGCATAGAGTAGCGAACTAGCTTAATCATCGAAGAGAAACTCAGAAACGCAGCTGAGTCATGAGGAAGATCGTTAAAGTACAATGGAAGTAGCAGCAGAGGACCACTATAAAGAACGTTTCCGAGTCGACTGAATGAGCCTGTATGTCGTTGCACTAGAGCTGTGGTAGTGAGTTCGAAATTACTAACGGCCGGCTTGGCAAAAGCTTCTGTCGTCATGAGCGTCTTTAGTGAAAGGAGGGGAACGCTAGTTCATTGTCGTAGAGGATCTGGGGGCACGAGGAAATAAAAAATGCAGCGACAATTGAGGTGAGCATGGGGAGCCAAGCGATGGTGGGCCGTTGGTGTCCGAGTAAGAATTCTGCTCTGCTTCCGTCGATCAGCCTGGAGCCATCGTAGCTCCTTTAGCAAAATAAACTATTGACCGATTCTTGAATTTAGGCCAACCTGGCCCTCCGTATTTACTGCAACTGTAGAGGCTCAGCTGATCAGTTGGTCGGAAGGTTTTACTATAGGGTACAAGAGGGATAGTACACCGAGGAAAAGGAAGTGGACCCAGCATAGCGCCCTGAGGTGCCCCTTACTTTAGTGGTTCCTCGGACGATCTTTGCCCGCTGTACGACCCTCTTACAAAAGATTCGACATGATGGATAGCAGAGGAACAATGCCAGAACACTGCACAACATCGCTGCAAATGCTGGACCTTCCCCTAGCTATCGATTCGAGCAGAATAACGGAAAGCAGCCATTGCTCAAAATAACCTTGCAAACAATTTCTAGCTTGTTCGCGATTGGCTGAAGGAGCCACATTCAGTCGGAAGAGATTGCTTAAATACAGAATGCAAGCGGTTATTAACAACGGATTGCTAGCGGGTAATTTTTCATCGACGACGTACAGTGAAGTAAGGAACAGGGTAACCCAGCGTAAGCTGGCGGGACAAAAGCTCGCCGGCAAAAGCATGGTGAAAAAAGCGCGAGACGACAAAAACATGCAAACATAATTTTAAGGAATGTCGGTTTAAAAGCTATTCGTAATTAGCATTTCGTCCGAGAAAATAAATGCATAGAATAAATGCTCACATAAGAATGCCGCTTGAGCTGCGGCTAAAGCTGCACTGACGCGGCGGTTAGAACTGCGGCAGCTACTGCGATGCTGTAGCATCGGCAAGACTAGTTGCCAGAGCGGCATCTACAGCGGCGCAAAGGCGGCGGCCAGAGCGGCCGGCAGCCAGAGTGACAGCAAGAGCGGCGGTTAAAGTGGCGATTCAGCGGCAGCGTGAGATGCGGATACAGCAGTGACTAAAGCATCGGTTAGAGCTGGCCGCTAGAACGGCGGCTTCAGCGGCAACTAGAGCAGTAACTTGAGCGGCAGCTAGAGCGATGGCTACAGAAATTATATTTGCACGTTTTTGTCATGCGCGCACTTGTCGGGGTTGCTAGCATTTCGCACTTTTTTCGGCGCACTTTTTTTAAGGGCGCCGACGGATGGTCATCTTTTAATCTATCAAAATATTACAAACCCTTTGAAGGATAGCATGGTTGGACGGAATTATTTCTTCCAATTTGGTGCTCTAAAGTTATCGTCAATTAAAACAATCTCCAGCGAATAGTTTGGAATTTCTCGGCAAACAAATAATGAATAATTATAATAATACACTTGCATAGTGCCCTCAGAGAACTTAATCTCTTTCTAGGCACTTTACATTTGCAGCAAAGAAAGCACGATCGAATGGTTAGTGGTAGCATGATCAATAGACAACAGGAATAACTTGGTTAAGGGTGGCGTGCGCAGTCTCAGCATGCAAGTATGGTAAGTGACAGCATGCAACAGTATCAGCACACATAAGCACACAAAGGACGAATCGCATTGACCCACTAAATGCTGCGATAAAATAAGTGTTTTTAGTTTCTTTTTAGATGTAGTCAAGTCGGTGATGTAGTGACGCCAATCGGAATTGAGTCGGATTGAATAGCCGGTAAACCTGGTGGCAACAGGAAAAGGGCAGTCTGGTTTTAAGTTTTAGAAAAATAGAATCGGGATTATCCTTAAGAAATATTTATTTTAATCTGAGCAGCAGGCTACAAGCCCCTTGCTGATCTTTAAGGTGCACATTCTCGGCAGTAGCAACCGACGGATCACGCCACTTGCCTTTAATAATAATAATAATGCACTTGATAAAGCGCCCTCAGAGAACTCAATCTCTTTCTAGACGCTTCACATTTGCTGCAAAGGAAAACGCGATTGAATCGTGAGTAATATCATGCTTGAAAAACAAACATGAACAACGTGGTTAGGGGTGACATGCACAGGGTAAGCATGCAAGTATGGTTAGTGGCAGCATGCCTAGTGTCAGCACGCATAAGCACATGAAGGATGAAGCACGTGGACCCACTAAATGCTGTCAGAAATATGTGCGTTTTTAAGTTCTTTTTAAATGTGGTCAAGTCAGGGAATGTTCTGATGCAAGTCTTTCATTCTGATGAGTTGGGGTTACATTAGGAAGACTGAAAGCTGAAGAGAATTTTTTTAAAGTAACGACGGGAAAGACTAAATGGCAAGGCCTGATGGGCAAATCCATTTGAGTTCATCGAAAGAACGCCTGGAGTTTGAAGAACGACACGCGGGATATTCGGAAGAACCGCTAGCGTCATGTTGGCATGTGTGATAGTCACTTGGTTGGGCGAGTGGTCTAGTTTAGGTATAAAGTCAGCCACTTCAACTAGTTTCAGGTTTGACATCACATCTAACTGCTATTAGGTGTAGCATCGTAACTATCAATGGACTGGATTCACATCCTCCCCTTGCTAGAGAGCAGCCTCGGGGACTCCTAGCGTGGTGTGGACTTTTACCTGACTTCTTCCTGAAATCCGGGTATTCCACTGAAATCTTCGCCGCCGCGACTGTTAATGAGCTGTCATCGGACATGCTTCTAAAGACTGGACCTGCTTAGCATAAGGTGCGATGTCGCCATTAGTCAATAACTACAGGCAGGCCTTCTTCCACTGGTCAGCAAGAACTGCCTGCTTCTTACGATTGCATTGCCCTATCAACCGCTCGGCTATCGAACCCCGGACCCGTAAGGTTAGTTTAAAGCGCTGATTAGCACCGTTGTGGTAGTAGCTCACTCGCCGTGCCTAAGCATGTCGTGAATAGTTACCGGCGGTCGCTGGTAAGGTTCAATTTAAATTCGAAGGGGCAGCGTCTGCCGGGCCGGCTTTGTGCCGACTAGCATGCAATCCACTTAATAGGCGTTTCGCAGTTATTGGACAGACTTTTAAGTTCCGCCGGTTATATTTCCGCTAGCTAAAAATCATGGAGTTACTTATTTGCAATCGGGCTGTCCTAAAAAAGCTAGAAACATTTCTGCTGACCGAGGCGTGGATGACACCGTGCTCTGGTAATTGTGTACTGGAGACCATCCCATCCGCATTCTCGTTCTTTTAGTCCATGCGGTCTAACAAGGTTGGTCGCGGGGTGGCAATTGTTGTTCGTGAATAATTTGGCTACAGGACGTGCGATTTTTCGCATGGGCCGTTGTTTGAATCAGTTGCATTGAGGTCCTCATAAAAACCATGCCTCTCGCTGTTGTGACATACCAGCCTCTAAACCTGGCTGTCTAAACTTGCTTATAGAGGAGTTTTCGGAGTTCCTCGATTAAATACTTGTGTCTGATGGGCCGTTAATGATTGACGGAGACTTCAAAATTCGCGCTGACAACGATCGGTCTCGCAGACGAGGCACTGATGTTGTTCAAATCGTACTTGTCCGATCGTAATAAATCCGTGCTATCTGGGGTCAGGTCGCAGCTGCCACGCCCGTCACCCGTGGAGTCTCACAAGGGTCCTAACTCGATCCTTGGCTGTTCTCAATTCACACTCCACCTCTGGGAAAAGTGATTCGGGTCCATGTAATAGGCTATCCCTTTTATGCTGACGATACTCAGCTGTATTTTTCATTTAGTCCGCCAGAATCTGCTGCAGCGACTGATAAACTCAATGCTTGCCTTGCAGACACTCGATCGTCGATGTCAGCAAATTTCCTTAATGTTATCAGATTTCCGGTGTAATTATCCGACATCTGACCGTGAACTCTTGCATATCTACGCCTGGATTGTTTTCAGGCTTGCGCAACCTTGGCCTTGCGGTAAATGACAAAAGGTTAATATACAGTTATAACTGAACCATCCAAAATTAGTCTTTGACTGCTTTTGACAAAAATTGAGTTTCACAGTTAATAATAATAATAATAATGTACTTGATAAAGCGCCCTCAGAGAACTTAATCTCTTTCTAGGCGCTTTACATTTGCTGCAAAGGGAAATGCAATTAAATGGTAAGAATGCTTTCCTCAATTATAATTTTCTTCAGAACTAAGCCCTGGCACTGTGACAACCGAGTGTAGCAACTCGCAAAGTCTTAGGCACAAAAAATAAGGCACGAGTAAAGCGGATGCTAAATCTTGCAGCAGCGTAACCAATACCGGTAGAAAAAAAGCCTTGAAGTACGACTAAAGAGTCATAGACAGTGCTCTACTGCACGCAAGTATGTAGGTTATTAAAAGTGGAGCACGAAAGCAATCAATGTTTCTGAAAAAAAGTTTGAACAACTGCTTAGAAAATATGGCTCTATTTTTCCTCAGCCGTTAATAGTGTGACAAGTCAAATCCTCGTTGACAAGAGGACAACCAATGTCAACAAAGGTCTGGTCGTAAGTGAGCAATCATAAAATTAGAAGAGCTTATATAAGCATTCGGCCCAATATTATGACGCACGCTGTCTCTAATATTCCTAACTGACTCTTCGCCTTCCGGAGTGCATTTACATTGAAATTGCTTTTGCAATTCTGTAAAACTCTCTCAATAGTTTTTATTAAAAGCTTCAAGAACTTTCTAAAAACTTTCATTTCAGAAAAAAATAACAGCCATAATTTTGGAACCTCTAAGAACCTCCAGAAGCTGCCAGGAAGTTTCCACACTCGGTGAACTCCATCAATCTGTCAAACTGTTTCCTGAAATTTCTTAAATTTGCTATACCTATTTATCAGAAAAATTCATAATAATTCGATGGAAATATTATTTTAGCCACACATCGAGCGCACCAAAAATGCGCTGCAACATGAAACGAGAAGTTAATGACAGTTATTGCCATTCAAGAATATTCAGTAATTAATTTTTATTACGTTGGGTTTATACTTGTAAATAAAAATGACAAAGGAAGCACGCTAAGTACACCCATAATTACACATGATTGATAATTAATTGAGGACGCACATTTAGAACAACTAGCCATTTTCCCAACGCGTTAATAACCATTAACATCGCATGTGACGAATAAATGTCACCTTTATATTCAGCGAGCCAGCTAAAGATTACATTCAAGAAAGCCCACACATTTAAAAGACCAATAGCTAAGCAAGAAAATGTTATTTTATTAAAGCGATTCGGGCTATGGTTATGGGACCGACAGACGCACGCTCTCTTTTCTGAGCCGTAGTAACTGCTTACCCCTAAAAAGGGCAACTTACCCTTCAATTTTGGTTTCAATATCGAATAGTTTTTTGAAAAATAAGGAGATTTTTATCTTTAAAGATATCTCAAATCAGGGAAAGTTTCACCGATAAATATAGAGAATAACGAGGATTTAAGAAACGGAGTGCCTCCAAATGCGAAGTTGATCGTGGTTGCCGCCTTGCAAACCACCCTACTACACACCACGACAGATCTAGTAGTAGTGAGGGAGCCATATCTTAAGATAGAAAGCCAACGTTCTCAAACTGCTTGTGCAGCAGGAAGAAAAGAAAATTAATGCGTACTGAATTCTAGAGGCACCCAGAGTGCCGGAAAAACATCCGGGTGCATACAAAAGAAACCTGAAACGGGTCTGATCCGTCGTGTCACATATGTGCACCCTAGTACTATTCACTAGCCGTGGGTTAATAATAATAATAATAATAATAATGCACTTGATAAAGCGCCCTCAGAGAACTCAATCTTTTTCTAGACGCTTTACATTTGCTGCAATGGGTTAGGGCGGCTGATACGCGATACGGCCAGCTGGGGGTCATCCGGCTGGGCCAAGACTGCTCTCTGACTTGGCCCCAGCTGGACTATAACGACCGCGAACTCACTCGTGAGATTCCGTGGTGGACTCCGTTGCGGAGTGGACTGTCTCATCGCTCCACACTCGCTCGTCCTGAACGATCGGGTGCTGGCGTTTTTAGAAGCAACAGTCAGCGACGAAAGGACGCGAGAAATCGCACGCCCTGGGCCTTTAAGTTACGGATCTGAAGTTTTCGCGTTCCAACGTAGTTTGCGGTCCGCCGGCACCCCTTGGCTCCCTTCGCGCGGGAACTCTTGGCGGGATGAGACGTGCAACGTCTCAGAGGCGAAGACGCTCGCACTTTTTAATGACAATGTGAGCTGAATGAGCCGGGATAACGCTGCCTGTTACCTTTCAAGATTCCTATCCCACGCCTTCTCACGGCCGCGCGATGTACCTAGGGCTCCCCCGCAGTATGGCTTAGCTCTCCTGTTATTGTTTGCGCACGAGATTCTATTATACAGAAATTTATCAAACGTTCGTTCCTCTGGCACAAGTCTTATGAAAGCCAAGTAACTTGGAGCCGGGGTAATCGGACAATTTGGTGCCGGACAATTCGTCGCGGATAATTCGTCGCGGATAATTTGGAGAGGATAATTCGGAGCAGATAATTCGTCGTGGATAATTCGGAGCAGATAATTCGGAGCGGACGATTCGGGACCAAACAACGGGTTATTCGGAGCGGACAATTCAAGACCGAAAAACATGTCATTCGTAGCGGAAAATTCGGAGCAGACAATGTGCAATGTATTCATTTTTTACATTTCGAACGCAGGATAAACACGCTTTCAATTAGTGAGTACATAGTTTTGAAACCTAGACGGTTTCAATTAACCAAGACATTTAATTATACAATAAGTGAGTACATAGTAGCTAGGGGGATCAGTGTATATAAACATGACTGAAAAGGTCAGTAGACAGACACCTTTGAAACTTTAAACTTGCAAGTCCAGCATCATACTCTGTGAGACATAATGGATTGTAGTTAATTTATTTCGATAGTTTTAGTTTTTGCTTTCTATTTAAATTTTAACTATCCTATGCATAAATAAGTAAAGAGACTCATAGAAATGGTTTGAGAATTTATAGAATCAGAGAAAGGAAAACGAATGCTGGTTTACGAAGGTTATATTTATCACATGGAAAGAAAAACTAAACAGAAAGAGATATGGAGATGCTGCGATCGTTCCTGCAAAGGTCGCTGTCATACAGCAAATGGAGTGATAATGAAACCGCCATCTCAACATTCGCGCGCAGCATCTACTGATCAACTTGAGTCCGATCAACTGTTAAACGACGTGCAGAAGAAACAGAAGAACCAACAAGAGTGATTCTCCAGGCAGCAATGGAAAATTTGAATCCAGCAGCACAAGCAACTGTACCAAAAATCGAAACGATCAAACGCTACATCAGAAGATATCGTCAGCTCCCACCTCAGATCAACATTAATCTTCCAGCTTAACTTCAGTTTACGACGAATGGTCGACCTTTCCTGCGACAAGATATTGACTTTAAATTGTTCGCAGCGGCGGAAGGTCTTCAATTCCTTAGTGGATGCAGAGTGTGGTTAGCCGACGGAACTTTTAAAGTGAGTCCACTGAATATACGCAACTGTACACTATACATGGAAAACGTGATGGCATCAACATTCCATGCGTCTTCCCCTTTCTGCCAAATAAAACGGAAAATACTTACACAGCTTTGTTGATGAAATTGAAAGAGATTGAACCTCGATTGCAACCACGCACCGTCATAACCGACTTCGAAAAAGCAGCAATGAATGCGTTCACAAGCGTCTTCCAGCCACAGATTCACGGCTGCCATTTTCATTTTGGACAATGAACCTGGCGTAAAGTTGAAGAATTTGGATACGCAGGGATACACAACACAGAACCCGAATATGCGATGCACATCCGAATGCTGGTCGCTATGGCTTATGTTCCAAACAACGATAAAGTTCGTGTTTATGAAGAACTGATAGAGCTCGATTTATTTCCAGAAGTTGACCAAATACTCAACTACTTCGAAGACACTTTCATTGGGACGACGACGACGACAACGAGCTGTTGCTCTGTTTTCATCCGACATCTGGAATCGCTACCAAGCTGTGCGTGACGATACTCCTCGAACTAACAACGCAGTGGAAGGATGGCGCAGTGCATTTGCACGGTCAGTACAAGTTGCTCACCCAACTCTGCCGAGGTAGATAGTAAAACTTCAGAAGGAACAGAACACAAATCAACTGGTCGTCGAACGTCTACTTGCTGGGGAAGATCCTCCTCTGAGGAAAAAGAAATATCGAGACCTGGATCGTCGATTGCGCACGGCTGTGTTAGATTACGAAAATTGTTCATCATTTGAATACTTTCGCGGATGTACTCACAACATTAATTTAATGGATTAACATTTAGTATACTGGTAACATTTTAAAAATGTGATTTTTGCAAGAGCTGCTGGTATTTGCTATGACTTTTTTGTAGTAAGCTAAATAAATTTTACTTTATACGGTATCATAGTTCTATTAAACATGATTAGTAAAAAATTCGTTTAAATTTCAAATAGATATGTCTTAAATATCCTGCTCCGAATTATCCGCTCCGAATTGTCGTGCGCCAAATTGCCCTAAAACCTGGAGCCGGCGTAACTAGAACAGGAGAGGTCGAGCGAAAAATAGCGTACCATCTTTGTCTCAATTACATTTGAATGAAGTAGTAAGCTCAGCTGGGTAAAATAAAAGCAAATAATAATTGCTATCAGGATTTATTTTTAGCTAGAATTCCTTTGAAGCTCACCGGCCTATTGTTATGGAGCGTGCGGAATTCCGTTGAAGCAGTTATTATGAAAACTGGCTTTAATATAGTTTGATTGATGAAAACCCATATGATAAGCTAGATTTTTTAGTTAGTCCGTCACAGTCACTGATGACGTGTTTATGTATGTATCTCCTTCTGTAACTTCACAAAGTCATAAAGACCATGTGGGTGTTACGCAGGAGAGGTTTGTATTGCGCACTCACAGCCTAAGCAGCTATCTGTACGCATTCGGTAGCCAACAGACTTCGTCTCACGCAACAAAGAGAAAGTGGGAAGCATAGCAGAGTCAGCAGAGCAGTTGAGGTAGTGAGTAGCATGGAAGTAGCAGCTCATGACCGCTGAAAAGGATGAGCCATAGCCGGCAGCAGGAGAATAGTTGTCGTTGCAAAAGAATTGTGGAAGCGAGTTCCACAGCCTATTACCTGCAGAGCTAAAGCTTCTGTCGCCAACGGTCTTTAAGAGGAGGAATGGAACAGCGAATTTATTGTCCACACAGGACCTGAGAGCGTGAAGAGGCTGAAACTGGTGGAGCAGTTCAGCTAGGTACGAAGGAGCCAAGCCGTGGCGGGCCTTGTGGGTCAGCGCAATAACCTTGTTCTGGATCCGTTGCTCAACCGGCATCCATCCTAGCTCTTTTAGCAAAGGAGGCACGTGCTCAAACCTCTGGGACTTGAAGACTAGCCTTTCAGCCATATTCATAGTCAGCTGCAGTGGCCTAGTTGCTTTCTTTGGTAGCCCGGCCAAAAGGGAATTAAATAATCCAGCCGAGACAAAGCTAAGGAACTAAGGATGCTTAGATGCTTATGCCACTTGTGATATTCATACTACTACAAAAGTACATCAATGATGAACGTCATATCTAACAGAGGAAGGGGAAACAATTTGCTAATTTGCACATGTAGCTACCACGTGCAGTATCGTTGTTGAAATTGAAAATGCCTGGTTGCACCTGCATTTGATAAGCAATGGATAATGCATAAATGGAATGTATCCGTGATTCTTCACGGGGGAGACTGCTTTGTTAATATAAATTTAAAGGTGGTCAGCATGTCATCTGTGCGTTTCGTGCACGTAACGCAATTAAATGCTGATTCGCTATGCGGCACGGACAAATACATTTTGTAAAATTAGATCTTATCTTCATGTTGTAATTTAAATTTTAGAGATAATCTTGAAATATTTTGTCGTTTTCTGCACAGAAGAAGATTTGCTCTATTAACTAAGAACTTTTAAAATTGAGTCAGTGGGACGGGCTCACTAGTTAGGTCAGTGGACACTTAAAAACCCGCCTTCCAAGCTTGGTTGGAGTTGTACGTGAGTTTTTCTCGGGTGCAGCCTTATTTCCATAGGAGACCTGTGATTTAAGCCCACCACTGTGGACCAGCGAGTTTTCACTTGAATAAATTTGGGAAAGATATTAGCAAAGTGGCAAGAAAGTGAGTGTACTCATAGCAGACAACAAAGTGAAAAACCAGCAACAAAAGCAAGCCACTCAGCGCCTCACTGCCGAAACTCAACAGAAATGCTGCATGCGACGAATTCCACAGCAGACGCAGACTGCAGATGAAGCCCGCGAGCATCGCCATGTCACAGCTCGGAGAGCCTCACTTATGAGAAGGTCAAATAGCAAAAAGAGCTGAAATTTCCCGCGATTGTTCACCGGCACAAGCCAGGTGAGATAATTTAAATAAGTAATCCGGTAGCCCCTTCCCCGGAATCATGGCAGCCACTCGTGTAGGACTGCTGGGGGGCTGCCAGATGGAAGGGGGCTAAAGGCTCAATAGCTAGAACAGCCAGGCACGATCTGGCTGCTGAAAGCCTCCTTCGGCGGCATGCTACAGTCGGCCAGCAACCGTAGCGAGCGCTGCTAAGGGAGCCGCGCGTCCCTCGGCGTCCCTGTGCGTCGTGCAATAAACTGTTTGTCCTATGCCAGCGTTCCGAGTGCAGTGCGAACAAACCGAACGGCAAGCTATTTCTGGGGATGGAGCCGATGACGCCGTTGGAGATGTCTTGTGCAGCGTCCCAAAAGCTTCGATTGCTCGGGAGAATTTGTTGGCTGACTGCTGAGCTTCGAGAGGGAGATCAAGAAAAGTGGCTACGAACCGAGTGAGTGGCACTTGTTTTTGATCCTTGCGATGCAAGGCGGGGCCTTCACGTTTGCCTCGAGGCTCCCTCAGGCAGCGAAAGACGATTACGCCGAGCTTCGCGAGGCCCTTGTGAGGGCGTTCACCTCGCCGGCCGGTAGAGCGCGATTGCTGCACGCTGATCGGGTAAAAGATGGTCGGACTGAGAAGGCCGACAGGAGCGACCGGAAGCGGCAGCAACGATCACCAACGGTGTGCCGGGCGACAGAGGTTTGCCAGGCTGCTACGCGGTGGCGGCAGGTAGCCGTTCTCAAAGCAGTGACGGTTGGTCAGGCTTCGATGGTGTGCCCCGAGGCAACGGCGTTGTGCAAGTTAACGGTCGGCGGTGTGGCTGAGGCGACAGACGGTGAGACGGCGTATGGAGAGTAGGCGGCGTCCGCGAGTGAGGCGGCGGCGTCCGCGAGTGAGGCGGCGGCGTCCGCGAGAGAGGCAGTTGCCTGCGATGCAGCACAAGCCATGAAGGTGACGCTGGCATGCGACCAGCCGGTGGGCTGTGACGCGGTGCAAGCCGGAGAGTCCGAGCGGGCCAGAGAGTCTGTGCAGCAGCGGGGAGTACGCTCGGGATGGAGAGACTGTGCAGGCCGGAGAGATTGTGCAGTGCACGCCGGAAAGTCTGCTAATGTCGGAGACACGGCGGCAGAAGCAGATGGCGCGACGGGGGCCGAGGTCCGCAAAACGGTGGCTGTGGACGTCAGCTCGGTGACGATGGCCAATAGCCGGTGGCCCCCGTTGGCGGCTGGTCGCGTAAGGCCGCGCGCCAGCGCGCCTCCTGCGAGCGGCTGTAAGGTAGCCAGCCTGCCTGTGGGGGTCAGCTATTGCTGTTGGCTGCTATGCCGATACAACACTGCACGTGTAGTGTCGCATTTGCAGAGGCTAGGCGTGCTCAATGCTGCCCTGTACATTGCAGCTACATGTGTTGCTGATGGGAACGTGTGGACTTAAGGTCAAGGGGGCGTGTAGTTGGGTTATATGCAGGCCTGTACTGCTCCTCTGATAAACAGCTGGTGAACAGCTGTTAGGAGCATTGCCGAGAGGGGCCGATGCACAGCTGTGGTCCGCCTGTGATGTGGCCTGGACACTGGCCGGATACGGTGAACAGATGGTGAATTCACCACCAGGGTCGGCCGGTTAACAGCGATAGTCGAGGAGAGGGAGTCGATGAGAGAGAGAGAGAGAGAGAGAGAGAGAGAGAGAGAGAGAGAGAGAGAGAGAGAGAGAGAGAGAGAGAGAGAGAGAGAGAGAGAGAGAGAGAGAGAGAGAGAGTCGAGAGTGGGAGAAGGTGGCGAAGAGATCTGCGAGTCCCTCGGCTCCGTGCGTCGTGCAATAAACTGTTGGTGCTGTTCTGAGTGTTCGCCGTGCGAACCAGCCGAACAACAGTGGCCTACAACGCTGACTCAAAAAGTCAAATTTCCTTGAAATTCTTTA
Organism: Cristatella mucedo; assembly: GCA_009760855.2. NCBI lineage: Eukaryota > Metazoa > Bryozoa > Phylactolaemata > Cristatellidae > Cristatella > Cristatella mucedo. Next base: position 10,718,898 of record WPIO01000005.1, on the reverse strand, counting down.
ACCGACTGTTTCGAGAAGCTCTTGAGCCACAATCACCGAATTCAAACTGGAGCTCTGAAGACGACCTCACAACAAGCCTTCTTGAGCATCTTTCTAGGCTTTGCATGTCGGCCTGAATGGTAACTGACTACGAAACTTCCCTTCAAAGGTGCACCGCTCCGGAGGCATAATTAGCCTCGCCGCTGTAAAAGTGTTTTAGTTTTTAATTACTCTAGTTCTGTGCGTCGAAGAGCGGCCGAGAAAAGGCGTGTCCTGTATCCCTATAAGTATAATGGCTTTTCCCTATTATCTTTAGGAAAGTCTTAGCATCCCGAACAAAAGAGTGTCATCTCCTAAAGCGGAACTTCTTTAACCGCCATTTCAAACTGACTACGAAGCTGCGGCCCAAACGCATATGAACGCTATCTGCATGACCTACGAACCATGAACGCTATCTGCACGACCTACAAACCATGGACGCTATCTGCATGACCTATGAACTATGAACGCTGTCTGCACGACCGACTTCGCTAAAGCCCAATCTAAAAACATTAGCCGCTCCCAACTGGACATGCAGCTTGAAGCTACACGCCGCCCTGAAATGTCTTCAACAATAATAATAATAATAATAATAATAATACTAGTAGGTTTTGTTATAGCGCTCTCACAGAACCCAATCTCTGTCTAGGCACTTTACATTTGCTGCAGAGAAAGCGTGATCAAATGATTAGTGATAAAATGCTCAATGACGAGCAATCGATTATTTCTCATAGAGGAGAGCCTGAAGCCCGCAACTAAACTCTGCCGACCGGAAGCCTCTGTACAACCAGCCGTCTAAAAAGAAGCGTGTTGCCCCATTTTGAATAGCCAGACGGTGCGCGCCGAAGGCAGGCCTATTCAAATATGTCTAAACGAGAGCTAAATTTCCAGCAGCCATAAAGAACGTTTTTCTCCTAAATAAACAATTAAAATTATACAGCCTCGAGTAGCCGACTACAAGCGCGTGCGCTTTGAAAGCTCGCCTCGCTACGAGCCGTTCAAGCCCTACGGATCGCTCTCCATGACCCAGGTCGCAGGGTCGAGTCCTGGATTGGGCGATCCTATATTCTCCACTTCTTGCGGCGGTGTTGCTAGCCGGCAAGGCATGTTTGCTTCTATATAAATGAGGCTGTTAAATCAGCTAGCAAATCTTTTCACTGCTGATGAAAAAAGCGGTACCCCGGTGGAGAAACGCCTTAAATCCGCGTCAGCTATACACAACCAGGACAGCTCTTCAAGCCGGCTAGCCTATCCTGGAAGTCTTCTAGCCCACATAGGGTTATAGGCCGTCCAAGGATGGCTAAGGAGATACTTTTGGCGAAGCCTGGTGTAATATGGTTTGGGCAGCCTAGCTCCTCAGCTTTAGTTAGACCTTCGGGGCTTTGTCCTCTAAAACCCTTTCCAACGCCATTACTACCAACAAGTTAAAAAAAGAGTTACGTAGCTATTGTAAACCGTATTTTATCGCGTAGAGCATCGGGTCACCCAATGTACCAAGTGATCAGTGGACGCAGAAAGTGCAGATTAATACAGACGTCCGTGTATGGTATATCCATGCATGGGATAGATACTCTTTAGCTCCGAAGGCTAGAAAATTACCATTCATGTGAGATCCATGGCTGCGCGCACTACTCTGTCGTGTGGTCGTCTTGCAATTTCCACCAGCAAGAGGTTAGTATGTGATAGCTCTCGCTTGGCACTTCTTAGCATCCGAAGAGTGCGCATTCCTCAGCTTCAATTGCCAATTGCAGCTAAAGAGCTTATTGTTGCGTCGTTTTCACCATACCTATGCTCTTAACGGCGTTTTCCTGTCGATTTCTTTCTAAGCAGGAAAGACCCGCATGATGTCAAAATTACACGATGCGACTCGAGTTATAACCGAGGGCTTCGGATATAGGCCCGTTGTACTGCTGTTTATACATATAGAGCCCAACGTTGTGTGCTGACTAGCTTTTCTCTTTGCGGGTTTCTATGCTGTGTATTGTTGGCCAGGCTGCTGATATCTGGAGCTTGGCAGTCGCTTGCGGCCCTAGCTGACTGATTTCGCCCGACTTAGCAGAGCGTCATCCTTTTTTTGGGGGGGGGGGCAATCTTCTCAAGCGCCACCCAGCGAGATGGGCGTGTTCGGCATTCATGTAATTTTAGTCGTAAGCTTGCGTTTGGAATCGCTTGAAGTCCTGGAATTCGCGAGGCTTAGATTAGCTGTGCCGCTCATCTTCCCACATAGATGATGCAATATCTGCCTGCACACGCATTGACTCAGCTGACGGCCACATAGTCATAGTCATAGCCACATAGCCACACTGTCACTGCCAAGTTGCCCGTGAGCTGCAGTTACCTTTTGGAATGCCAGCCGGTACCGGTAAGCGGCAGCCTAAATGGTGTTTGCCTTTTCACCTGCGGCCATTGAACGAGGCTCTTGCCATTCGGAAGTTGAAGCTGCTCTTCATTCTTGGGCCTGAGCCATGACAGGAGTGCTGTGCTGAATGACGACTACCAACCTGATGCTGTCCGGTCGTGCTGGACTTGGCTCTCGGGCTCCGTACATTTCTTTGTGGCAGCTTTGAAAGTCTCGAGGGTCGGTTGCACATCGGTCGCTTCTCGGTGTTAGCTCGTGCAATGACCAAGTGCTAACGTATCGTCTGTGCCACTCAAGCTCAGTGCATGCTTGGCCTGCTTCTGGGCGTGAGGAGTTTTGCACGACGTCTTGCGTCGACGTCTTGCAACGTCGCATGTCATGCTGCATCGTCAGTATCGGTTTGCTTGGTCATTCATACCCGTTACTACCGTAGTCTCACTGCTAGGTTAGCCCCACTTGTTTGTGTCATTGGTAAATGCCCTCGCCTCAAATCTTGTGCTCTGTCGTTGCTTGACTACGTGGGCAGACTGATGGTGACCAGCAAACCCAGGCCCTCGCTGGACCAAACCTGAAGGCTCTCGGGCCAACCCGGAGGTGGCTTACCGGCCGAAAACATCCCGAGGTGCTCATTCAGCCCTCGTATGATCGGCCACTCCGGTCAAGGTCAAGAGAGGATAGGACCCCATGGCTTAATCTTGGCTATGCCCCTACTTGAGTAGAAAAGCATAGATCTAGTGCATCTGGGAGTGCCGTGGTTACTCTTGGTTTGCTGCGTTGTGCTAAGTGCTAATTTTGTGATTGATGCTGTCTTGTCGGCTCGGTTGTGCTTACCAAATGGCTTTGCAAACTGCTGCAACTTGCAGAAGGCTGTGCACGCAAGTATCTACAGCCAGCATTGGCAAGATTCCATTATCACAGCCGGTCCCTGGACTCACGAATGCATCCTCTGCAGTCTTAGAGAAAGTTGACCATGGCCACACTCGAGTCACCAAGCTTGATAATGGCCTTGTTATCGCTTCGGAGAATCGCTTTGGGCAATTCACAACTGTCGGAGGTGAGATGTGGTGGTGATGGTGGATTCGTGCTGCTGCTGATAGTTGTGACACGAGTTTCATGAATGTTTAGCTAGGCTACTGTCTGTGTTGCTTCTTTGCACCCTTGTGTTTACTTTGTACCCGGCCAAGCGGCACTGGGAATTTATTTAAGAGCGCCTCTCATCTCGCCTGGGCATCACTGGCACTGCTCTGCAGTGGTTCAGGTCCTATCTCAGTGGGAGACTCCAGAGTATTGACGTGAATAGGCAAAGATCATCTGAAGTACCTCTGAAATGTGGAGTACCTCAGGGCTCAGTGCTAGGTCCGGTTCTTTTCACGGTTTATACTCTGCCTCTTGCTGATGTGATTGCCAAGCACAATCTAGGCTTTCACTTCTATGCGGATGACACTCAGTTGTACCTTTGCTTTGATCCCTCCCAGCCTTCGAGCACCTCAAATTCTCTCAACTCACTTGCTGCATGCATTGATGACATCCGCACATGGATGGCAGCACATTTTCTAAAACTTAACAATGATAAAACTAACCTACTAGTTATGGGCAAACCCAATGTGATTCAGAGATGGGAAAGGCTGTCTCTCAAAATTGGCTCTGCCAGCATATCTCCTGTCGAATCAGCTCGGAATCTAGGTGTCATATTCCAAAGCGACCTCTCGTTAGACGACCATATCAGCTCCACAGTCAAATCCGCCTATTTTCAGCTTCATAACATTGCTAAAATTCGGGCTTGTTTAGATAAAGATACCACGTCCAAGTTAGTTCATGCTTTCGTGACATCCCGTCTCGACTTCTGCAACTCACTGCTTACTGGCCTACCAGCATGTGCGATCAGGCGATTGCAGCTGGTGCAAAACTCTGCAGCTAGGCTTGTCTGTCGTGAGCGTCGCAGTTGCCACATTACTCCACTTCTCGCCGACCTGCACTGGCTACCAGTCAAGCAACGGATTGACTTCAAGGTTTTGTCGCTCACTTTTAGGTCCCTTCATTCTATGGCTCCAGCCTATCTGTCAGATATACTACCCCATCAGGCCAAGCATCGTACCACCCGCTTTTCGGAATCCAACAGTCTAGAAATACCTCATACAAACCTTAAATCCTTTGGAGACCGTGCATTTAGTTCATATGCTCCCAAAGCCTGGAACTCCCTCCCGACCTGCGTCAAAACATCCCCTGACCTGACCACATTTAAAAGGAACCTAAAAACACACCTATTTAGGACAGCATTTAGTGGGTCCCTGTGATTCGTCTTTGATGTGCTTATGCGTGCTGACACTGTGCATGCTGCCACTAACCACATTTGCATGCTGACCCTGTGCATGTCACCCCTAACCATATTATTCATCTCGTTTGTTTTTCAAGCATGATTTTACTTACCATTCAATTGCATTTCACTTTACAGCAAATGTAAAGCGCCTAGAGAGAGATTGAGTTCTCTGAGGGCGCTTTATCAAGTGAATTATTATTATTATTATTATTATTTATCGGTGCTCTGTAATTGCTATCTGCCGATTCGTAATCGACGATTTTCGCACAGCCATAGTGTTAGTTCTTGACATGCTCTGCTGTTTGTGGCAGTCATGTCTGTGACTTAGTTATACCAGGAACTAGCACTATACCAGCTAGGACAATTGATGATCGTCAGTGTAACTTACCGTGACGTTCAGCAAATGAATGAATCATTGAATTGAAAATATAACGAATGAACGAGTACACAGTCTTAACCAGCTGCTGTGGTCGTGTGGCAGCGTGGTAGCTTTACGTGCATATTTATGGCATATAACCCTTTACTTAGGAAGTCGCCAACCACATCTTGTCCAAATAAACCGAAAAACAGCCCCATGTCGTATGTTAGTATGCCAAACTGCAAAATTGGTTGGAGAAAGAGCAGGAGAGCTGCTAGCCAAGCGATACTGCTATAGTAGCAGCTTCAACCTAGTTCAGCTGGCGCACAGCTTATGGTCGTTACTGATAACTTGCCGAGATACTGAGAATGCCATAATTCGGATCTTTGCAGCTCCTGCAGCAGCTAGCTCCTGTAGAGCATGCGAATTGTCTTGTAAGCGAGATGATGAAAAACAACGTTTGCACGTGCAAACCAGGGCTAAGCAATTGCGCACCATTTTGTGTTTAAGCTGCTACATTGCCACGTGGATGTGCATCGGTTTAAATGAGCCAATTGCCAAGATGCTGAGCTTACTTGAAAGCAGCTCTACTATGCTGGAGATATTAGACAATGCAGCTTTAAAGTCTGATATAGCTCAGTCTCCTCGTGTTAAAGTCTAGAGCAGTGCAAACCAACCATTCCCAGGTTTGTGACGATGCAATGGCAAGGCAATTTGGTGCAGTGACTACCAGCTGGATACAATAAGCTGTTGAACGCGAGAAGACACAAACAAAGTAAATTTAAGCTAGTAGCATGATATTTCTATTAACCAGCTTATAACTTGCTGTTTTCCAAAATCATTATTGTAGTAATTCTTTTGCATGGCACACCAAGAGAATTTAATCTCTATTCAGGTGCTTTACAGCTTGCTGCGAGAGAAGCATCTCTTGTATCTTTGTTAGCAAGATAGATATGACCAGAGAGTCTATCACAAGATAACATGCCTACTGAACTCCTCTCCCTCAGTAACATGATTATGAAACTCTCCTCTCGCAATTCCTTGCATCACCACAATGTTTACCTCCAAACCTTTGAGTAGTGACCTCAGCTCAACGTCCATCTCCCGTTCTTCGAAGCCTACTAGCCCTCTTATACCCACTGTCCTTCTGAGATATATCGATTGGCTGCTTTCCCGCCTAACTAACAATATAGATATGTCTCTAGCCTTTTAACTTGTCCCTGCACCTTCAAAAATGCTGTTGAGCCACTCATTAGCACATTATTGAGCAACACTAGAGCAGGAGAACTTAAGCTAGTTCTGACCGATCTTCATACTGCCATTCTTATCGATGACACTGAACCAAATAGTATACAGGCCATCAGATTTTTTTATATACACCTTTGAACCTAACAAGTTTCAGTCCGGTTTTAGAGCTAATCAATTAATAGAGTCAGCACTGCTGGGCGTGCTATACGATCGTCTTCATGAATAAAGACTTAAATAGTCTCTGCTTGTTTTGCTTGATTTTTAGGCAGCTTTTGATGCTATTGATCACAGAGTTCTTGAGAACCCCTCATCTTGTCTTGGCATCACTAGCACTTCACTTTAATAGTGTGGGTTTCGTTTACTCTTCCCGTGTATACCCAGATGATGCATTTTTAATATTGAGGAACTTGAGGACACGGAAATTGCAGAGGATCAAGTAAGATGTTATCACCACACCCATTCCCTGGGGCTGAAACTGGCAGCATTGCCATTTTTGTGAATCATCTGCCTTATGTCACTTTTGCTCCTAGTGCCAAGTTGTGGGTTCTAACCTCTGCCTGGCCCTGTTTTGTGGTACAATCCTACTTCCTGTCTGCTTGCTATACTTTTGTCATGCTGATGTGACTGGGATTGCTTGTATAATCTTGTTTGTCAGGTCTAAGGCAAGCATACTTGTCCTGTTCACTTTTATGCATACCAAGTGTTTTGCTGATGGAGATTTACAATTTTAGTGCTCACAAAATCTGGCTCACGCCACGAAGTTGTGTATCCGAGTGGCATCACTCATTTTCTTGAGAAGTTAGCATTCATGGTAAGTTGCTGGCATACATCTTTTTTGTGTGTCAAGCTTCATGAAATCCAATCTGGCCACTTATATTCTATCCCAATGCGTAGTGTGGTTGTAGGAGTAGTCTTTACTAGCTATTGCCTGATGTCGAGTTTTGCCGCATATGTCAGGGTCCTCCTGGCTTGGAAACAGTGATGGCGAATCACTGGTTGTGTCTGTTTTTTGCGGTGTCTTAGCAAATGTTAACATAATCTTGCATGGAGGCCTTTGGACAAAGTATCTGCTGGATGGTCTCATGATTGTAGTCCACACACAGCTACCAAAGAGACGAAATCCTGCAGCAACTGGAGAAGCACGGTGGCATATGTGATTGCCAGGGTTCAAGGTACATGTGCTCATGTATGCACTTCCATGTGATTCAGTGCTGTTTGGTTTTATGTGATCCTTCTGCTTTACCGCAAGGGCAAAAGGTCCGTGTGAGTTATTTAGACAACACGGCATCTTATAGAGGCTTGGGAGTCACGAATGCCTAGTCTTTAGAATATTTTATTGCGAGTGAGGCTATCTCTGCACTTTATTGGTTATTTTTTTACTGTGTGTAATCACACACATTTCCTGTACTTAACAAATTCCATTATGTAAGTTGTGTAACCACTTAGAATGTTATGAATTCCTCAGTTGTTCTCACGGCTTGATCAAATCCTGTGTGATGTCTGCCAAGTATGTATCTGTGAGATCTTGCTCATCTTAAAGAAAATTTGCTAATCAATGCTTAGCCAGCCCATCCTAGTATACATATATTTTGATCTTAAATGAGACTGTCCAGCATACTTGATGCACAGCTGGTGCTCTTGAATAAACCTTTTGCAATTGCTTTTCACCGTGCTTGTGGTGTTAAATGCTAGAGTCTATTATCATTGTTTGGCTAGTTTGATGCCTTTCTTCTTGCTGAGTATAATGGATGGGTTAGTAAGATCGATGTACTTCGATTGCCTGTAAAGGTCAGCTGTTGCCCTACATTTATCGTTGTAGCAGATGAGCATTAAATTTAATGATAATAATAATAGCTTATTTAGCAGCCTCATTTGTATAACAACGGAAGAGCCTTAACGGTTATCACCACCACTTGCAGTTGGCAATAAAGGATCGCTCACTGAAGGTTCGAACCCACGACCTCGGTCGTGACAAGCGAGCATCTTACCTCCTGGGCTACTACGGTCCTGAAATAGCCTGACACCGAGCCTTCAACGAGCTGATTTGCCAAAGACTAGCTTGAAATCTATTGGGAAGATGTAGCATGGGCAGGATCGTCCAAATGACTGTCTTGTGCTGCTGGAAGATATTGATTCTAGCCTAGTTTACCCTAGTTTAGTTTAGTATCTACCGAACGGCTTAAGGTCTGCTGGTTTCCAGTGGTCATGCTGGCCAGATTCGTGGGTTTCTCGAGAGGATCTATCTAATGAAAGGAGTTAACATACAATTAACCTTAGGTATTAAGTGGTTTCCATCTGTATAGTCGTCCAGGTAGAGACCATGTTTTAAATAATTATAATAATAATAATAAGAATAGTAATAATACATTTGATATAACGCCTTCACATAACTCAATCTCTTTCTAGGCACTTTACATTTGCTGCAATGTAAAAATACGATCGAATGGTTAGTGGTAGCGTGCTCAATGAACAACAAGAATAACATGGTTAGGGGTGACATGCACAGGGTCAGCATGCAAGTGTGGTTAGTGGCAGCACGTACAGTGCCAGCACGCATAAGCACCTAAAGGACGAATCACAGGGACCCACTAAATCAGTGGTTGTCAGCCTTCCTAAATTTCCGCGACCCTTTAATACAGTTCCTCATGCAGTGGTGACTCCCAACCATAAAATTATTGTGGCAAATGTGGAAATGTGTGTTTTTTCCGATGGTCTTAGGCGACCCCCCCCCGTGAAAGGGTCGTTCGACCGCCGAAGGGGTCGCGACCCACAGGTTAAGAACCACTTCGCTAAATGCTGTGATAAATATATGGGTTTTTAGTTTCTTTTTAAAATGTGCACAAGTCAGGAGATGTGACTCAGTCGGAAGTGAGTTCCCCCAAGGCAGGCACTGATTACTGATGCCATATCAACATTCTGTTCTATGGTTCTCTCAGAAGCTATAGGGCCCACTCATTATTTAAACCAAATAAGGCTAGCCACAGTTCTATGTATGAAGAATGTTTTCAAAAAGCAATATTTTGGTTTTTCAAGCGACTCCGTGTGGCAACCACTTTCCGTGATCCTGGGAGCAACTTATATGATTGCTCGGGAATTCAATTAAGCCCCCAAAGCTGAGGGTACCATTGCCAATGGAACGACAATTAATTAACTTACTAGTGATAGAAAAACCCTGTGCTACTCAGAAATCGAAAACTGAGCCCTCAAAATGGGCCTGGTCAGCATATATTTCCTAGCCTCTACTTGCAATCTGAGTGTCCTGTTCCTAAGTGACCCTTCTCGTCATGACAACATCAACTTTGCAGTCAAGTCGGCCTACCTTTTGCTGCGAAAATTCGGGCCTGCCTAGATGGGGATGTAATAGCCAATCTGACTTCCATTTGTAACATCCTGAGTAGATACCTGTAACTGTCTATGTGCAGATCGTCCCCCTGTGCCATAGGACACTTTCAGGTGGTGCATAACTCTGCATCTAGGCTCGTCGGTCGTAAAAATCACAACTGCCACTTCGCACCACTTTTCACTGACCTGCTCTGGTCCCCTATCAAACAATGTCCTAACTTCAAGGTTCTGTCACCATGTTATAGGTCCTTTTACACTCTTGCTCTTATCTATCTCTCAGAAATACTTCCTCATCAGGATTCACATTGTACCACCCGCACTTCTGACTAAAGTCGTTCAGCCTTTAACCAATCTTAAGTCCTTTTGCGATCATACTTCAGTTAGTAAGCTCTTCAAGCCTCGAACCCACTCTCGGCCGATGTCACGATATTCCCTAATGTGGCAAAATTTAAAAATCGGCTAAAAATCACCTGATCTCAGCATCTGTTACATCCCTCTGCATTGTCATTTGTGTGCTTACCAAGCAATCGATATGTTTTCTTTGCAGCATGAGTGAAATGCCTACGAAGAGGTTTAGTTTACTTAGGGTGCTATGCAAAGTATCATCACAATTATTATTGTTACTATAATGGCCAACATATCTTGGATTGTTGCAATAAGCTTTTGATTTTTGATTAAAACCTAAATAATCAATAGTTGTAATACCATATCTGATTGTCATTGATGGTTAAGATAAACATCCATACTCGGATAAAATAGTATATGTATATGTGTATAATATATGTATATATATATATATGTATAATATATATATGTATAATATATATATATATATATATATATATATATATTATAAACATATACACACACACCCAGGCAGATAGAACAAGTGTAGCAGCAGATTGTCCCAAATCTTTTCGTGTGTGACTGGCTATCGAAGTGCATGCACTTGAATGCTTGTTGCTTGATGTACTGGTGTGATGAACTTGATGTAATGGTATTCCTGATGTGCCAACCTTGGGTTGAAGCATGACTGTTATTTTGGCTAGTCCGGTGTCCTTTGATGGACCAACCACTCTCTTTCATTTGGTGTGACGTCGATTTTTATAAATCAGGCTTGAGAATCTTCACAACTGCACCACTTTCACAATTTTAGGGACACACTTATCCATGCCATTTCGGCTGACCACCGAGGGTTGGATAAAGTCATAGATATTTTATCGGAAGCTGTTCTGCGACCAACCATATCACCCGACGAAGTAAAGTTTTGAGCATTCGCAGCTGTTCTTTGTAATGATGCCTGCTGCTGTTGCCACCACAGCCGGGCTTTAGTTACTTACTTACACGGTATCTTGATATGCTGAAACCTCTTTCAACGCATATCGAGCTGCTGTCTGGCAGTTAGCTTGAGTGTTGCTAATTTTTGCTCACGTTGCATGTATGGAAATAATCCAGTGTTAATTTGCAATTCAGCTTAGTCTTTTTCGGACCAGGCTGGTAGTACCAACTCAGGTCAGTAAACAACCACTGCCTTTAGCAGTTGGCTTGACCATTAAGTGAACTGGTGTTCAGACTTGGTTAAAGGTCAGGTGTCCTAATTAGGAGGTTTCTTGGCATTATTAGCTAGATATTGGACATTGTCAGCCGTCAGCTTCAAGAATTTGAGCTGGAAGGTATATCCAGGGCAGGTGGACTGATCTTGGGTACAAAATAGTGCCCCCCTTATGAGGAGGAATCTGCCGCCGGTCTAGTTAAGCAGGAAATTGCCTACTGTTCGTTAGTGTTCCTTTCAGCCTACCCTGACCACAGTTTTTAGTAATAATAATAATATTAATACATTTATATAGCATCCCAAGAGAACCAAATCTCTTTCTAGGCACTTTGTATATGCTGAAAAGGAAGCATGTCAATTGGCTAGTTATAACATGCACATTTTTAGAACACACAGGTAGGCAAAGGAGACTTTAACGTGGTTTAATTATCGCTGCGCATGTATCTTCGTGCATGTGCTCGGCTGGTGTGCTCTATAATCAGCATGTCGAAGGTCCATCTCCATCTCTCCTATTAGTGCATCAATTTAGCACTGACACTTCCACATTCTCAATGTACAACTTTAGCATGCTCTCAATTGTGAGTCGTTTAACTGACCATGGCAAAATTGCTATGTTTAATATGGCAACATACAGCATTGGCACTGCACTGGCCTTTGACATATTTGGCTGAGTGAACGACAACTGACTACTCCCTCCCACCAGGCTAAGCATCTTACCAACCCCCCTCTTTTCCTTAATCTAACTGTTTAGGTATACCTCGTACAAACCTCAAATTCTTTGGAGATTGTGCCTTTAGTTCGTATGCTCCCAAAGTCTGGAACTCACTCCCGACCTTCGTCACATCTCCCGACTTGTCGACATATAAAAAGAAACTAAAAACGCATCTATTTATGAGAGCATTTAGTGGGTCCCTGTGATTCACCTTTTTATGTGCTTATGCGTGCTGCCACTGTTGCATGCTGCCACTAAATGCACTTGCATGCTGACCCTGTGCATGTCACCCCCTAACCATGTTATTCGTTTTGTCTATTGAGTATGCTACCACTAAGCATTCGATGGTGCTTCCTTCGAAGCAATTGTAAAGCATCTAGAAAGAGATTGAGTTCTTTGAGGGCACTTTATCAAATGTATTATTTTTATTATTATCATCACACATTATTATTATTATCACACGGCCCTTAACATGGCCGTGCTTGTTATTCGAGGAGCAGGTTTCCTCTGCGGTTTAGTCAGCCTACTTTCAGCTAAAGAGTATCACCAAAATCAGACACACGTAGATATGAGTACGACAGCCAAATTATTTCACACGTTTGTGACCTTGCATCAAGGTTGCGGCAATTCTTTTTATTCAAGACTCCACGCCAAAGCCCTTAATTGTATGAAACTGGTGCAAAACTCAGCAGCTCGTGTAGTCTGTCGTCATCTTTGTAGCTGCCGAATCACACCACTTCTGTCTGAGCTTCTCTGGCTCCCTATCCCATCGAATTTATTTCAAGATCCCATGTCTGTCTTGCAGGTCGCTTCACTAGCCAGCACCAGCCTACCTGTCTGACCTCCTTAATCCTCCCGAGTGCTCTCGAGTCATCATTCCTCGGCTTTAATTTGTCGAGCAGTTCCTTGTACTAAATTAAAATCTTTTGTTGATCCTGCCTTCAATTTGTATGTATCGAAAGTCAACAACTCCCTTCCAGCTACTGTTACTACGATCGCGAGTTGGATCATTTAAGCCTCAGCTAAAGATACATCTGTACCGGTCAGCCTTCTCTTTGCCCCAGTGAATTTGTCTTTTTTTTGTTCCCGTGTTCTGTGCATGCTTATTTGTACATAATTCAGTGCATGGTACTAGCTAGAGGTCCTACTAACCAGATTCCCTGATTGTCTTCTTGTTAGCTTTAACATGCTGGCCATAGCATGATACTCGTGTGCTTGTACCTTTTTATCGAAGCCTGATACCGTACATGTCACTAACTCTTGGTGATTGGTTCTCTTGTTGTGAGATGTATGGCACATACATTGAGATTTAGTTCTCTTAGGGTTCTGTACAAATGACCTATCATTATTATAATAATTATTGTTATCACAACTTTTTTTTGGAAGTATCCAGATATAATAACAATAGATCTTTTTATATAGGCCCCTAAGAGAATTAAGTCTCTATCTAGGAGCTTTACATCTTCATCAATATCATCAAAAGCAAAGGCTTAATGACATCCCGTATTGGTATGCTGTTGGCCAGCCACTCGGCTCTGAGGGCATTGTTGTTTTTCGGAAGTTCTTTGCTCTAAACCCTTTCTAAACCCAATTTAAGATGCAAAAAGGTGGCAGTAGATGTGAAATCGCCGATAGCAGATTAGCGACATAGCGACTCAGAGTCCTTAGCCCAATTCACATCGATGCCTTCTTAAAGAGCTTGATCATACGATATCCTGTCTGCTAGTATCATAGGCAAAGCTGTGGTGCACCACTGCAGTGCCAAGTCAAAGAGGTCTGTCCTACCGGGCATTCTGGCAAAGACCTACTGATTCACCTATACTGATTGGCTATTTGGGTGTGTATCGGTCAATGGCACTGTTTATTAGTTAGGATGACTTCTTGTGTTCATTAATTCACGCTAGTTATATGTTTTGTGAGTGCTTTTGTTTGTGAACTGGCAGGTGACACTTGAGCACATGCTAGCTGTAAATGTCATGCAGTTGATATATATGCATGCTTTGCCTTGACAGCTGGAGTCAGCAAGAATGGCAGTTGCTTTTGAACTTGAATCCATACAGATGAATCCAAACCCAGAACAAAGGCTGATGGAGATGATACATGCTGTAAGTTTTGATATAGAATGGTGCACTGCAAACGACCATAATTTCTTCTGTCTGTTTCGGGTACTTGCGGTGGTTACTTTGCAAGCCGCCATGTTAAATGTAAAACGCCTTTCAAAACATTCGTTTCGGTGAGCATTTGAAAAGTATAATTATGTAAGATGATTCTCTGAACCCTGCTTTCCCTTGTAGCATTCGTACTTGAATGCGAGTGCCATTTGCCTGCACTGTGTAGTATATTGTTGTATACATACTGGTTTTACCTACATAATTATCACCGACTCATACAAAAAAGAAGTGCATACTTGACGAATTTCTCCCGAAGACCGAATGTTTTTGTACGACCTTGTTTCGGATAGGAAAGCCAGAGGTTCAGAAAAAAAATACTAGCTGATTTAACAGCCTCTTTTTGCATAGCAGCAGAAGAGCTTTAAAGGCTATCACCACCACTTGCATCGGCAATAAAGGATCGCCCCCCACAGGATTCGAACCCACGACCTCGAGACGGAGGTCGTAAAAAGCAACCGCTTTACCTAGTGGGCCATCACGGCTCACCTTGTGGAATGGTCCCCTGCTTTAGGTGAATCTTTTTTGGCCATCCGTTTGCATATGATTGCCTACATAGTCATGGTATGCAGTCGAAGCAATGAGGTCGTGTTGTCAAGCAGAGCCTGTACGGCTGCGTTTCATCTCAGTGTTAAGGTGCTCGTACTTCACCATCCAGGTCAGGCGATCAATTCATGCAGCAGGCAATCTTTTATTGGCCTATACAAGTGGGGTGAAAGCTGCTAATGCTTCAGAATGCACGAGGCTTGAACCACTCGATGTTTGCTTAATTTGTTGCTGAGATGACCTAGGGTGTCGGCCGAGAATTTCTGTGGTTGTCACCTTGCTGCACGTCTGGTAAGGTGTCATATTCAGTGGCTCAGCAGTTTGCTCTCGGTCATTGTATACTTGGAATTTAGATGTCTTCTTTGGTAACTGCTTAAAGTTTGAAGCTTCATTAGGAAATCTGCTTCGATAGCTAGTCATCACGTTTGATCCATGTCCAAGATTAGGGACTTTATGCCATGGCGGCTTTTTGCTGAAAATTCAACTAGCACTCTGGTTCTGGCTATAGTTGACTACAGCAATTACGTTTTCGCTGGGCTACCGAAAGAAGCCATTAAGCATCTGCAGCTGGTGATGAACTTGGATCCAAGGCTAGTAAAAAAAAAAATCCCAGTGGTCCAGCCATGTGTCTCATTTTCTTAAAGAGCTGTGATCGCTCCCGGTTGATCAGTGGATACACTTCAAAATTTGTTCACTCACCCATGAGGCCTGCCGTAGCTTGACTTTTTCATATCTAGCTGAACTGCTGCATTAATTACAGCCTGGTCGTGCCTTGAGGTCTTCCGTGGACAATCAATTAGCTGTTCATTTCTTCTCTCCAAGGCTGTTGGCAACCAACTTTGCTCTGAAAATCCTAGATAGTGGAACGCACCTCCGCAATTCTTAAAGCAACGACATCGTCTCCCCTGCTGCTGGCCGTGGCACATCCACAGCTCCATCTTGAGCTGCTACTTCCATGCCATTCACTTCTTCAGCTGCCCTCCTGACTCAGCAATGATTCTCGCTTTCTCTTTGTTGCATGAGATGGAGTCTGTTGGCTACCTTATACACACTGAAAGTCGCTCAAGCTTTGATGTGCTATAGAAAACTCCACCATAACGCCTGCTTAGTCCTTGTGAGTTTGTGGAATTACTGACAGAGATACATTGCCGTCCTAATAGCAACCAGTAGTGCAGTTGGTGGAAGACGTTTGATCATGGCCTGCCTGCCTGTAATAGGGGATGTGACTATTCACATTTTTGTAGTGACACTTTCGGTACCTATTTATCCCAACTCTGACTTGGTCATTATTTAGATTTCCGCACTCATTCAGTGAGCATCAGTATCTCAAAAATTAAACTAACTCCACTTCCAATGCCAAAAAGAGTTACCCTTAATTTGAGTATAGTTATATTCTTTTAGCCTGCTAATTGAAAACCTACCCTTTTTAGTAGCCGACAGCATGAATTATTTGCCTATAGGAAATCTTAGCGATCGGTCGCAAGTAATTGTGGTATTTTCGGCAGGGTATTTTGCTGCTTAGCAATGACTTTAACAATACGCGCAACAATGCTGCTCAGTGGCTGGCTCACGAAATTAACGTGACCATAGCAGTATTTTTTGCATGTTTGGTTGCAACATTTGGTTTCTTGTTGTTATCGTAGATTTGCAGAGCTGTAATGGTTTCACATGCTGCTTTAGGATGCAACGGCCGGTTACTTATAGTTTTGTTTTTAGGCTGCCTATCGGAGCAATACGCTCGGATTGCCCAAGCTCTGTCCTGCCGATGGAGTGAGTCGGATAGATCGAGGCGAGCTATTCTCTTACCTGAGGGCCTGCCACAGACTTGATCGCATGGTACTGGCAGGAGTTGGAATGCCACACGAGGAGCTTGTCGAGCTTGCACAACAATACTTTCTTGCTAAAGTCCCGGCGTGGCAGGAGAATGCCTCTGCTGCAAGTTCCAATAGGCCCACCGAGGCCGATTCCTCTGTCGCACAGTACACTGGTGGTGTGGTAAAGGTGAGTGGACAGGCAGCGGAACAGAGGGAGGGATAGAGGAAAGAGAATGGGACAGAAAGAGATAGATAGAGAGAGAGAGTGAGAGAGAGAGAGAGAGAGAGAGAGAGAGAGAGAGAAGAGAGAGAGAGAGAGAGAGAGAGAGAGAGAGAGAGAGAGAGAGAGAGAGAGAGAGAGAGAGAGAGAGAGAGAGAGAGAGAGAGAGAGAGGGGACTGACAGAGTGAAGCAAAAGTTAGAGAAAAGGGAGCTGTGGTGATTGCTGTCGAGGAGTCCTTATGGTGGTGACCTGTGGTATCGCACACTGAAAGGGCAGGAGAGGTCTTTGGCGGGCTGTACTTCCTGTGGGCAGCTGGGTAGACTGGACATTTAGGAAAGCAGACCGGAGCAAGCCTGACCGGTCGGCAGTTCACTGGGCCTGCTAGGCTAGCAACCGATAGTGGTGGTCGACTGAGGCCGATATCTGGTCAGCTAGCAAGCTACGGTGGATGCCAGCAGCTGCCCAATTGATGTGGCACTCTCAGGGAAGGAACCTGATCGGTCGACTTCGGAGGCAAGGTCAAGGTTGAGGCAAGAGCAAGATCGAGGCAAGGCTGGAAAAGTCGTGTTGGTTGGTCTTGCCGATGCCACTGTAGCTTGGAATAGCAAAGCTTGCAAAGAAATTTGCACTAGGTAGCAGAAATTATCCCCTCGTTATACGGCTGCCGACGAGTGGTGCTCTTAAAGCATAACACTTGCATAACTGTATAAAATCCCAAAGCAACCACAATTCTTAAACCCGCTCACTTAGACATCAGCATCTTTATGTGCTAGAGAGTGTAAGGGAGTCTTATTATTTGCCCACCTCACGTGGCCCCTTGTGCCTATCAAATGTGCGCCTGGCCTTTGCGGTAGTAACTAGCCCTGCTGTATAACGCCAAAGGTGAGGGAACACTGGTGACTTCACTGAAGGGCTTTAGTAGCACTTCACAGGCTAGGCATTGTCTACAGAAAGATTGCTTGTCTAGGGATGAGTGCTGCCACTTTTCTGTGACGAATGCTAGCTAGCAGACGGCAAGTCGTCGAGGTGCTCTGTTCGAGCTTCTTTGGGCGACTGGGAAGATTGTTAAGTGGCTGTGTAAGGAGACTGCAGTTTGCTAAGCGCCAAGCTCAGTGCACTTTTGAAACTGTTGCATGGTCTATTGGTATGACGAGAGCAAATTTCAGCACTTAAGGATTTAGAAGCTGCCAGGAGATCCCTTCGGCGGTGTGCTGAATCATGGTTTGGGGCTGGGTTATCATTGCCAGCTCTACAGTGGCTATATCGCATTATTGGCATCGTAGACCAGAATGTGTGCCTCGATATGCTTCTATGCGAGCGAGTTCCGTCTATACCTAGAACTCATTCTAGGTAATGTAATGTGATGCATTTCTGCCTGTAACTCCACAAAGCCACACGAACTAAGTGGGTGTTATGCTCGAGAGTTTTCGATAGAGTACTCAAAGCGGCTCTTGGGGTTTGCATGCATTTTTATACCTTCAGAATCATAACCTAATGCATTCTTCGAAGCAGTCGCACAGTATTTTCTTTTTACTCTCTCTGTTATTCAAAGGCAGCAAACGCTGCCTGCCTCAGCTGTGTAAGGGCCTGCTGTTAAGTTATATTGACATACTTTGGCTCGGTGTCATTGTGTGTGTATTATCAGGTTTGACGTGTCGCCACTCTTTGTCACAAAGTGAGCTCACATCTACGGACACCAGCATGCACCCTTTCACAAGGAAATTTTTTAGAGAGACCTTATTACTTTCGAAAGACTTGTGCTTTTAACCAGCCACTCCAGGCCAATTTACCCCAGGCAGCGTGTGCTACGTACCACTGCTGCTTCACCACGGGCTCTGCAGCAGCTTATACGGTTGCAAAGCCTTTCCTTTTGGGAGCCTGCCGTCGATGGTCGTGGTCTTTCTAGTCATAGACCGTTGTTAGCCATTAGTACTCCTCATAGAGGTTGTAAGATCAAGGATTAGGAACATTGTGGGAAATTATGAGAGAAAGAGTTTATGTGTGCTAATAAGGTATCGTCTCACTAGATCGAGAGAGATCTAGTGGACACGTTTTAGGTAGCCGAAGTTCACTTGCCAGAGGTATAGGGTGTTTAAATTATAGGGATGAGCACCCCGAACTCAGGTGGCAGCACACATTTTGATGCTCGAATGCTAAGCATGTTTGCAATTGGATGGTCTCTCCAGACGGTCCATGTCCTTTTAAAGCCGAGTGGCAGCCATGGCTGTCTACGCTTGAAACCTTTTCATAGCTGTATAGTCACTTAAGATGTCGTTCTCCGAGAAAGTCTACATGCTGCTGCTCTCATTGGTGCTTTCGGCAAGGTATCTTGATGTTTAACCCATCAGCAAGTTTTATAAGGCAATTTCCCTTTGCAGCAAATGTAAAGCGCCTAGAAAGTGATTGAGTTCTCTGAGGGTGCTTTATCCAAGTACATTATTATTATTATTATTATTACTCGATAATCAGGGCAATGCTGGCAGAATTGCGCAATAGGCTCGACCCTTGGCTTGTATGTTCAAACAGATCTATTCCATATGGCTATGAGCTTCATGCACTGACCTCAGTCTTCTTTTGTTGTAACTAGAAGCTACATTTTTGTTTAGCGCTGGCAAACCCAGTTTGATTAAGAAATTGGAAAGGTTAATGCTTGCAATCGGCTCTGCCATCATGTCTTGTTGAATCTGCACGGCATAAAAATGTCCTGTTCCAATGTGACCTTTCATTAGACGACCACATCAGCTCCACAGTCAAGTCTGCCTGCTTTCAGCTACATCACATCGCACAAATTCGGGATTGCTTAGAAAGGGAAAGCGCATATAAATTGGTCCATGCATTTGTGACATCATGTCTCGACTTCTGTAACTCACTGCTTGCTGGTCTACCGGCCTGTGCAATCTGGTGCTTACAGCTGGTGCAAAACTCAGCAGCTAGGATTGTCTGTCGTGAGCATCGAAATTACCACGTCATACCACCTGCTTTTCGGAATCTAACTGTTTACCTATACCCCATACAAACCTCAAATCAACACATCTATTTATTACAGCATTTAGTGGGTTCATGTGATTCGACCTTTGTGTGCTTATGCGTGCTGACACTGTGCATGCTGACCATGTGCATGTCACCTCTAACCATGTTATGCTTGTCAGTGAGCTTGTTACTATTTACCATTCGATTGTGTGTTCTTTGCAGCAAATGTAAAGTGCATAGAAAGAGATTGAGTTATCGGATGGCACTATATGAAATGTATTATTATTATTAAAAATGCCGCGATAAAACAGTCTGCAGTTTTGTACCTATGCGAGAATATTAAGCTCCGTTGTGCTGATTTTGGCTGCAAGTCTTTTTCTCACATGAGGTGGTAGACATTGCTGGTGCTGACTAGTGTAAAGCAGCAAACACCTGGCTGTAAACTTGGCATCAAAAGTGTTTCTGTTGACTTGTGTTGGCAGATAATTATTGTTTTACGTAGGTGGAAGCTGACCTGTCAAACGTTAGCCTTGGCCCAACACCGATGCCAGAGCTAGCACATGTGGTGATCGGTCTCGAGTCATGCTCTCACAACGATCCCGACTTCATTGCCAGCTGTGTTTTGAACATGATGATGGGTGGTGGCGGCAGCTTCTCAGCCGGAGGACCTGGGAAGGGCATGTACACTCGCCTCTACCTTAACGTCTTGAACAGGTAAGGCAGAAATCAGTGTTTGCTTTGCATTCTTGTGACTGTATAACTCGTAAAATTAGCAACATTGAGTATTTCATTTGGTTATCTTATGCATTACTTTGCGACTGTCTCTTTCCATAACTACATGCAGCCTTTTCTGGCTTTGGCCTGCTGCAGTGTTGGGTTCAAGACCTGGTTTAGCCTCGACGATCAAATGGCATCGCATGAAAGAAAGCGAGCAGCCGCACGACATGTGTTGCTTGGTTGTGGGGATGATTCGTTTTCTGTTCACTGCGCGCTTGTGGGCTGCACCCGTAATTTTCTTTTTATTCATTTTGGCATATTTCAGCCTGTAATTTTTGATTTCCAAGAGCAGCTTTAGTTTGCTAATGTCTATCGACGCGACTCTATGGAAGTCGACACGGAAGTTGCACGTGCAGCATTCACCGCTGTGCGTCCGCTATCATCGGTGGCTTTTTTTAGGGGTACCCATATGATTATATGATTAGAGATGTACAAGCCGTGTGGCAGAAGCTAGCTGGCTGGGACGGTTACTTTTTGGCGTGATATGACTGAGCTCTAGTCACTGCCGATCTACGCTGCTATCATTAGGCATACGTCTTTCCCTCCCGTTATACGTGTCACAAGTGCCCAGACAGAGATTTAGTTCTCCTAATGGCTATACAAATGTCCTATTAGTATTATTCTCTTGCTCATAGTCTGTATGCTGCCGATGTTTGTGATGAGTTGATCTCATGCCATTTAGCTCGATGACCCATGATCTCATGCCATTGAGCTCGGGCAACTGGTCTCATTACATTTTCCGGCTATGGTCGCTACCTGCAATAACATTGCATCCTTTAATTCTCAGCCAAAACGTATCTGTTCCTTTCTCTTTTCCCTTTGAATCAGTGAACTTCTGTTTTTTGTTTTTGTGTGCTTTATTTGCTTTCATATGCATTATTCAGTGCATGTTACTACTAGCCAGATATCCTTCTAACCCGTGACCGAGAGTGTCTTCATCTTTGCTTTAACTTTCTGGCTCAAAAGCACGATAGTTTTTTTTTTATGCATGCATATCACTAATGCCTGTTTATTGATCCTCTTGCAGCGAGCTGTACAGCGCTGGAATAGAGATACGTTCTCTCCGGGCACAATACTAGCGAGCTATTGTTATTATTTTGCTATGGCATTGTGCCTAAGGGAGTTTCTTTAATGCAATCTCAACCCGTTGTATTGGCCATGCTCTCAATTTTCGTTGCTTTGTTTCCTCAGCTTGCCTTATAACTGATAATGTAGTTGCCCTGATTTTGAGCCCAGTGGCTTCTAGTGTTCGCCTGAGGTAGTCACCTGCTGGAGCTGATTGGCAGAAGGCTGCTTTGACTGACAGCTAGCTTAGTGTCCCGTTCCTCACTGCTACTGCTATTTTCTTCTGTGTGGCTGATGAAAGCTTTTCGTGCTGCCCTAGCTGGGTCAGCATTCAGTTTTGCAGTCAGCATGCAACAAGGAAGCTGGGCATGTTTTTGACCTTGTGGGAAGAGCACAACTACGAGTACTTTATGATGCTACTGCAGGAGTTAGCATTGTTACAAACCAGGGTCTGTTGGATGTACCATTAGGCCATGAAGTTCTCGGTCAATTTAAGGGTAACTACTTCGAAATTGTTATCTTCGTGTGTTTGTGTGTGTGTGTGTGTGTGTGTGTGTGTGTGTGTGTGTGTGTGTGTGTGTGTGTGTGTGTGTGCGTGTGTGTGTGCGCACGGTCTTACTTTGCTTTTCAGTTGATTTGTCTACAGCTTTGCTGTTACCATGGCAGTTATGGTGGTCAGCACAGGATTTTCCAAAATTATTCTCTGCGGTTGCTAACAAGTGTGACTGTAGCTATTGCTTCATTGTGCTTAGTTTTTTTACCGTAATTTTTTGCTTTTCCTACTTTGAAATCTTTTGATAGCCATTATTTCGATGTGTTCTGTAATTTTGCATTGGTGCCTGGATATTGCTGTGGAAGCAAAGCTACTCTTATGGTTTCATTCGTATGCGGTTTATGTTGATGTTCAAAGGCAGGCTGTGTTTTGTTATGGTAGTCAGCATTGATAATAAAAATAATGATGTAATTGTTGTATAGCTCTCGATAAGAACTAGAGTTCTGTTTAGGCAGTTGATGTAAGCTTGATAGTATAGGTGAATATTAAATATTTATTGGCAACTACATGCCTCTGGCATATAAAGGACAATTTGCATGGACAAAGCATACAACAATAATAATAATAATAATAATAATAATAATGCATCTGTATAACACTCAGCAAATTAAATCTTGTTCTAGGCACTTTACATATGCTGTATACAGTGAGGAGCAGGATGGTTTTAACTTCGCTTAAGTGCTGTCAGTTTCGGGGATGTCATCACTGTCACCAAGGTAGATCAGGTTGGTTAGAAGTACAGCTAAACGACAAGAGTCAGAGGGTAGGTGGTGTGATGGGGCGGATTGAGAATGTTAGGTTGACGGACCGTGAGAGTGAAATGACCTAAAAGTGAGATTGTGGGGGGTCATGAATGGCTATGTGCTACTCGATTGGGAGCTAGTAGGAGAGAATGTGTTATCAAAGTCAGCTCATTTATTTTGTGGCAGCAGAGTCCTTGTGGCTGTTAAGAATTGCCATTTGCACGACTCGAATCCACGACCCTGGTCGTAAGGTGTGAGCACCTCACTGCTAGACAATGAACAGGTGGCACACTGGCAGGTGTGACATTTTTGACAGGCAAGTCTAGCTGTTGCCATGTTTTGCTCCATCTGCAAGTACCTTGTTGCTCAGGCAACAGGCCATTCGTTCCTTGC
The DNA here is from genome assembly GCA_009760855.2 of Cristatella mucedo. Classification (NCBI taxonomy): domain Eukaryota; kingdom Metazoa; phylum Bryozoa; class Phylactolaemata; family Cristatellidae; genus Cristatella; species Cristatella mucedo. The sequence goes on along the minus strand of WPIO01000005.1, from coordinate 10,695,741 downwards.
ATTCAGCTAGCTATGTCTACCGGCTTTTCTCTTAGGTACCACTGGATTTACAATGCAACAGCCTATAACCATTCGTACAGTGACAGTGGTTTGTTTTGCATTCACGCGAGTGCTCACCCTTCACAACTGCGTGACCTGACTGATGTCATTCTCCAAGAAATGACTAGCATGGCAGGAAGTCCTACTCAGGTAATTAGCTGTGCCTTTTTATTGTTCGACCTGCTTATTTCATTTTATTAGCTATAGTTTGATGCCGCCTACTCCTTACATCTCGTGCGGCTCATTTCATAGGATGAGCTACAGCGAGCGAAGACTCAACTGCAGTCCATGCTGCTTATGAACCTGGAATCTCGACCTGTTGTGTTTGAGGACATCGGTCGTCAAGTCCTTGCTACGGGTGACCGAAAGCCCGCTACCTATTACTACGAGGCAATCGGTGGGTGAATGCAAGTTGATGCCCTGGGATGCTATTGCAGTATTTCGCACTACTAGACGCCTGCCTGCACGCGTTCTCTCTTTGTTGGCCTTCGGTATATTGAATCTTTGATTTGTGACTCGGCCATACCAAGCTGGTGTTGTTGACCCTTTTCTCATTTTGCCTGGACGTGCTGAGTGAAGCATCTACTTGGGATGAAATGCAAATGTGCCAGGTGTCCTCAAAACGTCACCAGGCACAGGTCTGCACAGCGCGTCCTCTCTGTGAACAAGGCCACACAATTTCTTACCTATGGGTTTGCTCTGGGGCACGGCTGTGCATGATAAAACGCCCACTTCACCTGGCTCTGCTGAGTGCTTATATTCAGTCTTGTTTGTAATCACTGATGAGTGTTAAACCTTGGTCACAGCACCTTGATTCCTTCCTCCACCCCACTAACCAAGGTCTGGTCCTAGTATCGCTAGTGCAGTAAGCACGAAAGCCATTTCTGATTACTATTTCAGGTGAACATTTAGCTTCAATTTATATCTGTGGCATGTAAACACTGGAAGGCCAATGGGGGAAGGTAGTGTTCTAAAATTAAATTCAAGGCCAGCTGATTCATTAGCCTCATTTATCTGGCAACAGAAGAGCATACAGGCTATCACTGCAGCTTGCAGGGGGACAATAAAGAACTGGCGTTTGCAGGACTCGAACCCACGACACGAGTCGTACCTTACTCATAGGCTAAGCTTTGGATTTGTTGAAATGTAAACCGGAAACATGAGAAAGGTGGAGGGCAGGGAGGAAAGAAGTACTGAGCATGGTGATGGATGGAGGGAGGAAAAGGTGTTGGAAGTAAGGCGAGAGGAGCAGCGTGAGTGAGAGAGTTGGGGGAGATAAGAGTAGGAGAAGAGTATAAGCAAAACAGCTGTAACTCGTTAAAGTTCAAAGCAGTCTTCATCGGTGTGGTTGGGTCACTGTCTTCCCAGGCTGGTTGAAGTGTATTCTCTGGTTCCATAAAGAACTCTCGGGCGTTCACGATTACTGACTCGCCCATATGAACTCGGCATCTTGATGGAGCACAGCTTGGGCTGCCGTACCAAAGTAGTTGCTTTAGGTGATTCCATGTGCGTCTGCTCTTGAACCGGGGCGACTTTGTTGTGCCGGGCTGGTTATAACCTGCCTCATGTATAAAAGAGGATAGTATCACTGCTCCCAGTGTACAAGGTCGTCTGCAGCACATTCATGGCTTGTATTTTTATGCTGATGACACTCAGCTCTACCTATCATTCGACCCTTTTAAGCCTTACTCCACACCAGACACACAATTTCTTTGCAGCCTCCACAAAATTAGCGATTGGATGGCCGCTAACATCCCTAAGCTTAACGATGATAAGACCAACCTAACTGTTATAGGCAAGCCTAGTGTCACCCTGAAGTTGGAACACCCCACCCTCGTGGTAGTATCATCGCACCAGCAACGTCTGCCCGTAATCTGGATATGCGATTCCAAAACCTCGTGTCATTGAATGATGGCATAGCCGCCACCACCAAGACTGCCTGCTTTCAGCCAAGGAGCATTGTTAAAATCAAGGCCTGCTCAGACCAGAGTACGACAGCCAAAATAGTTCACGCTTTTGACATCGTATCTAGATAACAGCAGTTCCCTTAATTTAGGACTTGTGGCTTGTCGCCATAATCGGCTGCAACTGGTGCGCAACTCTCATCAGCAGCGTAGCTGCGGAAAAATAATCACTTCTCTCTGAGCTTCACTGGCTTCCAATCAAGCATCGAATTGGTTTTAAGATCCTCTCTTTGAATTGCAGGTCGGTTCACTTGCTTGCATCAGCCTACTTATCTGATCTCCTTGCTCCTCCAGACTGTTCTCACACTACCTGCTTCTCGGTCTCCAGTCGTCTAGCAGTCCCTCAAAATAGATTGGAATCTTTTTGGTGATTGGGCATTCAGTTCGTGTGACCTGAAAGTCGGGAACTCGCGTCGGACTTCCTTCACCACCTGCAATGACCTTGCATCATTTAAGTCTTGGTCATAGATGCACCTGTTCCTCTCAACTTTCCTTGAAACTCGAGTGCATGTCTTGTCTTTCCTGTGTGCTTTTTGGGCTCACCTGTTTGCAATTCAGTGCTAACTTGCTGCTACACCACACCTGTTTGCAATTCAGTGCTAACTTGCTGCTAACCAGAGTCCTGCCGGTAGCGTTGAGTGTCTTCGTATGTGCTTGCAGGCTGGTCTAAGTCTGATATTACTGTGGTTTTATGCTTATGTAAGCATGGCACTATATGTCATTATGCCTGGGATATTGCTTCTTTTGTTGTGAGTTGTAAAGAGATCTGGTTTTCTTATTGGGCTATACAAACGACGTTAGATTATTATTATTATTCTCTTTCACAACAGTAGTCTTTGCTTTCTTACTGCTCTATTGATGCGATGGAGGTGGAAGCATCCATTGCATTCAGGTCACCCCACTGGTGACCGAATTCGTAGAGCTGGTCTTGTCTAAGTGCCTAATATGTCTCTACGATTCCACGTGTAAATGCCCCAAACCTTCCTTTCACAATGCATTATTTTGGGACTGCTATGAATGAATCAAAGGTGAGCTATTTCGTGTTTGTGCTATGTATCCAGGGAGTTTGGGAACAGGCTCTGGATATGGTTAATGCATTTATGATATAAATTCATAAGGTGGGTGTTTTAAACACAGCTGCCATGACCTTAAGTACAGGGGTTCTATCAATTGCTTCTCGTAAAAGCCAACACATAGTGAGCTTATAACGTCAGTTGGGAGTGAATTCCAAGCTTTGAGAGCATGCCAGCTGAAGGCCACGGTCTCAAAAAAGACTTTGAGGTTGGTTTGTAGCATAGTTAACAGACTTTGAGTCAGAAGAGCGAGTGGTATGATGCAAAACCTGACTGAGAATGATTTCAGATAGGTAGGCCCAAGTATGAGGATAAATGGACATGAAAGTGGGTGACAGTGGGTGAAGTGGGTGAAATGGACAAGAAAGCGAGCATTTTAGTCGATACACTGCTTAATGGGGAGTCTGTGCTCGTCAATGAGAAATGGTGTGAAGTGGCAGTTGCAATCAAAATTGAGAACCAACTGTGAGCATCTTACTGCAAATGCTGGAAGACCTTCGAGTAGGGAATGACAGACTTCTAGATGGAATTTCACAAATGCATTGACCAGCTATTGGCTATGGCACCATTATTCGAGCAAGTCCTAGTTTTTGCAATAGTGCATTGCTGGAAGGGCAGCTGAGTCGACATAGTGATTTAGTGAATGGTTATTTTGGAAAATAGACCCCAGATTCCATGCAAGTATCACAGGAAATCAGCCATATAAACAAATTTTGAGGTTTAGGTTTCTAATTTATAATTCATAGCTTTGAGTTTGCCTGTACCTAATAAGTTGATGTATCGTCATTCAATTTGAGACAGTTTTCTGCCATCTGCCAGTAAGTGCGAATGTTAATACATGCAGTAAGAGAATTGCCGGAAGGTAGTGAGGGATCTAAACATAGGCACAGCTGCGTGTCAGCTGCACAAAGGTGAAGCCGTTGATTGTACTCGGGAATTTTATCGGCTATAGGAAGGGTATGCACTGTGAAAAGAAGTGGACCCACACCAGATCCCTGCAGCACGCCATACTTTTAAGGCTCCTCGGATGACAGTTGCTCGTTGGCATAAATTGTCTGACGTCTCCCACTGAAGTCGGACGTAAACGATTGCAGTGCAGTGCTATTGGTGCCTAGGCGAGTTGGCAGGCGCTCAAAAGGAACTTGTCATCAATAGTATAACGAACTGCCGAGAGATTCAGCACACAGACTCCACCCAAGTCTGCATTCTTTAGATGGTCGTTATATTCCTAATAAGAAGCCCAGCACACCTCTTTTTGAAGGATTCGGATTCAATACCCGAGGCTGAGGACATAATTAAGGAGAGTTTAACTGGTAGCACGAGAACCTTCTATTTCGTCGGTCGATCCTTTGATTCCTTGCCACATATGTGCATACCTTCCAACTTTGATCAGGTGCTGGTATCGTAGTTGAATGCTGATAGTGCACTCGCAGTAATGCTAGTCGCTCGACGTTAGACTGCTTCCTAAATGTGTGTGTCTGAATATACGTTTCAAGGCTATAAGTACTGGCAATTAAACAGCACCGACTATATTAATTGCAAGTCGGTTAAGCTGCTGATGCCGTTACGACTTATGTTTGTAGGTGCCGTAAATGAAGACGATATTTTGCGCGTAGCCAAGCGTCTGCTGAGGTCCAAGCCCAGTGTGGCAGCGCTCGGAGACTTGACTCAGCTGCCTACGTACGCTCAATTCCAGTCAGCACTTGCCAGCTCCAACGGTCGGGTTGCTAAGAAGTTTTCATTTTTCCACTGAGTCAGCTATAGTCGAATCAGCTTTTCGGTTAGACCTATCCTGCTGTTACTGCAATTCAATCGTGTACTGTCACGTGGGCTTTCTCGACAGAGCATGCAGGCACGTGCCAGGTGGAGTGTTAGTGTATGTCTTAGCACGTAATGTTTTTAGCAAGAAGTTAACTATTTTTGGCAAGAAGTTAACTATGTAACCACAGCTTGTGTATGCAGATATGTACATTTGATCACTTGCTGCCAGCAGCAAAGTACTGTATTGGACGTGCTATTGTGTAGCACAATGACCCGAGGAATGCTGCTGCTGCCACCTGCCAGGTTTGCCAAAAAATAGCAAACGGAATAGGCCGAGTGACGCTCTTTTTTTCAAGGATTGTATAGCTTCTCGTAAACAGATGGTTACGCTCTGTAGCTAGCTGACATGCTCTTAACCACGTGTGCCCAAGACGTGAGTAGCCACGTTTTTTTTGTCGGGGTCTTTAATTGTGATTATTATTCAAATGCAGAGGCTGTTGAACCTGTACGTGAATATAACATCTTGTTCAATATACCCAGGGCTAGATTCCACAAAATCTGTGTTTTATTTGCGTTCTCTAAATATAAGCAGCAGGCTGGGAATATTTTTGACCAGTCTAGTCATGTGAAAACATAGTTAATAATGCTTTAAGTAGCCACCTAATCATTAGGAGTCCTGCCTCCCTCTCTCCTTCACTATCGCGGATTTAAAGTTGGAGCCTAAACCGCACACCCAATGACCTGCTGAATGCTTCTGTCAGGCTATCGAAAGGTGCACTTACGAGAGGGTTTGAGTGCTTAAAGTACCAATGGTATTATTAAATGGTCTTCTAAATGTAGTAGGGCTGCTATGGAAGCGCCTGCTGTAGACATCGGCATGCCTTGATGTTGCTACTGGTGGAGCTGGTCTTGAAGTGTAATCAGCAGTGCCAAGTTACATGTAGACAGTCTAGTTGTTTTGCAAGAAGTGAGCCTATATCTCGCACCATTTCAGCAAGCGTAACCACATAGAAGATAACCACACGGAGAAACGAGTTCTGGAATGAGTGGTTTGTAGCTTATTATCTTTTGATGTGAAGTCGGGATGTCGTGAGGCCGAACTAGCACTTGCAGTCTTTGGAGCATATGAACTAATGGCGCTGTCTGCCAATGATTTGAGGTAAGTTGTACACATGCCGAGCGACCAAGTCCAAGGGGCAGTGATACGACGGGAAACATGCAGAGCAAGTATTTCATGTAGCAAATACTGGGAATGCTATTCAAAGACCACGAAAGACTAAATGTTTTAGGAGCAAGTCCATGATACAATTTACCATCGCAGGTAATGTAAAAATAGCGAGTTCTAGTTTCACAAAGTAACTCACGGTGGGACTTGCTGTAAGAGCAAGGAATAGGGAATTGACCTAAATGAAGGGGACCGAATCTCGATCAACAATGGTGGATTGGCTTGAGCCGGCTATGCTGGCCACCAGCAGGAAGTCACTAGCTAACGTTACTGTTTTAGTGGACTCTAATATATGTACGTAAACAATGATAAATCACGTACTTCTTATCTTTCGGCAATATAATGATGGATCACTCACTGCCCGTGATAAACCATAGGCCGTCTGGTCGAAGGCTTAGTCAGAGGGTCAAACTCGTCGAGCATGTCAGCTATAGTGTCATGTTGTAGCTATCTGTAGCGCCATGCTGGCCTTGGCTGAATTTCAGCGCGAACAAGAGCTGTTCGGAGGCGGGTTAGAACTCAATTGTCCTGGAGCAGTGAGCCAGAGAGGAGCGCCAGTGCGGATAGAGAGCAAGAGCTTAAGAGCAAGCCTGGAAGCTCTGAGACCAGCGGTGGCGATTCGGCCTTTAGAATTGGTCCGATACCCGCGGAGGCTGCTGATTGATGTTGGCTGGCCTGTCAACCTCCACCTTCACTCGTTCCAAGAAAGAATCGTCTGGAACCCATTCGCCATTCAAGCTGGACAGAGGGGCCCTTCCAGTGGCCCAGGGACGGTATTAATTCCTTACCGTAACGGGCCAAGGTGTCGGGCCCAATACCACTAAGCTCTTGCCCCATTGTCTCAGCTAAGTATTTAAGAGTCGAGCGACGCTCGCTCTTGGTCTTTGGTCTTTTGGTCTCTTGGTCTTCTGGTCTTTTGTCCGGCCCCCCCTGCGCTTCGACGCCGTCGGACTCGTTTCTCTGACAGCGAGGGAGGAGGGCGAGCTGTTCGCAGGCCATTGACGGAACAGGCCGAGACAGCGCTAGGAGGATTCGGTGGACCCCACCGAATACGATTGTATCGCGCCCGAGCTGGCATTTTGTGTTTCTTTCGTGTCACACTGTCAATTGTCTTGGTCTCACCCGAAAACAAGCTACCGACAGTGGCAGTAGTCTCTCGCCCACCAGGTACCAAATCCTCCTTTATCTCAGATTTCTCCGATCTCATTTCGATTCTGTGTGCAAGAAATCGATCTTTCCTCGTTATGGGTGATTTCAACGTTCACTTTGATAACTTTTCTGACGCTTTCAGCACCGAATTTCGTGCATTGACTGACTCATTGTCTCTTGTGGCTCATGTGCATGGCCCTACCCACATCAAGGGTCACACACTCGACCAGATTTTCTCATACAACTGCACTTTGTCATCACTAATTATTACCAAATCCTGCGTATCTGACCACATGCAGATCTCATTCAATCTACAGTGTGTGCCCACATCCTGCTCTAAAATAACCTGTGAATTGCGAAACCTCAAGACCCTTGACATCGACGCTGTCCGTGCGAGAATATTTGCTTCGCCTCTGCTGCTCAGTCCTCCCTCCGATCTGTCATCATTGGTAGATAGCTACAACACGACACTATCTCACACGCTCGACGAGTTTGCACCTCTGACAAAGTGCACTGTGCGCCCCCGCCCAGACGGCCTATGGTTTACCACAGACATTAAACTAGCCAGGTCTACTAAGCGAAAGCTTGAAAAAGCATACAAAAGATCCGGACTAACAGTCCATCGACAGGCATATGAAGACTTCTGTAGGTTGTACCAATCGATCCTAGCAAAGGCCAAGTCTAGCTTCTATAGGAACATTGTTGAATCAAAGATGCACAATCCAAAAATGCTGATGTCGACAATAAACCATCTCCTCAATCGTTCCCAGAATTGCCCCTTACCTGATGATCCTTGTGATGATCTAGCCGATCGCTTCTCTCGATTCTGTGTGCAGAAGATAGACAAGATCAGGGAATCCATCCCTGCGATGACTACCTCCCCACTAGAATGCTGTTCCTCGGTTCCTGGCTGCACCTCAATGTCTGCATTTAAGCAGGTCACTGGTGATCTAGTTCTTAAGTTCGTATCGCAATCAAAGAAGACAACAAGTCCTCTGGACCCTATTCCCACTGTCCTGCTCCTACGTTGCATTGATCTGCTGCTGCCATGCATAACTAACATAATTAATATGTCATTAGCCTTAGGTCATGTCCCAGCACCTTTCAAAAAAGCTGTAGTCAGGTCACTTCTCAAGAAAGCAACACTAGACCAAGAGAACTTAAGCAACTACCGCCCAGTCTCCCTTCTACCATTGCTATCAAAGACACTAGAACGGGTCGTGGCAGACCAGCTGAACTCATATATCAAAACCTCACACCTTGCTAGTAAGTTCCAGTCTTGCTTTAGAGCTAATCACTCCACAGAGTCAGCATTGCTTCGGGTATACAACGACCTACTTAGGAATGCAGACATGGGTAGAGTGTCTCTGCTTGTTTTGCTCGATCTTTGGGCAGCTTTTGGTACCATCGATCACAAAGTTCTTCTAGAGCGACTCACATCTCTCCTGGGCATCACTGGCACTGCTCTGCAGTGGTTCAGGTCCTATCTCAGAGGGAGAATCCAGAGTATTGACGTGAATGAACAAAGATCATCTGAAGTACCTCTGAAATATGGAGTACCTCAGGGCTCAGTGCTAGGTCCGGTTCTTTTCACGGTTTATACTCGGCCTCTTGCTGATGTGATTGCCAAGCACAATCCAGGCTTTCACTTCTATGCGGATGACACTCAGTTGTACCTTTGCTTTGATCCCTCCCAGCCTTCGAGCACCTCAAATTCTCTCAACTCACTTGCTGCATGCATTGATGACATCCGCACATGGATGGCAGCAAATTTTCTAAGACTAAACGATGACACAACTAACTTACTAGTTATGGGCAAACCCAATGTGATTCAGAGATGGGAAAGGCTGTCTCTCAAAATTGGCTCAGCCAGCATATCTCCTGTCTAATCAGCTAGAAATCTAGGTGTCACATTCCAAAGCGACCTCTCGTTAGACGACCATATCAGCTCCACAGTCAAATCCGCCTATTTTCAGCTTCATAACATTGCTAAAATTCGGGCTTGTTTAGATAAAGATACCACGTCCAAGTTAGTTCATGCTTTCGTGACATCCCGTCTCGACTTCTGCAACTCACTGCTTACTGGCCTACCAGCATGTGCGATCAGGCGATTGCAGCTGGTGCAAAACTCTGCAGCTAGGCTTGTCTGTCGTGAGCGTCGCAGTTGCCAAATTACTCCACTTCTCGCCGACCTGCACTGGCTACCAGTCAAGCAACGGATTGACTTCAAGGTTTTGTCGCTCACTTTTAGGTCCCTTCATTCTATGACTCCAGCCTATCTGTCAGATATACTACCCCATCAGGCCAAGCATCGTACCACCCGCTTTTCGGAATCCAACAGTCTACAAATACCTCGTACAAACCTTAAATCCTTTGGAGACCGTGCATTTAGTTCGTATGCTCTCAAAGCGTGGAACTCCCTCCCGACCTGCTTCAGAACATCCCCTGACCTGACCACATTTAAAAAGAACTTAAAAACACCTATTTAGGACAGCATTTAGTGGGTCCTGCGATTCGTCCTTCACGTGCTTATGCGTACTGACACTGTGCATGCTGCCTCTAACCACATTTGCATGCTGACCCTGTGCATGTCACCCCTAACCATATTATTCATTTTGTTTGTTTTTCAAGCATGATTTTACTTACTATTCAATTGCATATCTCTTTGCAGCAAATGTAAAGCGCCTAGAAAGAGATTGAGTTCTATGAGGGCGCTTTATCAAGTACATTATTTTTATTATTACATGGTGCGCGCGCTAGTACGTAGTCTTGGCATAGGGATTTGCTGGTGCGAGGTAGACGTAGTTGGCGTGTATGGAGTCCTAATTCTCCTGTTAGGGTTTAGGCTCCAGTTCGAGCTCTGTCTATTTGGATCGTTCCCCAGTATAGATGTAAGTATCTTAAGTGTGGAGACGTGTTTCCACCGCAAGAGTGCTTGAGGTGGCGTGTGTGGAGTATTTCTGCCGCACTGGTGGAAACCGAGTCCTAGTTCTCCGGTTAGGGTTTAGGCTCTGGTTCGGGCTCCGTCTATTTGGATCGTTACCCACTATAGACGTAAGTAGCTTCAGTGTGGAGAAGTATTCCCTCCGTAACAGTGCTTAAGTTGGCGTGTGTGGGGTATTCCTTCCGCACTGGTGGAAACTGAGTCCTAGTTCTCCGGTTAGGGTTTAGGCTCCGATTCGCGCTCAGTGTGAAGAAGTATTCCCTCCGCAAGAGTGCTAGTGCTATTGAGAGCGTGCGACGAGTGTGGAGATAAAACTGAGCTAGACGCGCAGCGACTTTGTGCGCTTGCGAATAAAGCTCAGTAAAATCCCCTAATTGTGTGTCTCGCTTTCCAATTCACGCCGTGGACTCGCGAATACCTTTAGTAACGGTAAGCAGGTCGGCGCTAGAAACGCCCGTTTCGTGGCGGCCAGCTTTTTGCGCGTAGGCGCTCACCGCATGGCATTAGGCGCCAGGCTACGCCGCTAGGTAAGCGGCAGGTCAAGCCTACTCAGCCGAGCCTTCGGCGTTACACATCTAACAATGATGATAGGTTGGAAAGGGTATTGAACAGCAGAGGCGAAGCAGATATTTTCACAGGAACAGCATCGATATCAAAGGTCTTGAGGTTTCGCGATTCACATGTGATTTTAGGCGATGAAGAGTAGGGCACACATTGTAGACTGAATGGGATCTGCATGTGGTCAGATAAGCATGAAGTGGCAATAGTTGCTAATGATAACGGGCAATTGTATGAGAAAGTTCGGTCGAGTGTGTTACCCTTGATGTGAGTAGGGCCATGCACACGAGACACAAGAGACAATGAGTCAGTCACTGCACAAAGTTCAGTGCTGAAGGCATCAGATAAGTTATCAAAGTGAATGCTAAAATCAACCATAACGCGGAAAGATAGATTTCTTGCACACAGAATCGAAATAAGATGATTGAAATTCAAGATATAGGAGGACTTGGTACCTGGTGGGAGATAGATTACTACCCGACCTTAACTAATTTTTACTAGCTCCTTAGTCTCATCTAGATTATTGTAATTCCCTTTTGGCTGGCTACCGACAAAAGCCACCAGGCCACTCTATCTGGCTATGAAAATGGCTGCAAGGATATTCTTCAAATCTCAAAGGTTTGACCATGTATCTCCTTTGCTGAAAAAGCTTGGATGGCTGCCGGTTGATCAACGTATGCAGAGCGAAGTACTTACGCTGACCTACAAGGTTCGCCACGGCTTGGCTCCTCCATGCCCAGCTGAAATGCTGCTCCAGTTTCAGCCTCCTCATGCCCTCAGATCCTGCGTGGAAAATAAATTAGCTGTACCTTTCCTCTGCTTAAAGACCGTTGGTTATAGAACCTATTGATCTCCAGGTATTGACGACTGTGGAACTCACTTCCACGATTCTTGCGAAATGACAACTACACTCCTGCTGTCCATTATCGAATATCTTTTCCAGCCACCATAAACTGCTACTTCCATGCTGCTCACTACCTCAACTATTCTCCTGACTCAGCTATGCTTCTCACTTACTCTTTGTCGCGTGGAGATGAAGTCTGTTGGCTACCAAATGCGTACCGAATGCCGCTTAGGCTGTGAGTGCATTGTACAAAAATACGCGTAACGCCCATACAGTCTTCGTGGCTTTGTGGAGTTACAGACGGAGATACACTACACTACATTATGTTCTCTTAGAGCGCTATACAAACGAATTATGTACATATTTCCACACACACACACAGAGACACACAGACACACACACACACGCAGACACACACACACACACACACGCGCACACACGCACGCACACACACACACACACACACACACACACACACACATATATATATATCCTTGAGAGCCTACCTACCAATTAAGAGTACGATGTTTGCTTGAGGCAAATATTGCTGCGGTATGGGAAGAGTAATGTATGTTTATAAAGCACCGACAAGTGCAAGTTTGGCCTAATAAATATTATATACATGGGTCATGCGCTGTCGTCTGCGGGTATGAAGCTGGACTCATTCAAGGTGTTAGCTATCCGAGAATAGACGGTGCCTTAATCTAAGGTTGACGCACTGTCGCGATTAGGATTGGTTCTTTACTCAGTCGACTTTAGCGTAATGTTGGCAGAAATGTCCACGCGTTTACAAAATTGTCCAGGCTAAGAGCCCGTGGTGCTGCGACGCCAGCCATGCTAAAAGTCGCTGACCTAATTGAAAAACTGTTTGCTAATGCCTCTTTCTTTGGTTTATTTGAAGTGATCTCGCTTTTAATGTTGTCTGTCACTCGCTGCCGATCGGCATGGCTTAGATGTAGTATTGTTGCAGAATGTTTTCATCCATCACTTTTATCCCAGTGCGTCAGCGCCACGCACAACCAGAAAAATGAAATCATAGAAATACAATTCGGGTCTGGTACGTTTTCATCAGTATGAATTTGGGCATGCGGTCGAAAGTTATCACAGCCCTCTACTTGGGATCATCAGGAAACTCATAGCTTCTATTTGGCAATGCTTGCTATAGATGAGACTTTACTACCTCTGATACCACTTAACTTCGTGCATAGGCTGTGAAAGAATCTGGTCGCAGCAGACGCACTCAGTTGGGCTCCTTCTCAGTAACTGCAACAGACCAAGAGCGGCTGGAAAAGGAAGAAATAGCAACTGTTCCTAATTGGACCCTACCGTCATATGATCTGTGACAGATTCAGACCATCCGGCAGCTGATACTCATAACCGTGGTAGGTCGTTTGTGTAGTGCCTTAAGAGAATTAATACTTACCAAGATGCTTTATAGCTTGCTGCTAGAGAAGAAATAATAAAGGAATAATGCAAAGCCCGATAGCACGCACAGACAAGCATGGAAAAGCTCCCAATTATAATGCTTAGGCCAGCAAGCCAAAGCCCGCATGAAGACGATCAGGACAACTGATTAGAAGGACTCGGGTTAGTAGCCTGCACTAAATCAGGCATATTTGAGCACGCAAGGCGCAGTACAATGATAATTTCACAGGTGAAATTAGGAAGCACTGAGCAGAACAGACGCACCTTGAGCTCAGACTTGGATGGATAAACTGGAATCCCTAATTCATCACTCCGGGTCTGGGACTCAAGATAGGCACCGGCTGCTGCTGCCTGCTCGTTTAAGGCTGGAGAGAGCAGGGCGACGTTTAGGGGCCTATTTGTGCTAGTTCAAGACTATCATGTCCATCAAAACGTCGGTGCATTGGCCTGGCTACTTTAATGACATTTATGAATTCAATGCCGAGTGAATCGCAATCCCGAGCAGACATTTCCTCTATAGTGCACGCAGTGTCAAAATTACCAAACCACAGGCTGGCAGTAGGTCTGCTATATGTCGATGGGAGTGACAGTAAGTTAAATAGCTAGACTGTGAGTTCCGTCAGCTTCGGCCGCTACCGGCTGAATCTTTTGGTCGTGCACGGATCTGACTATCCTGGGCGGTTTACAGGTTAGGTGTGACCTAGAGGAGTTCGGCTGGCGTGATATTAGCGGCTCGGTCTCGGCGCGTGAGTTTCGATGCATACGAGTGAGAGCGGCAATTGGAAGTGGACGCAGGCTGCTAGGGGGCGACTCGCTGTGGAGAGCCGTCTCGACTGGAGAGCTTGCTGTGTTGCTTTGGAATAAATTCACTTTCTTCCAATAGTGATTACACACGTTAACTGTCGATAATTACTGCAAATGGGTCACCATTGACCGATTGTCGGGAGCTCTAAGCTAAGAAAATCTTCCGAGAGGAAAGGGGGAGCACATTTTTTGGCGCCGTTGGCACCATGCACTAAATGTCTTTTGGGGACGGAATTCCTACACAACAACTTCCCTGCTGGGTCGCAGCTTGAGAGCACGCGTATGCAATAGAGGACCAATCGTAAGGACTCATCAAATTCTGTGATAAACAACTGCGTGTATGGCTTCTTTTTGAATCTTGTCAAGTCAGGAGGATATCATGACTGTAGCTATTTTGAGGTTATGACTCGGTCGTTGGCTTATGGGTTGTTGAGATTTATGGCAGTGATAAATAAGTAATGGGCGGCAAAGGCCCAGGGAGTAACGTCGAGGACCCCGGGCTGGACAGTCGCGTACCGGCCCGCGGCGGCGTCTAAGTGAATAAACGTCTTTGAGCCCGCTCCGGTGTTCTGAGAGGTGTCGCCTACCAACCGCTAAGAAGAATTATGGGCGTGGCCACGCCCATAATGCTGTTCTGCCCCAGACGGATTCACACCACTCCGCCTGGCCAACGGGCGCACTAAGTACCGCCTAATTAAGCTCTGCAGTTGGAGGGAATAAACTCACTAAGCTGGATTTAATTGCAACGGGTCAGCTGCGGTCGCATGACCCATTAGACCAGCAGCAAAGAACTTTCTGCGTGTCCACCGGCCTGTGTGGACGCTATCTACTCGCTGTCTCTCCCTTTTCACTTACTGTCTTATCTACTGGCGCTCCGGAGCTGCTTACGCGACGGCTACCATCGCTACGTATGTACGTAGTACGCTCGCACGCTTGTGTTGCCTGCATACGATACAATACAGCCGTCGTCACCAGTACAACAACTCGCTTGTGAGTGTTTCGCTCTTGGTCGTGCCGCCATCGTGCACACGAGCTCCTACAGAGTGTTAAACTACAAGGTATTTCGGCAGAAGCGGCAGAGTGGCCCGCACCATTAGATGATGCTGGAATACTACCATGTCGGGAACGACTTTGTAAGCTGGCTGCTTGACTCGGAGTAAGGGCTTAACGAAAGAGAGGTCGAGCCAGCTTTGTGGCACGTGTATGTATTTTTGTTCCTCGCAGGCGGTGCATTAACGATGGCTGCGAGTCTTCTTGACTCAGTGAAAGAGGACTAGAGGATGCCCAGCTGCGTGCCACACTTGCGAAGGTGTTTGCAAGCCCTGAAGGTGAAGAGAGGCTTCAGCGGTCGGACTTGCAGAGTGCCAGGAAAGCGGTGGCGATAGCGCAGAAGCGGCTGGAGGTTGAGGCCGGTAAAGCGCGGCTGCTGCGCTCGGATATGATACACGCTGGTCGGGCTGAGGAGGCCGACTGAAGCGACCGATAGCCGCAGCAGCAGCCGCAGCAGCAGCAGCAGCAATCCCAACCCATGTGCCGGGAGACGAAGATGAAGCGCAGACGCAGCGGCAGAGACGCCAGTGGAGCCCGAAGAATTGGCGACAGAGGCGTCGGCAGAGTCAAGGAGCGAGACGGAGGCGTGCGGCACAGAGACAGCAGCGTCCTGCAGAGAGACAGCAGCGTCCTGCAGAGAGATGGAAGTGTACGGCAGAGAGACGGCAGCGTCGAGCAGAGAGACGGCAGCGTCGGGCCGAGAGGTGGCTGCGTCTGTCAGAGAGGTTGCGGCGGCCGGGGAAGCACTGGTAGAGAGCGAGACGGCGCCGGCGGACAGCGACTCGGCACTAATGGTCTCGGAGGTGACAGCAGCACGGAGCGGAGCATTAGCTTCGGTGGAAGTGCGTGACGTGTCCGCTACGAAGGCGAGCGAGACTCTCGCCGAGAAGGCACACGAAATGCTTGCCGAGCGGTCGGAGGCGAAGACCGAGGAGTAGCAGCAACTGATGGTGGCGCACTTTGTGGTCGCCTCGGTTTCTGAACTGCTGGTGGCGGAGACACGCGAGAGGCCAGCAGAAGACGTGAGCGAGACGCACGTCGAGGAGGCGCGACAGGTGGAGGCCGAGAGACCGAAGGCAATGGCGGCGAAGGAGCGGCCGACAGAGCGGCCGGAGGCAGCCGCACAGGAGCCGAGGCTCGAAGCATCTGCCTCACGGGCGACGCGCGAAGCGACATCGGCTGCAGTCCAGAAGACAGGCGAAAAGGGCGAAAGCCCGGAAGTCCCGTGAGGCGGCAAAAACTGGTACCGCATTGGAGACTGGTGGCGCGGTGGAAAGATGTACGGCTCGGCGATGCGGCATAGCGCGTGCCTTCCACAGCCGGCAGGTTAGCCAATGCCGCGCTCTCACTTTCCTCCTCCGAGCGGCCGCTACCTCGTGCCTCGTGCTTGATGAGAAGACAGTTAAGGACATCATGTATTATTATGGCACTGTTGTAGTATGTTTTGTACTTGCTCAATTTGATCTTGAGATTAAGGGGAAATGTGGCTATTTTGAGTTATGGGCTGTTGAGATTTATGGCAATCATCTTTAAGTAACGGCATGCAAAGGCCCGTGGAGTAACGTCGACGCCGGTAAGGGCAGTCGCGTACTGGCCCGCTGCGGCGTCCGTCTGAACAAATGTCTTTGAGCTCGCTTCGGTGTACTGCGTGGTATCACGTTATGGCTGCTTAGAGAATGTCAAACTACAATGACGTTAGTCTAGAGTGAGTTCTAGGCTTTGAGAGCATACGAACTAAATGCGCGGGTCTCAAGCGTTTTTGAGGTTGGTTTGGGGCATAGCTAATACTAAGCCTGGTTGGGAAGTACTTCTGATTAGTAGACTGGAACAATATAACGAATAAATCTAAAAGGAAGTGATACAGCCTCAAGTCGATAAGTCAAAACTGGTGGGGGAGTTTATGTGATAACTAGAGCGGAGCCAAAGAATGAAATGACCTAAAAGTGAGCGACAGAACCTTGAAGTCGATGCTCGACTTGATTCTGAGCGAAAGCAGGTCGGCGAGAGTTCGTATATTGTGGCAACTGAGACGCTCGCGACCGACAAGCCTAGCTGCAGGGTTTTACACAAACGGTGAGCGCCTGATTGCATAGGCAGGTAGAAGAGCAAGCAGTGAGCTACAGAAGTCGAGACGGGATTTTAAAAATGCATAGATCAACTTGGTACGGTATCCCTATCTAAGCAGTCCCAAATTTTTGCAAAGCCAAATAGCTGACAAGAGGCAGATCTGATTGTGGAGTTGATGTTGTCGTACGGTGAAAAGGTCACTTTGGAATAGGACAGAACGATTTAGCACGCATGCTGCCGGAGATGTGCTGGCAGAGCCGATATTGATCGTTGACCATATCCATTTCTGAGTCACAGTTGGTGGTTTTCCATCGTAATAAGAGTAATCGGCCACGTTAGCATCAATTGATAGCTGCTTCAATTCAAGAAAAACTACCTATAGCTTTTTTGATTATACAAATATCCGGCTGTAGCGTCTGGTGCTGGAAAGCATAAGCATGGACGAAACATGATCAATAGCAAGAGCCAATGTCACGGAAGTTCCCCAAATCGTAGCCCAAATAGGTACCGGCCAGCTCAAGAGTGCACCAACAGTGCCTACGTTTTTTGCAATTGCCTAGGCACTGTGTATGCGTCGGCGTAAGTTACTTCCTGTCGTAGACTTTAGCACTTCTGAGAAGCTTTGCATCTCCGTCGGATAAAAAAGTCTTTCGGAAGCTGAAAGTGTTCATCAAACTACCAAGAAGAAAAAAAGTACTTCAACAGGGACGTGGTTGACCTTCGACTTGCCAAAGCTTTTTCTAGGCGGCTCGTGATTGTCACTGGTACATTACATTTGCCCAAAAGCATCCCACGTATTGTAAACACTCAAAGTCCACGCGAACATTAATCTTTTTTTTCATGAGGCCAATCTAGGCTTGCCAATTTTCACTCTCGTAAGTCTAATGTTGTAAACCAAAGGACCTTGGCAATAGTGTCCAACCAAGCAGCTGCCTATTCGACTCGAAGGAATCGAGTCTTTTCATGTTAATATATTTAGACATCTTCTTTCGAGTATGTATCTCAAAAAAAAGTTAGCTTTCTAAAGTTGCGATGCACATATCTGGTTATAATTAGGAGACTTTCCGTGAATTTATGTGTAGTCCTTACTAGTTCAGCTATGGGCCCACGACGTGCTTTGTGAACAGACTTGACGATCGTTGCCCGCCGAGAGTTAAGGATTGAGCTACCGAATTTCCGAAAAGTAGCGCTACCAGTAGCACTAATGGGTGAACTCCCAAAAAACTGAACAGCACTGAATGCCCAACGAATTGTAGACAATTGAAGCTGGCAGGAGAAAGGAACTTCAGACAATTTATTATGAGCATACAATCGCTAACTTTCAGTGCAATGAATGTC
>WPIO01000005.1:10352500-10672500 GCA_009760855.2 Cristatella mucedo | reverse complement strand
GCAGAGGAAGAGGACGTGCATCAAAAACCGAGTTAAAAACTTCTCAGTATCAATCAATGCTTACTAAATGACATTGCTAGAAAAATTCTGTGCTGCCCCCCTCGTATGACAGAACTGAAAAAGTAAAAGAGATTCGGAAATGAATGATCCGAGGTGGTCAGGGTGGACACCACAAGGTCAGCGTGGCAGACAGCCTTAGTGATAACGAGATCTAGAGTATGGTCACCAGTGTGAGTAATAGGATCAACCTCTTGCATCAACTCGAAGTTTTCCTGAAAATCAAGAAATAAATGGGAATGACTGCTTCTAAGATTGCCAACATGAATGTGGAAGTCTCATGCTCAATAACGGTCTGTCATGCATAATATTTGAGTAAGGAGCTTCAAAAACTCCTCCATAAACAAGGTTAGACAGCCAGAAGCAAGTTGTCAGATCGCAAGTGTGAGAGGCACGGTCTTTCATATGAGTCTGATGAAAAGTGATTCAAACGATGGCACGTGTTAAAAACGGCAGGATGTATAGCGAAACGATTCACAAATAGCCACAGCAACCCACCGCCCTCTTGTGAAACCGCACGGACTGAAAGAATGAGAACCCGTGTGGGGTTTGCTCACAGGGGCAACCGTCGCAGCATGGCACCGTTCACTTTTCATTCAGCGAAAATACTTCTCCTTAGCTTCTCCCGGAAAAAAATCAGGCGGATGAATAGCCGCCTGATTTTTACTGAGCGCAAATTTAAGAGGCGGAATTTAAGTTCCATAAAACATAAGAAAATACAATTCATGTCTATAGCACCGTAAGAGAGCTTAATCTTTAATCAGGCGCTTCACATATGCCACGGGGTTCGAGCCTGCGAAATTGGTCATAAAATAATCATTTTTATTTTCACCTTGACTTTGGTTAGGCGCGAGCACCATTACTACTGGGCCAAACCAGCGGGACATGCTTGCGGGTGACTGACTGAAAGTAGCGGGGCTGCTAAGTGCACGCTTCGCATTTTTGCCGACCAACCGCGACTGCAGGTCAAGGTAGATGGCTCATTTACTGGTGGTTTAGAGCCATAGAGCGAAGAATTAATTGTGTTGACTAAGCAGCCTGTATGCTAGGCGGCATGCAACCGGCACGACCGTAAGATTTGGTATCTCACAGACCTTTTACAGTCCAAAATTAAACAGTACTAGTCTAATTGCTTGTCGCATACAAGATGTTCAGTCCACGGCAATGTTATGCAAACGACCCGATTCAGTTCTTGTCGCTTGATAAATCATACCAAAGACACTAAGTCTTTATTGTGAGCCCTTGCCTTTGTATTTCCCGACTCTGCTAACTTGTCAGATGACATGCTGTTGTAATTGAATAGAACCCGACGAGTGTAGTGAAGGTGCATTGACTTGCTTATTTCTTATGGTTAACGTTGTCCCGTTCAGATACCGTCTCTAAAAAAAATACCAGCTGATTTAACAGCCTCTTTTGTATGGCGACAGAAGAGCCTTTACGGCTTCCACCACCACTTGCAGCGATGATAAATAATCACCCACCGCAGGATTCGAACCCACAACCTCGGGACCAAGGTTGTGAAAATCAAGCGCCTTATCCAGTGTGCCATCAGGGCATCGGCGTGCCGCAGAGCTGCTTCTACCACGTGTTTGACATGTTTTGACTAGCTTAGCTTTTTCACCACTTGGCGGAGGAGCTATATTCGTCGCTGTGGAAGCGGCGCAGCCCACTTCCGCAGCGCGGTTTGGTGTGCTGTGCTCGCACTAAACGGGTCGATGCGCCTAAAGCATTTCGGCAGCTATAATATTTATCGTCGCCATGAGTCGCGAGTTCGTTGGCGTGAGCTGGAGCGAGTCACAAGTAGTGAATTTTACTCAGCTTTATTTGCAAGCGGAGAATGTCGCTGCGCATCTAGTTCTGTCCTACCTCAATACTCCTCCTAAACGCTTGCAACGTCAAACGCTAGGTCCTGGCATAGACTAAGGGAGTCGTTATAGGGGAAATACTCTACGCGAGGCACTTGCACTTACGCATGGCATTACCTGCGCTGATCGAGCGCTCGAACGCCAAGCGTCGCCACTCGTAGCGCCATTATTCAGCGTAGCTCCGGATCGCTACCGAGGGCTTGCTCTCAATCCCGCGACGGCTCCTTCCTCCACGGGAGCAGAAAAACTCGGATATCGATTCCCCTAGCAAGGTGAAGATAATGCTTCTATTTCGTAACGTGGAAATAGGTAGAACCTGAGCTAAAAGAAGCGCGCTATACGAGCGTGTCCGACGTTCAAGTCTCGAGCCTTCTCGCCGAGCGCCCAACTTCGGAGCTCGTGCGGTTTCCGATTGTCGGATGAATGCATGACGCGCTCTCTGAGTGGTGAAGGCGCCGGCCGGCTGAAAATTTAGCTGACTCTCTCTCTCTATCTCTCTCTAACTCTCTCTCTCTCTCTCTCTCTCTCTCTCTCTCTCTCTCTCTCTCTCTCTCTCTCTCTCTCTCTCTCTCTGACTGGCTGAATCTCGGCTGCTCTGTCGCTCCGCATCTCCTTTCTATTTCCCTCTTAAAAAATACGGTCAAGAGGTCAGCCCCTGGCTAACTTCGGACAGCAGTTCACACGGAGGGCAGGCTGCCAACGACGTTTCCAGGTGGAAATGCGACTGACCAAAATCTACACTGCGCCTGCCGACTGCTTTTCCCACAATTGCCACTCGGAGGCTTGCTAGCTTATCTGCAAGGCAGTAAATCACTCACCGCGTGCCTTCAAACTCACATTCTTAGAAGGCAAGTGCTATTCTGCCTAGCAGTAAACCGCACCGTGCCCTCACGCGTGGCGGAGCCAAGGGGGAGGATATGGGTTTCTGCCCCACCCCAGATATAGTGGGACAGCGACCCGGGCTATACCCCTATCTCTACGCCCCCCCCCCGCCCTCTATGAACGAAGAAATTATGTCTCAATTTCACTCAATGAACAGCCACTGAGTTCGTGTCAAATAAATACTACAATTTTTCGCTGCAATTTTTCATTAGCTGCTGCTCTGGCACGATTACATGATGTAGTTTGTTCGCACGCATGTCGCTGAACGAGACGTACGACTACGTTTGTTCGCACTGCAGAAAGCCAGCCGATGCCCAACACCGACAGTTTATTCCCAACGCACGGAGCCCAAGAGCGCACGGCTTCCATCGGTCCCTACACTCACTCGACTCCCCAGCTCCCCTGGTCGACCCCAATGAATCATCGAGGACCACAACTGTGCACAGGCCGACCCTGATGGTGAATCCACCATCTGTCCACCAGCGGGTTACCGGCCTGTGTCCAGGCAACATCACAGGCGGACCACAGCTGTGGACCGGTCCCTCTCGGTGATGCTACTATCAGCTCACCGGTGGCTTATCGGAGGAGCCTGCATACAATACATACATACACACGTACATACGAACTAAACATGAAAACTTGCAGACGTTTCCCCTGTTAAAGTTCCATGTCCGGTCAAAACTAGGCCGCACAAAAAGTGCTCGTAATGGTGCTAGTCTCAACCGACGAGCGACGCGCGACGCGCGACTAATGCTGCTATGATTGTAGCCTAAATTATCGTCGCGAACGGCACATAACACCAGCCGACGAGCAACACCACCAGTTTATTCTCCCCACACACGGAGCAGAGCGAAGCACGACTCTTCTCGCCCCTCTCGCCCACCAGAGTCCCCCGACTCCCTTGTCAAAACAACCACTGATAGCACGTCCCGGCAGCTTACCGCATCGAGTGTCACAGCCCACTCGTACAGCGATCATGGGCAGTGTCATCAATTAAATGAAACCACATGCCCTCGTGATCTGGAGATCAATTAACGACGTAACCAGAGCAGCAAGCAGCTGTTCTTCCCCACTGCTTGGACAACGAGAAGGCTAAACATTGAGCACATAGTCCTCATAGCGCGTCGGCGGTCTCAGGCCACATCTTGGCCGTAGCTGTCTGCCGGGGTCGTCGTCTCTGGACATACTGCCAGGGCCAGCATAGGAGTGTTCGTCATGAGTTCATTGGCGTTCGGTACTGGTCTATTGTCCGCTAGGTGGCGGCGGATTCCATCAATTTCAATGCCAACTTCCGCCGGGGCAGTAACTGTCCCCTTAATCATGAAGCTTAGTAACGGCTGCTCGGAGGAGGCGGGCGACCGCACGGCCTGTGGAAACAAGTCGGCTGCGTTTGACAGCTGCGTTCGTGCGTCGTGGGGCTACATATTTTTCCGCCGGTGGCGCCTCGTCGGGCGGCACAGCCTCGAAGCTCAATGGTGCATCCCACGCCACCACCACTTCGCAAGCCACCACAGCGTCTCCGGTCGCCGCCACCGCGTCTTCGGGCGCCGCCGCCGCCGCGTCTTCGGGTGCCGCCGCGTCTTCGGGCGCCGCCGAGTTTCCGACCTGCACCGCATATCCGATCTGCGCCTCGTCTCCTACCTGTGCTGCGTCACAGCCCACTTGCGTCGCCGATGAGCCTCCGACCTGCTTCGCATCTCCGACTTGCTCCGAGTCGTAACCCACCGGTTCGTCGCATGCCAGCGTCACCTCCACGGCTTCCGCTACCTCGCAGGCCGTTGCCTCGTTGCACACCACGTGCACCTGGCAAACCGTCACAGCCTGGATTGCTGTCACCACGTTCCACACGGTGGCACCCTGGTAAACCGTTGTCGCCCGGCACACCGTCGGCGATTGCTGATATTGCTTCTGGTTCCTTTTGTCGCCGCCCTCTCTCCGACAAGCATTTGCTAACTCAGCGCTCAGCAGTCTCGCTTTACCTACAGGGCTAGCCAGCGCTGTTAGCAGAGTCTCGCGAAGTAAACGGTAGTCATCATTGATTGCCTTCGGCATGTAAGAATACACATAGAAGGCGCTTTCTTCCAGGAATAGAGGCAGATATTTGTGCCAGATTGTCGGATTGACACCGTACAGCTCGAGCTGCCGCTCCGAGTCAAGCAGCCAATTTGCGAAGTCATCACCGACTTGAAAATGTTCAAGCAACATTGCTGTAGGTCACCGCCGCCGCCGAAAATAGCTTGTAGTCTGAATTATCGTCGCGAACGGCACAGAACACAAGTCGACGAGCAGCACCACCAGTCTTCTTCTCCCTCCACACGGAGCAGGGCGAAGTACGAATCTCCTCGCCCCTCTCGCCCACCGGAGTCCCCCGACTCCTTTGGCAAAACAACCACAAATAGCACGTTTGGGCTGCTTACCGCATCGAGTGTCACAGCCCACTCGTACAGCGATCAGGGGCAGTGTCATCAATTAAATAAAACCACAATGATGTCGGAACCTTGTAGCATGGCTCGCAGCTTACTCGTACTGCTTACCAATGCGCGCAGGTACGCCGGCTCTCGGTAGCAAGATCACGGCAGCGATGAAGAGCGCTCGTGCCATAACAATTCCGTATCCACAATGTAGGTAAGTCTATTTGACAGCAGCGGAGGGCTACAGTCGTTCAACAGCGGCCATGACGTACACCAACGGGTCTGTAGCCTATCTCGGCTCCAATCCCAACCCCAATCCCATGTCGGCTCCAATGCCCATGCCGAGTTTGGAATCACAACTGACTGTCTATCTTAAGACGCCGGCTTTTATTCACCCTTTACCGTTGATTATCGCATAGTCGCATAATCACGAATGATGATTATCAGTTTAATCTGGCTGTTTTAGCTAGTTCCGCCGGTTCGCTCCCTCTGGATGAAAATCCTGGCTTCGCCACTGCCCTCATGTCTGTCTGTCTGTCTGCCTGCCTGCCTGCCTGCCTGCCTGCCTGCCTGCCTGCCTGCCTGCCTGCCTGCCTGCCTGTCTGCCTGTCTGCCTGTCTGCCTGCCTGCCTGCCGGCCTGCCTGCCTGCCTGCCTGCCTGCCGGCCTGCCTGCCTGCCTGCCGGCCTGCCTGCCTGCCTGCCAAGCCGCTGCACGCATTCGTAAAAATGTATCCGGATACGATGCAGCAGAAGTGAGAATGCGCTACCAAGAAGAGCCATGATGTCACAATAATTAAATTGGCTGCTTTTCACGACTTCGGCCCCGAGGCTGTGGGTTCGAATCCTGCGGTAGGTGATCATTTATAGCCACTGTAAGCGGTGGCAATAGCCGTAAAGGCCCTTCAGTCGCTACACAAAAGTGGCTTTTAAATCAGCTAGTATTCAATTTAAGAAACTCACAAGCCTTTCACCTAAGGTTTGGCCGGCGTCTTGGTTTGCTGGTTAAGAATCTCTCGCGTTTCAGATGACCTGTTGTAGATGTTTCGCTGTTCTTGCACCAGCGGGATCTCGGCTCCGGAACCATAGAACCAAGCCAAAAGGAGTGAGTGGCCGCACCTTTAGCAAGTTAGCCGACGTCATGGACAGCGTCTGAGGGTCCATTCCCAAACTGAAATCTTCCACGGAGTCTTCATCCTTCGCTTCTTGCTCTCCTAAATGTCTTACTTAAAGCCTGTCCCCACTTTCCTGATTTCTAAGTTAATCTCTTAGTCTAAGAAGACTGCTAGTTCTCTAGACCAGCGGTTCTCAACCGGTGGGTTCGCGACCCCCTTGGGGGTCGAACGATCTTTTCAAGGGTCGCCAAAGACCATCGGAAAACACACATTTCCACATTTTGCACACAATAATTTTATGGTTGGGGATCGCCACAAAATGAGGAACTGTATTAAAGGGTCGTGACATTAGAAAGAAGGAGAACCACTGGACAGTATGCATAGGGTCTAGAATCTAGACCGTATGCATACTTTTCTCATTGCCAAAAGCCTCGATATAATCCTGTCCTACATAACTACGATAGTAAATCAGTATTTAGCCTCAGGTAGTCGCCCAGCCTCTTTAAAAAGAGCCTGCTGCCAGGTCAATTTTTAAGAAGTCGTCACATGACCAGGAGAGCTTCAGCAACATCCACCCAGTCTTCCCACAGCCGCTCCGTTCGAAGACACTGTAACGAGCAGTGACAGATTAATTGAACTCTTATATCCAACTCAAAGCCTAGTAAGTACGTTCTGTCAGGTTTCCGAGAAAATTATTTCATCGAATCATTGGGAGAACTACGCGTTGATGATTATTAAAAGCGATGATCAGGTTAGATTTTGAAGTTTGGGATGACCCGGTGCCTTAGGCCCTCTCCTTTAACAGTTTCCCCTCACCCCTTGCCGACGTATCGGTAAGCTCATTCTAGGCCTTCATTTTAATGCTAAAGACAAGCAGACGAGCTCTGATTTATCATTGCTTTCCAGTATGTCAAAGGTTCTCAGCGCCTTAAGCTCGTGGATTGCTGACGTTCGAACTCGGATGATAGAAAAATTCCTAATCTTGAAGTTGAACCAAATCAACTAATTAGTTATGGGGAAGCCGAGTGTTATTCTGGAACTGAAAAGCTTAAGTCTTAAAGTTGACGCTACTAGCGTATCTCTTGTAGCCTCTACGCGGCATTGGTTCGTGCTCTGAGAAAATGACTTGTCAGTTGACGAACACTCAAGCTCAACAGTCAAATAAGCCTTCTTTCACCTACGTAAAATTGCTGAAATTCGTGCTTGCATGGTTAAAAACACCACAACTAAGCTGGTATTTGTATTCGTGAAATCTGGACTAGACTTATGCAACTCAATACTAGCAGGGCAGCTTGCCCGTGCAATAAAATTCTTTCAGTTGGTGCGCAACGTAGCGCTTAAGCTTATCTGTCGCGGGATAACCTAGCAACTGCCACATTACATATCTGCTCATCGATCGGCATTGGCTCCCTAGCAAGCAGCGTATCGACTTCAAGATCATGTCACTCCTCTTAGTCCTAGGTCCCTCGATTTTTTTGCTCCGGCCTATCCATCTGAATTCAATTTATCTCAAACCTTGCAACAAACCACTCACATTTCTGACTGTGGTTGATTGCTTGGGCCCGCTCGAAAACTTCAAATCCCTCGAAGTTCGTGCCTTGATATAGTTCCAAAGCTTGGAGCTTACTGTTGACTTACGTCGAGGTATCTCTTGATTTGACACATAACAAATGAAGCTAAAACCTACCAGTTCCACACCCCTTCGTTCTGTCAGAATAAATAATATTTTGCTTTTATATGGTTTCACATAATAAAAATGTCCTCGCCCTGGATAATGGTAGCAGTGCCATACTTTTGCATTGGGTTCAAGTGGTTCTGTCTTCCTTGAAAAACTGATTAGGACACCCAAAGCGATAATTTCCGCCCACGGCCATCTTCTTAACCGCTCACCGGCATTCTACAAGGGATCACTAGGGAGACTTAGAAGATCGTTTCCCCAATTTATCTCTACTTAAGATAGACCGGATTATGGACTCTATTATCTCACTACTAAAATGGCGGTATGCTTAGCCAGGTCATGGCAGCCGAGGTATTTGCTATTCGAGTTTCCTGAAATTTAGTGACTTGGAGCCGACTGTATGATAAGTCACGATTAAGCAGTAGACATACAAGAGTTGTCGTACTCCATGACTGCTGATGGGCGTCTGTGACTTACCGGCTCCGACGAATAGATTTCAGTTCGTGGTGGATAATGTGGACTTGCTTTCATCGGGTTTGGGTGCTCTTCTATTTCGCAGCTACTGGCGTTCTCGCATGCAGCGGCGCTGCACCGGAAGTCGACAGGCGCGATTCCAAGGCTCCTCGATTCTCTGGTATCTATCCCTCGTCGGCGGAGACTATCGCAGTTATTAGTGCTGTCTTTTTGACCTAGTTCTGTACGGACACGGAGGACGCTACATCCCGTTGGGATGTAGCGTCCTCCGCGATAAACCGAAAGCGTCCCGTTTATCATCATCACTCTGCTATATTTTTCTCTCATCCTTCATGCTTGTCAATATTAAGCTAGTCGTTAAAAATGTCTCATAGGCTAAACAAGACTGCTACTCCTGTTGACCCTATCTGAACGTAGTTCTAATAAAGTGTATAGACCTGTTGCTACACGCCATAAAAAAATTACAAATACGTACCCGGTTAATAGCGATTACCAGACCTCCCATGAAAAATCTACCCTCACTCGTGAGAACCTAAGTAACTTTCAGCCAGTCCCTCTTCTATCGTAATCACTTGAGACACTTGAATGAGTAGTGATCTAGCAGTTAAGCGAACGCATCAGTTAATCAAATCTTGCTACAAGTTCCAATCGAGCTTTAGAGCTTCTCATGCCGCAGATACTTTGCAGTTTCGGGTTCACCTTTTGAACAACGCTGACAAGGCTAGGGTCTATGCTGGTTAACCTGTATCTATGAGCAACGTTTGACGCTGTTGACTACAAGATCTTCCTAGAGGGCCTCTCAACATGCCTATGTACACGCTGGCATAGTGCTATACTGGAATAGGTCCATTCTCAGAAATATATATCAGAGCATAGATGCAAATATCATTCTATCATTCGGAAAGCCCTTAAAGTACACGGGAACTCGTGGTTCGATCTAAGTTCTTCCTTTTCTCACATTCACGGTTTCCCTCTCGCCGATGTCATTGCCGATTACAAAATCCGGCTATTGTTTCTACTCCTGTGACGTCCTCATTTGCATTTCTTTTGACCCACTCAAGCCTTTCTCGTCGTATGGCACACTGAATCCTTACCGATGAAATTCACATTTGGATTGTTTCTAATTTTCTAGACCTTAAAAATGATGAGAAAAACCTGATTGTTATGCGGAAGCCTAGTATAAGCGCTAAGTTGGGAGACCTCAGACTTGAGATGGCCTTTTATTTTACCACTGCTGCCGTTCATAGAAAAAACACCGTACGAGCAGCTGCCGACCAGCTAAACTCTTATAGTACACCTTTAAACCTTGCAAGTAGATGACAGTCATATTTTAAAGATAATCACTCCACAGAGTCAGAGTTGTTGAAGGTGTATAGCGACCTTTTAAGGAATTCCGACGTAAATGGAGTCTTTTAATTTGTTCTGCTGAATCTGTCAGAAGGAGAAGGATTTGATATTATTCATCGCAAGTCTTTCTTGAGCTCCGCTCACCTCACTTGAGCAAAGCTGGCACTGTCTTAGGTCCTATATCAGTGGAAGACTTCACAGCATTGACGTGAACAGACAAAGATCACCCGAGTAGCCTCTAAATTCGTGGATACCCAAGCTACGTTCTTGGTTAATATCTTTTCGCCATTTATGCTAATCCTCTTATATATGTAGTCGCCAAGTACAATCTAGGTTCTCGTTTTTCTGCTGATAACCAGCTGTACCTGTGCAGTGATCCGTCGCTGACTTCAAGCAAGTCTAGCTCTCTCAACGTTTTTGCTCCATGTACTGCATGCATTTGCACTTGGGTGGCTGCAAAGTAAGTCCAATTTAATGATGATAAAACCACTTACTTGCTATGAAAAAACTATGTTACACTCGGAAATTGGATTAGCCAAACCTCAAAATGGGTAAGGCCAGCATTTCTCTGGTAGAATCTGAACGAATTCTCAGTGTTCTGTCCAAAAATGAACATTAACCAGACGACCTTCGGCTCTCTTGTCTGCCCTCTTTTAGAAGGCTAGCATCGCCAAAATTTGAGGATGCTTAGACAGGGATACCACATCCAAGTTTGTCTCAAGTATTCGAACATACCGGCTCGTCTTATGTAACTCAGTGTGGTGTAGGTACCGGCCTATGCATATAGGCGCTTACAGTTGGTGGAAAGTTTTGCAGCTAGACTTATCTGTCGTCCGAGTCCCAGTGTCGCATCATACCACCTCTCGCTGATCTACACTGGCTCGCAATCAGTTGGCGTATGATCTTCAAAGTTTCGTCACTCGCTTTTAGGTTCATTAATTCACTGGCCCAAGTATTCCTTCAGAACTACTATCCAACCAGGCTAGGCATCAAACCATTTGCTCCTCTGACCTAAATCGTTGTAGGTATGCTTCGAACCAACCTAAAAACCGTTAGAGACCGTGCCCTTAGTTCGTATGCTCCCACAGCGTGGAAATCACTCCGGACTGCCGTCATGACAAACCTTGACATAACGACATAGAAACGTATCTGTTTTTAAGCGTGGTGAGCTGTAATGGCTCACTAGGTAAGGCGGTTGCTTTTCACGACCTCGTCCTGAGGTCGTGAGTTCGAATCCCGTGGTGGGCAATCCTTTATCGCCGCTGCAAGCGGTGGTGGTAGCCGTCAAGGCTCTTCTGTCGCTATACAAAAAGAGGCTGTCAAATCAGCTTGTATTTATTTATTTATTTAAGCGTTGTTGGGTCCTTGCAATTTTTCTTTGCGTGCTCAGGAATGCTGAAATTGTGAATGCTAACACCCTATTCCAAAATAACTAAGATTTTTCCCAAAAATTTTGAACTTTGAGCAGATTTGAGCATTTTTTATTTTTCTCAGACTTCTGGTTTTCCGAGTTTCAGTCTGGTTAATGAGCTAACCCTACAGAGTCGCTATTTCATTGGGAGTCAAACGACCTTGTCAGAGATGCAGACTTAAGAAGAGTCACTGCTTGTTTTGCTCGATCTCTCGTCAGCGTTTGATACTATCGATCACTAAGTCCTATTCCGGCGCCTCTAATCCCACCTGGGAAAAACTGGCAATGCAATACAATAGTTTAAGTTCTATCCCAGTGAGAGAATCCAGAGTATTGATGCCAGCAGGCAAAGATCATCCGGGGAACCTCTGACGGAGGGCAACATCAGGGTTCTGGGCTTGGTACACTACTTTTTCAAATCTAGGCTCCCCTCTTGAAAATCCAGGCTTTCACGTCTATGCAGATACTTTGATGAATCTCGGATCTCCAGCATTTCAAATTCTATCAACTTCCTTGCTACATATTTTACTGAAGTCTTTTCTTGGATAACAGCAAAAGTTCTAAAATTGAATTATTTAAAAACCAGCATTACTAATTATGGGAAAACCGAGTGTTACTCAGAAATTGGATAGCAAAACGCTTTAAATCAGCTCTACCGACATATCTCCTGTTGCATCCGCATGAAATCTAGGTGTCCTGTTTCAAAGTGACCTTTCACTAGGTGACCGCATCGACTCCACGGTCAAGTCTGCCTACTTTCAGCTACGTAACATTTATAAAATTCGGGCTTGTTTAGGCAGGGATGCCACATTCACATTGCTACGTGCGATTGCGACATACCATCCTTGTAAAGGCGCCATCCTACTTCTATAACTCTCTGCTTGCTGGTCCTCCAGCCTGTGCAATCAGGGACTTTCAGTTGCTGCAAAACCCTGCAGCTAAGCTTGTCTGTCGTGAGAGTCGCAATTGCCACAGAACATCACTTCTCGCCTACGTGCACTGACTACATATCAAGTAGCATACCGACTTCAAATTTCAAGAAGCCTGCCGAGTGGGAAACGCTCAATGAATCTCAAGTGTCGGTTTCCAGATGGGTAGAAAGCTCCTATGTTGCCGCCAGGCTGGAAGGGTCAAGACTACCACACCGAGAAAGCGACTTGGAATACTCGTCAGGCGGCGAGCCTTCGGCAAGCAGCTTTAAAGTGTGCCACGCTGATTTGGCCCAGTGGTTACCATGCTCGCCCGACCAAAGCTTGGCCGAGGTCATGGTCTCGAGCCCCACGGCATTTGTGAAGCGGCCTAATATAGATTTGGTTCTCTTAGGGCCCTATACAAATGAATTATGAATGAATTACTTCTTCCTGCAAAGAAAACCTTTCTCAGAGGAATATGGCAAAGCCTAGCGCTTGTGATCTCAGAGCTTGGCTTGTAACTTTAAACTCGAGATTGCTTAAGAAAAAGCCGCGATAAGAAGGCTTATGAGAAGCGATATATGTATCTATACAACCCGACTTATTCGCTTTTGACCTCTGACCTGGCCCGCGGCATATCCGCACGCTGAAGGAGCCTGACCAAAGTTGGCGAACGTCTACGATAGTTGACAATTCATTCATTAGTCTGGTTAGTAGCCAGCGTGAGCTTTTAATGTCCTTTCCTACAAACTGCAGCGTTTAAGTTATTAATCGAAATTTTCTCGAAAGCGGTGAGAGAGTCATTGACAGTGGCACTGGTTGAATTTTGTGCGCTCAGTCTCCATCCTTCTGCGTTTGACGGGAGCAGGCCAGCTTGCTGTTCAATGAGCTATTAAGGGTTGAGGAATGGATTATGCGGGAGTAACTATTGTGCAGAGGAGTTGAGATCAATTTTCCGTGTTTCCGCGTGCTTCCCGTGCTGCCCGTTCATTTTCCGTAGCGTCCACTTTGACTGTCAGATAAACTTCACATGGGATTCAAGGAGCTCTAATCCACTGAAACTTAATTGAACTACGCATTGTTTCCTAATGTGCGAAACTACTTCGAAAGATTTGAGCACCAGTGCAGGTGCTAGACATCAGCAGCCCTCTGTGGCTATAGCACCGATTGTTCTTCGCTATGGACGTGGTCTTATTATAGTAGAGCGTGGGAGATCTTCACTGCTACCACTCAGCTTACGTCAGAATACGTGCGCTTGAAGTGCCTTGCAAGAGATTTAGTTCTCTGAGGGCGCTACATCAAACGTGTTATTATTATTATTGTGTATCGAGGCAGCCTCTACGACGTATTAGTTGTACTCCACGGTTCAGCTTTATTGATGCTGGTCGCGCTAGCTAGGACTAGCGCCGCTGAATGCGCCGTGTTTTCGTGAGGAAGAACTTAAGCGAGCAGCCGCAGTGGCGAGCAGTAGTCAAGGCAGCCAATTTGCATAACAGCGGCACTCCCTTGGAGGGTAGGTGCCGCGAGCTCATCAGTTATTGCTTATCGGGCCGCCGCTCCAAAGAGCCCCGAGCGCCGGTTGCGGGCCAGTAAGAAACGGCGCGGTCAAGAGCCCAGTGTGATTCACAAATTGGAAAGGCTGACCCTCGAAATTGGCTCTGCCAGCATGTCTCCTGTTGAACCTGCACGAAATCAAGGTGTCGCGTTCCAAAGTGACCTCTCGTTAGACGACCGTATCAGCTCCACAGTCAAATCTGCCTATTTTCAGCTTCATAACATTGCTAAAATTTGGGCTTGTTTAGATATGGATACCACGTCCGAGTTGGTCTATGCATTTGTGACATCCCGTCTCGACTTCTGCAACTCACTGCTTACTGGCCTAACAGCATGTGCGATCAGGCGATTGCAGCTGGTGCAAAACTCTGCAGCTAGGCTTGTCTGTCGTGAGCATCGCAGCTGCCACATTACACCACTTCTCGCCGACATGCACTGGCCACCAGTCAAGCAACGGATTGACTTCAAGGTTTTGTCGCTCACTTTTAGGTCACTTCATTATTTGGCTCCAGCTTACCTCTCAGATATACTCCCACATCAGGCCAAGCATCGTACCACCGGCTTTTCGGAATCCAACAGTCTGCAAATACCTCATACAAACCTTAAATCCTTTGGAGACCATGCATTTAGTTCATATGCTCCCAAAGCCTGGAACTCCCTCCCGACCTGCGTCAGAACATCCCCTGACTTGACCACATTTAAAAAGAACTTAAAAACACACCTATTTAGGACAGCATTTAGTGGGTCCCTGTGATTCGTCCTTTATGTGCTTATGCGTGCTGACACTGTGCATTCTGCCACTAACCACATTTGCATGCTGACCCTGTGCATGTCACCCCTAACCATGTTATTCATGTTGTTTGTTTATAAAGCATGATATTACTCACCATTCAATTGCATTTTCCTTTGCAGCAAATGTAAAGCACCTAGAGAGAGATTGAGTTCTCTGAGGGCGCTTTATCAAGTGCATTATTATTATTATTATTAAGAAAAAGCGCCGCTCGCCGATCGACGATTAGTGGAAATGCATTTAGATATCCCGCTCCCGGCGTTTGGTTACACTCAATGTAGCGATTAGTAATTTTGACAGTGGTCTAAGGGAAGACTTTTTGAAACTAGCTGTAGTAAGTGGATACCTCATACGCTGCCGGTCCGTACTGTGTGTAGAGTGTGGGTATAATAGATTTGTGAGGGCTCGCACGCGCGGCGGCGTGACGAAGAAGAATTATGCACGGCGAAGGCCCCACCACGTGTTGTGGGTGTGAGGGTGGC
The DNA here is from genome assembly GCA_009760855.2 of Cristatella mucedo. Lineage (NCBI taxonomy): Eukaryota > Metazoa > Bryozoa > Phylactolaemata > Cristatellidae > Cristatella > Cristatella mucedo. The sequence goes on along the minus strand of WPIO01000005.1, from coordinate 10,657,525 downwards.
TGTAATGTACACAGGCGACGCAGGAGACACACGCGGACGAGCGTACATAATGGTGGTCGCAGCCGTCGGGTGTTGTGTGCACCTGTTGCGTCTCGGCCGCTGAAGTAGGACCCGCCTGCGGCGGGTGGTTGAGCCTTTGACGTAAGCATGTGGCCCACCACAGAGACATTCCCTTTTCTGTCATGAGCCAGCCCCCAGCTCGCATATGTACCCGCTGGGGGAATAAAGACGAGAGTCTCGTTCACTCCACGTTAGCCCGCTCGCGTCTTCGTGTCTCCGCGAGACTCCACAAGCGCTGCTGCCGCCGGAATAACGTAACACGGATACGCCGCTTTGGAGCATGTGGCGCGAAGAGGCGAAGAGAGAGAGAGAGAGAGAGAGAGAGAGAGAGAGAGAGAGGGGCTGCGTACAGGCAGTGTTGCTTAAGCTTGAGCGCCAACCCCAGTCAGACTGGCGGCTTCGGAAATTTTACGTTACGTAACGTAACAATTGGTAGCAGAGAATGGTTACTGCACTCATGCCGCCGATGTATGACGGTCGATCGCCCCTCGACCTCTGGATTGAACGCTTTAATGCCTGTGCGTCGGCAAACGGCCGTGACGTGGCATCTTGTTGCCTAGAGAGAGATTAAGTTCTCTGAGGGCGCTTTATCAAGTGAATTATTATTATTATTATTATCTTGTACGAGCAAGGTACAAGCGTTTCTAGCGGGCGAGGCGCTAGTCGTACATCCGGAACTGGAAAGCGGGAAGCGAACGATAACAGAAGTCAAGGAAGCGTTAGAGGAGGCGTTCTCGCCAGAGGAGGGCCGTGGTGAGTAATAATAATAATAATAATAATATTGCACTTGATAAAGCGCCCTCAGAGAACTTAATCTCTTTCTAGGCGCTTTACATTTGCTGCAAAGTGATACGCAATAGAATAGTAAGTAAAATCATGCTTGAAAAACAAACAAAATGAATAACATGGTTAGGGGTTACATGCACTGGGTCAGCATGCAAATGAGTACCTCCGCGACTTTAAAGGCCGCGTTCTGCAGGACGGCGAGCCGGTGCGGAAGCAGACGAGCAATGCCAGACTTAAGCGGCGGCGCAGCAAAAGAGTCGCTCCTGTACCATCATTTTTTGAATGGACTGCCGGACCGTGTGGCCTCCACCATTAAGACTGTGCGGCCTCCACCATTCTAATGGCTATGCAACGAGGGCGCGCACACTCTACCGTAGCGTCCCTCGAGCCAGCCGGAGTGACGGGTGCGCACGCCGTCGACAAGCTAAGCGCCCGCCTGGCCACCTTCGACGCCGAGCTCCAGCGCATGCGAGTCGAAGCACCGGGCGCATCGGGAGATCTTGGACGAGAGTCTGCAGCGGTGCTAGCGGGCTCGGCCGCGCCATCGCGAGCGCGGGCAGACGGGAAACTTCGGCGGCCCTAAGAAAGTGCAGTGCTGGGAGTGCTCGGGCTTCGGCCACGTAGCCCGCAGCTGTGCTAACCGCAGAGCCCCACCGACTAGCACGTAGTTTGATTGCATTCAGGCCGGTACCGCTCCTTTCCTAAACAGCTCGTGGGAGCATCCTCGAGAGGGGCCTGTGAACTGCCGCGGTCCACTTCTAATGAGGCGTTGACACAGGCCGATAACCCGCTGGAGAACAAATGGTGGATTCACCATCGGGGTCGGCCAAGGCACAGGAGGAATCGAGTGTGAGAAGGGGGCGAAGGCAGTCGTGCGTCTTGCGGCTCTGTGCCTTGTGCAATAAACTTTTGGCGTTGTTCATCGGCTGGCTCTCTAATGGGCGAACCAAACTACATACCAGACGTCCACAGGGAAATGGACGAGGCTCCACGGCTGGCTGGGGGGCCGCGAGCCAAACCTAGAGAGTCCCCTGTGCGGTACCGCAACGTTTAGAGGACCGCAAGCACGTTGGACGCGCGTGACTGTCGTCGTCGGCGACAAAACTGTATTAGCATTGATCGACAGCGGTTCATGCACGTCTCTAATTACGGAAGAGGCTGCCCGCCACTGGCTGTACACGCACCCACCGCACCGCCCAACCTGCACGACCTTAAAGACGGCAGCCTTTTTGGGCCATGACAGTCCGACCTACTGTTTGTTATAGAGGGCAGATCAGTGTGCTATACCTTTCTCGTTACGAGAGACCTCGACGTCGACATAATCTTAGGCACCGATTTTTTAACCTCACAGATGGCTCAAATACAATTCCAGGAGCCCTCAACGGAAGGTTCCTCTCATTTTAAATTGCAATGGCAGGTTTGCCATGCGGCGGCAGTGACTAGCGTCGTGGAGCAGGATGCAGCATTTGAGCTCGAGACACGATGTTTGGTGCCGCAGTTTGACTCGGATGACGAGACGATAGATATAACCGCCTGCCCTCAGCCCTACAGAGCAGTGGTCGACAGGTTTCGAGCCCTCTTCCTGCGCATACTTCCTGTTCAACTGATCTTGTCTATCACCATACATTCTAGCAAGTAACAGCGCCCGCCAGTACGCGTCCCTTCGAGACAAATTCCACTGCCTTTGCGAGACTAAAAATAGTGGCGCAGCTTAATATTATGCTGGAGCAGGGTATCATCAGGCCGAGCTCAAGCTGTGGCTGGCGCTAGCTGTTTACACGCCTAAGAACAAATGGTGACATACGTATAGCAGTAGACTATAGAGAGCTTAATAGACGTACTGCAAAGGATGCTTATCACTTGCCGTTACCGGACGAAATTCAGGACCACCTCCATGGCTCCAGCGTCTTCAGAACCATGGACATGAATTCGGGATACTGGCAAGTACCGGTTCATCCCGACGATGTTCAAAAGACGGCATTTACGCCCGGGCCAGGACTTGGTGCATTCGCCTTCTTAAAAATGCCATTTGGATTATCCGGAGCTCCGGCCACATTCCAGCGGTTAATGGACTCAGTTTTGCGAGAATTGCTCTTCGTTTACATTTATTTAGACGACGTGATGGTGCACAGCTGCAGCGAGGCGGAGCACATCAACCATTTGAATATTTTCCAGGCTGCAGAAGGCCAGATTGACGCTGTCCGGTGGTAAATCCCATATTGCGCAGGCGGAGGTGAAATACTTGGGGCATGTCTTTGACAGGAACGGCATGCGCCCTGACCCGGAGAAAGTTCGCCAAGTCAACGACTGGCCAACGCCGACTTCGGTCTCGGAGCTTCGCACGTTTTTTGGGCTTGGCGTCCTGCTATCGCCAGTTCATCAAGGGCTTTGCTGAGTTGGCCGCCCTTTTGCATGCACTGCCTGCGACTGAGACGCCACACACTTGGATGCGAACGCAGCAACAGCACGTTGAGCTGTTGAAGGGGGCGCTGGCAACGGCCCCTTCACGCTTGCCTGCCCGACGACTGCCGAGCCTTTCGTCGTATCGACCGACGCCAGTGACCAAGGTCTGAGTGCGATATTGGAGCAAGGGAGGCCGCGAGCTGGCGTTCAAGAGCCGCTCCTTGTCTCCTAGTGGTGAAAGAAACTATGGCACCATCTAAAGAGAGTGTCTGACACTCATATACGCCTTACAGGAGTTTAGACACTACCTCCTGGGCAGAAGATTTTAGGCCAGAACCGATCCCGATCCGCTTGTGTGGCTTAACGGCCAGAAACCACAGGAGATTCTGGGACGCTGGGCTGTCGCCTGGCAGGAATTCGGGTTTGACATCACGTACAGGAGAGCGGAGCTTAACAGTCACGCAGATGCTCTGTGGCGCCGGCCAACTGAAGACCTGCCAGCGTGTCTCGTCGAGATTCGGCCGGTGGAAGAGGTGAGCGACGTCAGAGAGATGCCTCGGCGAGACCCGTTTTTGAAGGCTGTGGCAGAGTCACTGGAGGCCGGTTCAAGCCGAGCACCACGTTAGACCCGCCATCCATTACGGTGGTTCCGACAAATGTGGAGCCAGCTAAAACTGGTCGACGGCATTCTCTACCGCAACTTTCGCCCTCGACCAGGAGCCGAATATAGATACGCTTTGGTCGCGCCGCCAGCCCGCCGAGAAGAACGTCTCAGACGACATCGCGACGACAGCGGTCACCAAGGCGTAGAACGGACATACGACCGACTACGAGACCACGCTTATTGGGTCAATATGAGCCGAGACGTCGTGCAATATTGCCGATCATGTCAGGTATGCAAATCGGTTAAAGAAACACAGCTCGCCAACGCTCCGCTGGTACCGATACCTGTAGGACGGCCGTGGGACATGGTAGCTGTAGACATCTTAAAGGTTCCCGTGTCAGCTCGCGGCCGCGAATACCTACTGGTATTGCAGGACAGCTTCGCGAAATGGCCCGAGGCCGTGCCTTTGCGAGACACGTCGGCGAAGACAGTTCGGACGGCCCTGTTAAACATTTTCGTTCGTTTTGGTATGCCGCACTTTTTGCACTCTGACAAGGGCAGCAATTTTGAGGCTGGGGTAATTACCACGCTCTGTAATGCTTTCGGCAAACGCAAGACGCTCACGACGCCTTACCATCCACAGGGCGACGGCGTGGTAGAAAGAGCCAACCGAACAATACTTACCATGCTGCGAACCTCATATCTACACTCAGCCGGGCAGTGGGAGAGTAATATTCCACTGCTTTTATTCGCATATCGTACGGTTCGGCATCAAGCTACGGGCTATAGCCCCTTCGAGCTAATATTTGGCCGCGAGCCGCAGTGCCTCGATAACCTTGCGGAGAGCGCACAATACACAGGCACTACACCTGCAGCGTATTTTCACTCTCTTAGTAAAAAGCTCGCCGAATTTCGGGAGCTAGTTGATGCACAGCTGGCTCAAAGTGCCGCAGAAGCGCAGCGCCGGCGCCAACCGAAACCACCACCCGCACATTGTCCCGGAGATCTGGTGTGGCTGTGGGATAGCCGACCGTGGCACAAGTTCGCACTGTGACGGCTAGGCGACAGGAGAGTGGAAGCGGAACTGGGACCGGTCACCTTGCGAATCATAAATGACGCCGGAAACCGGAAGGTCGTGCATCTGGATAAAGTCAAGATGTGAGTTCCAAGGCTACAAGCGTCTTATCTCGACGTGTCCCTGGAGTGGATCGAGACCGAACGAGATGCTGAGAAAGAGGCCTCCAATGCTGGCTAGGGGCCACCGCCCGCTAAGGAGGTCGAGACGCCGGGGAACCGACGGCTGCGCGAGTTTCGGACCGCGAGCTCCACCCAATAAGGCGGGCAAACTATGTAGTTTATCGACGTTCTATGGGGAAGGGATGTTGTGTGCGCCTGTTGCTTCTCGGCCGCTGATATAGGACCCGCCTGCGGCGGGTGGTTGAGCCTTTGACGTAAGCATGTGGCCCACCACAGAGGCATTCCCTTTTCTGTCACGAGCCAGCCCCCAGCTCGCATATGTACCCGCTGGGGGAAAAAAGACGAGAGTCTCGCTCACTCCACGTTTGCACGCTTGTGTCTTCGTGTCACCGCGAGACTCCACAAGCGCTGCTGCCGTCGGTGACGCGGTAACGTAATGCGGATATGCCGCTGCGGAGCACGTAGCCCGAAGAGGCGCAGAGAGAGAGAGAGAGAGAGAGAGAGAGAGAGAGAGAGAGAGAGAGACAGAGAGACAGAGAGAGAGAGAGAGAGACAGAGAGACAGAGAGACAGAGAGAGACAGAGAGACATGTGGTCTGAGTATATGCAGGCCGGTACAGCTCTTTTCGTAAACAGCTGTCAGGAGCATCACCGGTGGTGCAAAGCTGTGGTCCGCCTGTTGTGTGGTTTGGACAGGCCGGTAACCACAGTCAGATGGTGGATTCATCCTCGGGGTCGGCAAAAACAGCTGTGGGCGAGGAGGGGGATTCAGTGGGAGAGAGGGGCGAGTGAAGTCGTGCTCCCTCTGCTCTGTAGTAGAATAAACTGTTGGTGTTGGTTCTGTGAGGGCGTTCTTCGTGCAAGGCGTTCTTCGTGCAAGGCGCATCGAAGCACAAGACAGAGAGACAGAGATAGAGAGAGAGAGAGAGAGAGAGAGAGAGAGAGAGAGAGAGAGAGAGAGACAGACAGACAGACAGACAGACAGACAGACAGACAGACAGACAGAGAGTAGTGTGCGTACAAGGCTGTGTTGCTTATGGATGTCGGAAAACTTCCCGAAATTAAATGACGATAAAACCGAACTGCTGCTCATAGGACACCCTAAGCGTGTGGCTGGTTTAAAAGGCTTTGCTGCTCTAATAGGTGATGCTATTGTGCGACCATCACCACGTGCTCGAAATTTAGGTGTCTTCGACAGTTGCCTCAATTTCAAAAGCTTCATTCAGAAGACTGCCTCTACAGCTAGCCATCACATCCGATCCCTATCCAAGATAGGGAGCTGTCTCCCACAGTTGCTTGTAAAAAATTTAACTAGCTCCTTAGTTCTGTCTCGGCTTGATTATTGTAATTCCCTTTTGGCTGGGCTGCCAAAGAAAGCTATTATGCCACTACAGCGGACAATGAATAAGGCTGCAAGGCTGGTCTTCAAGTCCCAGCGGTTTGAGCACGCGTCTCCTTTGCTGAAAGAGCTAGGATGGCTGCCGGTTGAGCAAAGGATAGAGAGCAAAGGTCTTATGCTGACCCACAAGGCCCGCCACGGATTGGTTCCTTCGTACCTAGCTGAACTGCTGCATCAGTTTCAGCCTGTTCGCGCCCTTAGGTCCTGTGTGGACAATAAATTAGCTGTCCATTCCTCCGCTTAAAGACAGTTGGCGACAGAAGCTTTAGCTCTGCAGGTCCTAGACTGTGGAACTCGCTTCCACAATTCTTACGCAACGACAACTACTCTCCTACTGCCGACTATGACACATCCTTTCCAGCGGTCCTGAGCTGCTACTTCTGCAACGGAGCAGCTCTCAGGCTAGCCGCGATATTACCCCTTGCCTTAGTGGGTCTGACTAGGGCACCTAGAGCAACCGTACGGCGACGGACTAGCCTAGGACTAGCCTAGGACTGGCCAAGAACTGGCCAAGGGCTAGCCAAGGGCTTGCCAAGGACTAGCCAAGAAGAATTGGGCCTAGGACGGACACCGAGAGCTAGGGTCCGACAAAACAATAACAGCTACGCCCAAGGTCGAGAGGGCAGAGAGAGAGAGAGAGAGAGAGAGAGAGAGAGAGAGAGAGAGAGAGAGAGAGAGAGAGAGAGAGGGAGAGAGAGGGAGAGAGAGGGAGAGAGAGGAGAGAGAGAGAGACCTAGAGAGAGACAGTCACACAGACAAACAACAGAGAGAGAGAGAGAGAGAGAGAGAGAGAGAGAGAGAGAGAGGGAGAGAGAGGGAGAGAGGGAGAGAGAGAGAGAGACCTAGAGAGAGACAGTCACGCAGACAAACAACGGAGAGAGAGAGAGAGAGAGAGAGAGGAGAGAGAGAGAGGAGAGAGAGAGAGAGGAGAGAGAGAGAGAGAGAGACAGAGAGAGAGGGAGTATAAATCGCAGGACTGACAGAGCTCAGGGCGGCAGCTTCGGTAGTCGATACGAGACTACGCTTCGAGAGCACGAGAGACGAACCTACGGCGACGGACAGCTAAGTGCCACTTAGACTGCGCAGTTGTGTTCTGCCGGCTACTCAGTTAGCTGTTCGTATCTTGGGGTGCTGTAGCGGCCCTCCTTCGGGGTTGGGACAATCGCTAGCGACGCGCGCATAGGGTAGCTAGTTATACTCGGACTTCGGGAGTTAGCGCAGGAACTCCGTCGGACCGAAACGCGCTACGTAAACGCACAGGGTAGTTGGTTATACTCGGACTTCGGGAGTTCGCGCAGTTAACTCCGTCGGTCCGGTACGCGCCGCGTAAACGCGTAGGGTAGTTATTATAGTCATGCTTAGGGAGTTCGCGCAATCAACTCCGTTGGTCCGGTGCGCGCCGCGTAAAGCGCTTGCACCGGCGCGTAACCGTTACTAACAGGCCCACAATAAACTGTTGCTTTCGGCACCCATTTGCGGCCGCCTGTGTTTTAACCACATCGCAGCACTGCATCACACAGTCACCGGTAGAGAGCCGGGGAACGAGCTTCTGCGCGGTTACTGTTGCACTTCTATGCTGCTCACTACCTCAGCTGCTCTCCTGACTCTGCCATGCTTCCCACTTTCTCTTTATTGCGTGAGACGAAGTCTGTTGGCTACCGAATGCGTACCGAAAGCCGCTTAGGCTGTGAGTTCGCTATGCAAAACTCTCCTGCGTAACACCCAGATGGTCTTTATAACTTTGTGGAGTTACAGACTACATTACATTACATTACATGCTTGAGCGCCACCCTCGGTCAGACTGGTGGTTTCGGAAGTTTAACAACATTTGTATGGGGACAGGGTTGTTGTGGCCGATTCTGGGCGTGCACCCAACAGCTGTTTTGTGCCCCCTGCTGCTGCTATAATTAGTGCGAACGCCTAACCTTGGGCTAACGGCATGGCAATTGATGTTATTTGTGCCTGCTATCAACTCCGGCGACTCATCAAGCTCGTATCTATATATTATATATATTTCCTATATTAGCACATATGTACATATATATATATATATATATATATATATATTACGTATATAAGTACGCTTACAGAGGAATAAAGTGAGTCTCCTAAACGCTTAGATCCACGATTGTGCCTCTGTAAGACTCCACTAGATCTGCCGCCGCCAGAGCCACAGTAACGCAACAGCCGACGCACGAGCAGGAAGTGCCAAAAGTGCGGTGGGGACGCGTTCACGTGCCGGCATGCAGCACGCCCACCGAACCGGCGGAGCTTTGGCTCGGGCGGTAGGGCACAGCGAGCTGCCGCCTAAAGGGGTCATGCCGCAACCAGTTAGGCGCGTTTTCGCTTTCGTATTTTGGGAAATATGGGAGTCACTAGGGTTGCGATAGTCCCGGAGGTAAGGTGTTCTCTCTTCACAACCAAGTTGGTGGGTTCGAATCCTGCAGTGAGCAATCCTTTATTGCACTGTTCCTTCATTTTATCAGGGAACGAATAAGCAGCGGCGAGATAAATCAGCCAGATTATGAAAGATAGTAATTATTCATGGTTCTTGAATTATATTTGCTAGGAACGTACTATTTGGGCATATCAAAGCCATCACCATGAGATAGGCAGTCAGCGGTGCACGGTAGCACCGATGGATGCACATGAGAGTGGCCTGATGCCGTCCTTGGGTTCCTTTCCAGATGGGAGCCTTGGCGACGTAATCAGCTTTCCCCTTCGTTACTTCGATTACTGATTATCGATAGATCGATCACAAGCGCTGCTGCCGTCGGAGACGCGGTAACGTAACGCGGATATGCCGCTGCGGAGCACGTAGCCCGAAGAGGCGCAGAGAGAGAGAGAGAGAGAGAGAGAGAGAGAGAGAGAGAGAGAGAGAGAGAGAGAGAGAGAGAGAGATAGAGAGAGAGAGAGACAGAGAGAGAGACAGAGAGACATGTGGTCTGAGTATATGCATGCCGGTACCGCTCTTTTCGTAAACAGCTGTCAGGAGCATCACCGGTGGTGCAAAGCTGTGGTCCGCCTGTTGTGTGGTTTGAACAGGCCGGTAACCACAGTCAGATGGTGGATTCACCATCGGGGTCGGCAAAAACAGCTGTGGGCGAGGAGGGGGATTCAGTCGGAGAGAGGGGCGAGTGAAGTCGTGCTCCCTCTGCTCTGTAGTAGAATAAACTGTTAGTGTTGGTTCTGTGTGGGCGTTCTTCGTGCAAGGCGTTCTTCGTGCAAGGCGCATCGAAGCACAAGCCAGAGAGAGAGAGAGAGAGAGAGAGAGAGAGAGAGAGAGAGAGAGAGAGAGAGAGAGAGAGAGAGAGAGAGAGAGAGTAGCGTGCGTACAAGGCAGTGTTGCTTATGGATGTCGGAAAACTTCCTGAAATTAAATGACGATAAAACCGAACTGCTGCTCAAAGGACACCCTAAGCGTGTCGCTGGTTTAAAAGGCTTTGCTGTTCTAATAGGTGATGCTATTGTGCGACCATCACCACGTGCTCGAAATTTAGGTGTCTTTGAAAGCTGCCTCAATTTCAAAAGCTTCATTCAGAAGACTGCCTCTACAGCTAGCCATCACATCCGATCCCTATCCAAGATTAGAAGCTGTCTCCCACAGTTGCTTGTAAAAAATTTAACTAGCTCCTTAGTTCTGTCTCGGCTTGATTATTGTAATTCCCTTTTGGCTGGGCTGCCAAAGAAAGCTATTATGCCACTACAGCGGACAATGAATATGGCTGCAAGGCTGGTCTTCAAGTCCCAGTGGTTTGAGCACGCGTCTCTTTTGCTGAAAGAGCTAGGATGGCTGCCGGTTGAGCAAAATACAGAGCAAAGGTCTTACGCTGACCCACAAGGCCCGCCACGGATTGGTTCCTTCGTACCTAGCTGATCTGCTGCATCAGTTTAAGCCTATTCGCGCCCTCAGGTCCGGTGTGGACAATAAATTAGCTGTCCCATTTCTCCGCTTAAAGACAGTTGGCGACAGAAGCTTTAGCTCTGCAGGTCCTAGACTGTGGAACTCGCTTCCACAATTTTTACGCAACGACAACTACTCTCCTACTGCCGACTATGACTCATCCTTTTCAGCGGTCCTGAGCTGCTACTTCTGCAACGGAGCAGCTCTCAGGCTAGCCGCGATATTAGCCTTTGCCTTAGTGGGTCTGACTAGGGCACCTAGAGCAACCGTACGGCGACGGACTAGCCTAGGACTAGCCTAGGACTAGCCTAGGGCTAGCCTAGGGCTAGCCTAGGGCTAGCCTAGGGCTAGCCTAGGGCTAGCCTAGGGCTAGCCTAGGGCTAGCCTAGGGCTAGCCTAGGGCTAGCCTAGGGCTAGCCTAGGGCTAGCCTAGGGCTAGCCTAGGGCTAGCCTAGGGCTAGCCTAGGGCTAGCCTAGGGCTAGCCTAGGGCTAGCCTAGGGCTAGCCTAGGGCTAGCCTAGGGCTAGCCTAGGGCTAGCCTAGGGCTAGCCTAGGGCTAGCCTAGGGCTAGCCTAGGGCTAGCCTAGGGCTAGCCTAGGGCTAGCCTAGGGCTAGCCTAGGGCTAGCCTAGGGCTAGCCTAGGGCTAGCCTAGGGCTAGCCTAGGGCTAGCCTAGGGCTAGCCTAGGGCTAGCCTAGGGCTAGCCTAGGGCTAGCCTAGGGCTAGCCTAGGGCTAGCCTAGGGCTAGCCTAGGGCTAGCCTAGGGCTAGCCTAGGGCTAGCCTAGGGCTAGCCTAGGGCTAGCCTAGGGCTAGCCTAGGGCTAGCCTAGGGCTAGCCTAGGGCTAGCCTAGGGCTAGCCTAGGGCTAGCCTAGGGCTAGCCTAGGGCTAGCCTAGGGCTAGCCTAGGGCTAGCCTAGGGCTAGCCTAGGGCTAGCCTAGGGGCTAGCCTAGGGCTAGCCTAGGGCTAGCCTAGGGCTAGCCTAGGGCTAGCCTAGGGCTAGCCTAGGGCTAGCCTAGGGCTAGCCTAGGGCTAGCCTAGGGCTAGCCTAGGGCTAGCCTAGGGCTAGCCTAGGGCTAGCCTAGGGCTAGCCTAGGGCTAGCCTAGGGCTAGCCTAGGGCTAGCCTAGGGCTAGCCTAGGGCTAGCCTAGGGCTAGCCTAGGGCTAGCCTAGGGCTAGCCTAGGGCTAGCCTAGGGCTAGCCTAGGGCTAGCCTAGGGCTAGCCTAGGGCTAGCCTAGGGCTAGCCGAGGGCTAGCCTAGGGCTAGCCTAGGGCTAGCCTAGGGCTAGCCTAGGGCTAGCCTAGGGCTAGCCTAGGGCTAGCCTAGGGCTAGCCTAGGGCTAGCCTAGGGCTAGCCTAGGGCTAGCCTAGGGCTAGCCTAGGGCTAGCCTAGGGCTAGCCTAGGGCTAGCCTAGGGCTAGCCTAGGGCTAGCCTAGGGCTAGCCTAGGGCTAGCCTAGGGCTAGCCTAGGGCTAGCCTAGGGCTAGCCTAGGCTAGCCTAGGGCTAGCCTAGGGCTAGCCTAGGGCTAGCCTAGGGCTAGCCTAGGGCTAGCCTAGGGCTAGCCTAGGGCTAGCCTAGGGCTAGCCTAGGGCTAGCCTAGGGCTAGCCTAGGGCTAGCCTAGGGCTAGCCTAGGGCTAGCCTAGGGCTAGCCTAGGGCTAGCCTAGGGCTAGCCAAGGGCTAGCCAAGGGCTAGCCAAGGACTAGCCAAGGACTAGCCAAGGACTAGCCAAGGACTAGCCAAGGACTAGCCAAGGACTAGCCAAGGACTAGCCAAGAAGAATTAGGCCTAGGACGGACACCAAGAGCTAGGGTCCGACAAAACAATAACAGCTACGCCCAAGGTCGAGAGTGCAGAGAGAGAGAGAGAGAGAGAGAGAGAGAGAGAGAGAGAGAGAGAGAGAGAGAGAGAGAGAGAGAGAGAGAGAGAGAGAGAGAGAGAGGAGAGAGAGAGAGAGAGAGAGAGAGAGAGAGAGAGAGAGAGAGTATAAATCGCAGGACTGACAGAGCACAGGGCGGCAGCTTCGGTAGTCGATACGAGACTACGCTTAGAGAGCACAAGAGACGAACCTACGGCGACGGACAGCTAAGTGCAACTTAGACTGTGCAGTTATGTTCTGCCGGCTACTCAGTTAACTGCTCGTATCTTGGGGTGCTGTAGCGGCCCTCCTTCGGGGTTGGGACAATCGCTAGCGACGCGCGCATAGGGTAGTTAGTTATACTCGGACTTCGGGAGTTAGCGCAGTAACTCCGTCGGACCGAAATGCACTACGTAAACGCACAGGGTAGTTGGTTATACTCGGACTTCGGGAGTTCGTGCAGTTAACTCCGTCGGTCCGGTACGCGCCGCGTAAACGCGTAGGGTAGTTGTTATAGTCGGGCTTAGGGAGTTCGCGAAGTCAACTCCGTTGGTCCGGTGCGCGCCGCGTAAAGCGCTTGCGCCGGCGCGTAACCGTTACTAACAGGCCCACAATAAACTGTTGCTTTCGGCACCCATTTGTGGCCGCCTGTGTTTTAACCACATCGCAGCACTGCATCACACAGTCACCGGTAGAGAGCCGGGGGACGAGCTTCTGCGTGGTTACCGTTGCACTTCTATGCTGCTCACTACCTCAGCTGCTCTCCTGACTCTGCTATGCTTCCCACTTTCTCTTTGTTGCGTGAGACGAAGCCTGTTGGCTACCGAATGCTTACCGAAAGCCGCTTAGGCTGTGAGTTCGCTATGCAAAACTCTCCTGCGTAACACCCAGATGATCTTAATAACTTTGTGGAGTTACAGACTACATTACATTACATTACATACTTGAGCGCCACCCTCGGTCAGACTGGTGGTTTCGGAAGTTTAACAACATTTGTATGGGGAAAGGGTTGCTGTGGCCGATTCTGGGCGTGCACCCAACAGCTGTTTTGTGCCCCCTGCTGCTGCTATAATTAGTGCGAACGCCTAACCTTGGGCTAACGGCATGGCAATTGATGTTATTTGTGGGTGCTATCAACTCCGGCGACTCATCAAGCTCATATCTATATATTATATATATTTCCTATATTATCACATATGTACATATATATATATATATATATGTATACATATATATATATATATATATATTACGTATATAAGTACGCTTACAGAGGAATAAAGTGTCTCCTAAACGCTTAGATCCACGATTGTGCCTCTGTAAGACTCCACTAGATCTGCCACCGCCAGAGCCACAGTAACGCAACAGCCGACGCACGAGCAGGAAGTGCCAAAAGTGCGGTGGGGACGTGGCCACGTGCCGGCATGCAGTGCGCCCACCGAACCGGCGGAGCTTTGGTTCGGGCGGAAGAGCACAGCGAGCTGCCGCCTAAAGGGGTCATGCCGCAACCAGTTAGGCGCGTTTTCGCTTTCGTATTTTGGGAAATATGGGAGTCACTAGGGTTGCGATAGTACCGGAGGTAAGGTGTTCTCTCTTCACAACCAAGTTGGTGGGTTCGAATCCTGCAGTGAGCAATCCTTTATTGCACTGTTCCTTCCTTTTATTAGGGAACGAATAAGCAGCGGCGAGATAAATCAGCCAGATTATGAAAGATAGTAATTATTCATGGTTCTTGAATTATACTTGCTAGGAACGTACTATTTGGGCATATCAAAGCCATCACCATGAGATAGGCAGTCAGCTGTGCACGGTAGCACCGATGGATGCACATGAGAGTGGCCTGATGCCGTCCTTGGGTTCCTTTCCAGATGGGAGCCTTGGCGACGTAATCAGCTTTCCCCTTCGTTACATCGCCCCGGCCAGTTCACCCCTTTCATCCACGTGGGACAGGGAGCTGGTACATGCCTCTGCACCCTGCGTTTCGTCCACGAGTCCTCGTTGTGCTCGCAGCGAGAGCTGACGACAGTGAATCCAGCTCCAGCTCTGAGACGTCTCTCTCGGCCTCCAAAGGTCGCTCCACCGGCTCGGCGCGCAAGAGGAGGGCGGCTTCTGCCGCCTTCTGACAGGGCGCTGTGACACTGGGCGGGCCTAAACATTAGTCCTGAATCATTAGTCATACCGTCCCCAGTATTGAAGTATTGACGCCCCAGGCGCGTGCCACTTGTCCTCAGTCCTAATTATTCTCTTCCACCGTCTTCCAGCTGTTCCGAAAGCGATTCGCAAAACTACATTCGTTCTACTCTCACATCACACGCCAGCAAAGCTCCACGCTCCTCTTTCAGTGCTCACTCTGCCTCTACGTCGTTTCATCCGAATCAGTCATCACCGCACACATTCGAAGCACACATCAAACCTCGTCCACCGAGATCGTCCTCCTACCGCGGCGTCTAGCTTGCTGCGAGACTCACTACGAGACCACTCTCCGTTCATCCTGACGACACTATCAAGCATTTCTCCACTCTCCGGCTCGTGTTTAGACCCCGTGCCCGACTCCGACGCCAGCACCCTCTGCCTTACCGGCACCTCCGCCGGCGTGTCAGCTGACAATGACTCTTGCAGATGCTCGACGTTGGCCCAGCGACTTTATGGAATTATGGCTGCCCCGAGTCTAGGACATCATTAGCTCGAACGACTGGCACGGCTTTGCACCCTCTGTCAGTATATGCCACGGGCTATCGATTGCCCGAGGCCTATCCTGAGATGACGAGTGGTGGCACCCTGTGCTCTTCCCGAGCCTCCTCCATCTCAACTAAAAGGGTCCGTTTCTGGTGACCCGCAGCCGTGGAACGCAAGGTTCGCCTCACACCTTCAGGGCCGCTGTTGTCCAGCTCTACCATGGCCACCCGAGACATCCGGATGCCAGAGCCAACGCACATCGCTGGCGACCTGGCCGTCCGCCGTTTCCACTGGGAGGCTGAGTCGCAATCACGACCAGTCGACAGGGACCGCCTTCACGCTTTGCTTGCCTGGACCATCTCGTATTGCCCGGATCAGCAGTCCAGCCAGACGTCAATGCTATCGGAGGACGTTGCCTTCCGCAGTGCCGTCACCAGGAGCCGATCACCCGGAGTACTGCCACCGGCCCCTCGTTGACACGGAGTTCAGTCACATCGCCGGCATCCTGAACGGCTGCATCCACTTCGGGACGCTAATTATGTGTGGAAAATCGGTCTTGCGATCCTTATCCATAAAAGCCGACCCGGTACGACCCGAAACTTCTGTCCTTTCTCTTGGCCACGATAAACAAGATGCTCTCCGATTACCTAGCCGTGAGGTTGTGGAAGCTCGCGGGCAACTGTGAGCTGCTGCCACCGAGGCAGAAGGCCCTTGTTCCATGTGCGGATGGCTGCCTCGAGAATTCATTCCTCGTGGAGAGTGCCTTCGATGAGGCCAGGGATCTGCAGGGCCGAAGAGATGCATCGCACATCCGGACTCAAGCTCCAAGGTCAAGTTTTGGCCTATTCCTGTGGTTCTCGACCTTCGGGTCGTGACCCCTTTTTGGGGGTCTAACACAGGGGTTGCTTAAGACCATCGGAAAACATGCATTTCCAGGGGGTCACCACAGCACGAGGAACTGTATTAAAGGGTCGCGGCATTAGGATGGTTGAGAACCGCTGGCCCATTCGATGACCCCTATCAAAGTACAGTCGTCTCAGGCTGCAGTACCTCGCCGGGTACAATCTTACTGTGGCTCTAGTGGCGGCAGATCTAGGGGGTCTCACGAAGGCACATGCGTAATCGCAAGCGGCTCAAGAGACTCAATGTTTGTACCTTTTAAGTGAATATTTATGAGAGCACGTCACACAACAGGCTTTGGACAAAGGCCCCTAAGTCGCGAAACATAGTCGCATCGAGTAATATTTCATACATTTGTGGCAGAATGCTTCGCTGTGCCGATAGCCTAAACAGCGATCCTAGCTGAGGTGTTCGGGCTACAACAGCAGCAGGCACAAACAAAAACGCTTAATCTCTGGCTACCGGTGGGCAGTGGTGAGCCCCTTTGGGGTTTGAGCTCTCTGCAGTAGGTGGCCAGACAATGAAGCATGCCTGGCAGACCTCGGCATTCCGCATATAGAGAACGGCATTTCGACGGCTTCGTGCCTCCGACGCCATTCCAGGCTCGGAAGCCTATTAGCTTCTATTTTTTCTGAATCTGGAGTCGCGGGTAGCACCCGTAACCCCAGAAGGACAGGGCACTGCCGGCTAATATGCATGCATATTATCTATTCTTTAATAAATCAAATCCGAACTCGGCTTTGGCAGGTGAGCTGATTTGAGCTCTATGCAACAGGTCTGTTGAGGTATGTCACGACCGCTTTTAAATGCCCGTTACCCTCCGCTGCTGTCAAATATACTTGGCTGCTTTATAGACACGGATTTATAGATTATAAATAAGGTATGAGCGAGCTTCGTCGCTGCCATGTTTCGTCGGCGTACCTGCGTGCATTGATGCAGCACCCACAAGTAGCTAGCCTGGCTTTAAGGTTCAGGCGTCACCAGTATTCGTCATCCATTGGCTGAGACTAGCACTGTTAAGCTCTGTGTTTGCTGCCTAGCTCTGTCAGGACATGCAAGCCGCACGCCAACTTTGTAGCCATGAGTCACAGCCTGGGGACAATAACTGGATCTCAGACGATCGGGTCTCCATTTTGTGGCGAGAGCCACCGAGCGTGGTCCTTTTGGCAGAGTGAGGAACTATATTCGGGTGGTACTTGCGACTGAGTTTTAATTTTCGTGATTTATTCACATTTATTCTTCCATTGATCTGTAGAGCCCTGCAAGACCAAGCTCGGGTCCAATAGACAGGTAAAATACCCTTTGAAAGGCTCCGACGAGGGAAGTGGAATTGGAGGAGAGTTCTAAAAGTTGATAGTTTCTTAACGGATAGAAACCCAATGGACGACCAAATACCCAGAAGAGTCATATTTCTCGTAGAACAGTATCAAATAAGTCCTGAATGTTGGTATTCGGACCGTCACAGAAAAAAGAACGTGCATTTTGACGGTAGAGTATCCAGACGCAACGAAGGAGATCCATGGAACTCATGCGTCCTCAAAAGTGAGGAGCCGATCACAAGATGACTCCTCGAGTTAGTCGAAGGCAAACGTATAAAAAGTATTCCTAACGAAGTTTGTGAAGTTGGTCTTTTGAGGAAGGTCTTTTTGACCTCCATCCAGACTCAACCGTCAGTCTCGTTACCTTAACCGGTTCAAAGAACGCGTAACTTAGCGCCCTTGACGTGCAATCTCCCGTACATTCTGTCCACGTACAGACTGGCGAGATTCCGTTAAATTTACCCAAAAACGTCCAAAGATTTGCCAAGCTGAGCGTAGGCTTTACAAAGTCTGGGTCAAATGAGGATTTAGCCAATTTCAAAGACTTCTTTCGAGCCTAAACCTGGAAGCTTAGAAAATCTAGGGCTTCTTTTTTTCACTCGAAATCTGAAGTCCTGGTAGTCAGACCCAAAGCAGAATCATTTATAGGACGGCGAACTATTTTCTTGCAGATTCTGAGCGGTCTCACTCCACTTATGAAATGGCTCGGCCGACAAGTTTTCAGCCTTCTTCACTAAAAAGATTGCACAAAGTGTGCCGTCATAAAGCCCCACTCCGAATAATGCCATTGTTGAGTCGCAACCTCTGTCAGGCGCTTCATGTATGCCGCGGGGCTCGAGCCCACGACCTTGGCCAGACCTTTGTTGGGGTGAGCACCTTAACCTCCGACCCAAACCTGCCCTACAGAGGTTGCGACTCAACAATGGCATTATTCGGAGTGGGGCTTTAGCCGGCCGCGGCATACTTTTTATGAAGCGCCTGGGTCGGAGGTTAAGGTGCTCATCCCAACAAAGGTCTGGCCAAGGTCGTGGGCTCGAGCCCCGCGGCATACATGAAGCGCCTGACAGAGATTCTCATAGGGTGCTATACAAATGAACTATGTATAACGAGTGACATTCCTTAAGATGTTCCTGGAGGTTTCTGCATGAATTGTGGCTACCTTTATCAAATCGGGTAAAAAGATCTTGACTCCAAAATACCCTGTACCACTCCCGCAGAGGTCTTCAGTGGCCGACTAATATAGCTCAGCCATAAATAAGATCTTTTTATTGTTTCTCTGGAAATCCGCATTGTATCCAAGTCCTGTAAATCTGCCATCCTTACATAACTACTTAAAAAGCCCGGATTAGATCCTGGATCCTGGTTAACTATCGTCGGTTTTTTCTTCTGTTTTAAATTCTTGAAAAGATTGCCATCAAGCAGCTTGTAGCCTACATAAAGAAAGATAGAATTGCCATAACAATGTCTGTCTGGATGCCAGTGACACCACTCCACTCGAACTTCTCTCTTCCGAGGAATCAATGACATCATGCGCAGCAACGGCGAAAGGAGTTTTATAGCTTAAGCCCTGCTGGCTCTATCGGATGGAGTAACGATAATAGTAAACTGTTTAGGGCTCTCAGAGAACTGAAACTCTTTTTCGGCACATTTTTCACACACTGCTTAGAAAGCATTACCAAATTATTGGTGGTAACATCCGTAAGCTTCAGGTACATTGTAAGTAGGCATACGCATAAGAAGGAGGAATAAAAAAGACCCACTAGATGCGGCTATAAACAGATATTTTGTCAGCGCCCTTTTAAATGGCGTCAGGACAAGGGACGTTGTTACGTGCGCTGGTAGTGAGTTCCTGGCTCTGGGAGCATACGAACTAACAGCACGGTCTCCAACTGACGACTATACGATCTCACTCAAACGGACGACTCACAGTCTCCCTGGCGGTCTTCCAACTAACGACTCGAGTCAGAACAGCGGGTTGTACTATGCTTAGCCTGGCGGGGGAGCAGTTCTGATAGGGAGACCGAAGCCAAAGAATAAAGAGACCTAAACATAAGTGGCAGAACCTTGAAGTTGATTCGCTGCTTGACGGCTTCACCAGTGCAGGTCGGCGAGAGGTGGTGTAACGTGGCAACTGAGACGCTAACAACAGCCGAGCCTAGCTGCAGAGTTTTACTCGAGCTGTGCCTGATTGCATACGCCGGTAGACCAGCAAGCTCTAAGAGACAGAAGTCGAGGCGGGATGTAAAAAATGCATGGAACAGTTTCGATGTGGTATTCTTTTCTAAGCAAGCACGAATTGTAGCAATGTTATGCAGCTTAAAGAAGGCAAACTGAACTGTGAAGCTGATGTGGTCGTCTAAGAAAATGTCACTTTGGGACAGGACACTTATATTACATGCAGATTAAACAGGAGATATGCTGGTGGAGCCGATTTTGAGAATTCGCCTTTCCAATTTCTATATCACACTTGGTTTGCCCTTAAATAATAAGTTAGTTTTATCGTCATTCAATTTACGAAAATTTGCTGCCATTCATGTGCGGATGTCATCAATTCAAGCGGCAAGATGGTGTGTAGAGATTTCGACGTTCAGGAAGGCTATGAGGGATCTAAGAAAATGTGCAAATGGGTTTCATCTGCATAGAAACGAAAGCTTAGATTGTGCTCTGCGATTACATAGATAGAGGGTGGGTGTAATATATATAATTCATTTATATAGCGCCCCAAGAGAACTTAATCTCTATTCAGGCGCTTCACATATGCCTCAGGGGCTCGAGCCCACAACCTCAGTCAGACCTTGGTCAGGGCGAGCACCTTAACCGCTAGACCGAACCAGCTCGGCGACACTTTGAAGAGAAGCGGACCGAGTACAAAGCCCTGAGGCACCCCGTACTTAAGTGGTTTCTTTGATGATCTTTGTCTATTCACATTAATATGCTGGGGTCCCCCACTGAAATATGACCTGAACCATTGCATTTGAAATTATAGATCATGCTATCAAACTTGAACAATTTAGAACAGAGATTGGTCTGGTAGACGG
Organism: Cristatella mucedo; assembly: GCA_009760855.2. NCBI lineage: Eukaryota > Metazoa > Bryozoa > Phylactolaemata > Cristatellidae > Cristatella > Cristatella mucedo. Next base: position 10,637,384 of record WPIO01000005.1, on the reverse strand, counting down.
GGCACTATCGTGGTTCAAACAATACTTGCCTGGTCGTGTTCAATCCATGTCGTGTAGGGGTCAGGTCTCATCCACCAGATCAGTCATCTGTGGAGTCTCACAAGGGTTGATCCTCGGTTTTTTGCTGTTCTTTAGTTATACTGAACCTCTTGAAAAGTGATTCGTGGCCATGGAATTGCCGATCATTTCCATACTGACGATGCCCATTTGTATTTGTCGTTCAAACCGTCGGAGTCTGCAGCAACGACTGATAAACTTAACAATTGCCTTGCAGAAATGAGATCCTGGATATCAGCAGTTTTTCTTAAACTCAAAGACGATTTTAACGGAACTGCTACTCATATTCACATCAACTTTGTGGCCAGGCTTGAAGACTGTGCTCTTCATATAGATGGTGCTGTTGTGCTGCAGTCACAGTGTGCTCAAAATTTAGGCGTCGTCTTTTACCACTGCCTAAATTTTGAAAATCTTCTTAAGACGACCGCTTCCACAGCTTGCCATCACATCAGATCACTCTCCAACATTAGGGACTGTCTACCATGGCAGCTCGCAAAAAATTTAAGCAGCTCCCTCGTTCTGTTTCGGATAGATTATTGCAATTCTATTTTGGCTGGGCTACCAAAAGAGCCGCTCGGCCGCTGCTACTATTGGTGAATATGGCCGCAAGGCTACTTAAATAATCCAAGAGGCTTGACCGCGTGTCTTCTTCAACTAAGATACTTCAATTGCTTCCGGTGTATCAACGGATACAAAGTAAAGTTCTTACACTTACCAATAAGCCTACCCGTGGCTTGACTCACTCACGCCTAAATGAATTACTGCACCACTTTCAGCCTCCTCGCGCCACCTGGTTCTTCATTGACAAGACATTAGTTATTTCATTTCCCAGCTTAAAGACCTTTGGCGGAATAGGCTTTTTATTCGTAGGCAGTTGACTGTGGAATTGGCTTCCACAATTCTTATGTCACGACATATAATCTCCTGCTTCCAACTATTACGCATTCACTTCCGTGCTACTTGCTAGCTCAGCTACCCTCCAGACTTAGCTAGAGTAATATTAATATCAATAATACATTTGATAGCGCCCTCAGAGAACTAAACGTCTTTTTAGGCAGGCGCTATATAGAAAACATTACCAAATGATTTGTGGTAACATCCGCAAGCAGCAGTTATATTGCAAGCAGGTACGTGCACACGAAGAATGAGTCACAAAGAGCTAGAGCTCTGAGCGTCTGATTTTCTCTTGTTTGCGTAGGATGAAGTCTGTTGGATACCAAATGTGTACCGAAAGCAACCTAAGCTGTGAGCGTACATGAAAAAAGTTTCCTCGCAACACTCACTTGGTATTTGTGGCTTTGTGAAGTTACAGATAGAGATTTATTGAATTTCTGCTTGGAATATGCCGAATCACATAATTTTGCTTGGGACTTTCAGTCTTAATATTGATGCGAAACTGATAATATGTAACATAAAAAGACCAGAATAGAATTTATCTCGACAAACACAGCCGAAGGTATTTTAATCACACTATGATTAGCAATCGCACGCGCCGGATCTACGACTCTGGTTCTTGCAAAAGTTAAATAAGCGAAGAAAGAGAGCCGAATCGCGGCAGACACTGTCTTCAGAGTCGCCGTTTCTTATTATTAATGTCGCGAGCAAAAGTGGAATGGTAGAGGCTTCGAAGCGCCTGCGTGGTGTAACAAGACGCACCACTTGTGGGCCCCGAGGAGGTTAAGACTGTACCGTATAGCGCGGTCTGGCTTAATTTTAGGGCACAAAGGAATTGGCTTGGCTGAAAAATACCGCTGTGTTTGAGCACTGAGCCAGAGAGCACAGCGGCTGTGGTGGCATCGCGAGAAGGAGGGGTGAGCGGGGATATGAGGGGGGCGGGGCTGGGGGGGGGGAGGCTCAAGAGCCAAGCGTGGCATTGCTGCCTGTCGGTTCGGCCTGCGCTCCGAAGGAGCGGCTGATCGATGCCGGCTGGCCTGTCGACCTTTGTCCGGAAGGATTGTCTTAAACCCTCTTTTCGGAGCTCGAGCTGAAAGCGGTTGATCGTCGGTTGTCGAGTGGCGGGAGTTAGTCTTAGCCGTCGTGGCCCGTGGCGTCAGGCCCAAAATCATTAAGCTTTTACCTTTCGTCTCGCTACCTATTTATTACGTATGCCTATTAGGAATATTTTACACTTTAATATATTCATACTTATATATTGTACTATGTATATATATTTATATTTACCTATCCAATCTAGGAACATGGCGACGATTGCTCGAGTAAGTCGTCGCCGCAGCCGCCACCTGCCCCGGCAGTCGCCGGACTCATTTTCTGCTTACACGGAGAGGGGTTAGACACTCCCGCCAGCGATCGACGTCCGTGGAACAGCAAGAGGCAGCGTCGGGACGAGATTTCGGCGGAGGACGCCACAGAATATGAACATATTCTGGGTATAGCGCCCGCGGCTCGTATTTTGTGTTTGTGTGCCCGCGCACGGTAACGGTTAGGGGTTTGAAGCTATGCACTATAATTTAGGGTCACCTGCTTCCGAGAGAAGTAGTCCGGCGGATGGACGTTCGGGTACATCGGGGCTTTCTACAAAGGCCGCCGCATGCCCGAACCGGCGTCGCTAGTCACGGGCTTTGTCGTTCGAGCTCTCTGTCTGTGCGGGTCGCGCTCCTGAATAGGCGCAGGTGAAGCGACACGGTATTTACTAACGCTCTTTTAAGAGTGCTTGTCTTGGTAAAAGTCTGCGAGGAGCGTCGTGATAATGCACAGGGGCAGCTCTCAGGCTAGCAGCGACACGAGTCCTTGCCATAGTGGGTTCAATTAGAGCACCTAAAGCAGCCCGCAACGGCGGATCTAGCCAAGCAGAACCCGGGAAGGCGGATCCATAAGTTAACCGGGAGCGGAGCGACGAAGGTAATCTGACAGCGAGATCCGCTCAGATTTGAATGGAGCTTTGGGCAGACAAATGAAGCGGTCAGGATGTGAATCGATTAATATGCCGTAACAAAGAGCGCGAGGCTGGTAAGCTGGCCCAGGAGCCGGCTAATAGGCCGCCGGCGGAAATGAACAGGCCTAAGAATGAACACCTAGAGCTGGGTCCGAGAGAAAGCAGCTACGCACGAGTTCAGGAGGGGAATCCGGCGCAGAATCCCGGTAACTCAGTATCCACATCCCAAACGATAGATTACTGACAATCCTCGACAATGCGGCATCGACAGAAGGCCACGACGATCCCCTAACCGAGAGTTGTGGAGGTGCGGAAGAACTCGTATTACATGGAAATTCGTGCTCGCATTCCCATGTAATATGAGTTCGTAGAGCCCCCACGAGATGAAACTCTCAGCGATCTGAGATTTTCCCCGCTTGCGAGTTTCCGTTACGCGCTCGCTCGAACCTCTGGTAAGATGACCAAGGGAGTAAGTGCCGTGAATTTCTTACGGCGATGCTGTCTGCATTGTCGCACGTCTGACATTCTTTGGCAGGCACCTACTGTAACTCTGTGTGACTCTTTTGCTAACCTTTCTTTTATGTAACCAAATTTTCTGTCCCAATGCTTCACGGAATCCGACAATCTATGAGCTGAAGTAGGCAGAGTAAGTGTAATGTATTTACTGGATAGCGGGCATGAATTCACGCTACAAAAACTAAAGAATAACAGCATTTTATGAACTTTGAACAGAAACGGAACATAATGGCAAAGGTAATATTTGATTAACGTTAATGACTTGAATTAATGAGATGGTCGAATAATATGGGCACGCGTAGAGCTTGCCTCGCATACATTTTCTATCGCGAATTGTTGATGTGAAAAAAAGGAATGTACATTTCTCAGACATAAGTTTTTGCAACTCACTCGTTGTTGGCTAAATTTTTAAATCAATGGTACTTAGCTCTATGCGGACTCCCGACTATAAATTGAAAATTCAAAATGTGTGCAGAATTTTCTACATTATGACACGCCGCTATGGTCAAAATCAGATTGATAGTTATATCAGTCCAAAAGCGAAAACCCTTACCAGCTAAGCCTACCCCCGCCCTCTAGGGATGAGCCCAGCTTGGGAAAAAGGCCATACCAGGCTATTCATGCTTTACAAAATTTGCAGCCATACGCATATTTACACCCATCGTGAGACGTGCCCTACGAGTGGGGCCAGCAGGAAGTGAATTGCCTTCGGAAACTGTATTATCGTTAGCTCCAATGCAATTTGCAGTCGCCCGGGATAACCTAGCTTGCGGAAGAAGTCAGTTCAACCCATGGTAGGGTGGGAAAAAGCCGGGTCAATCCATGTATTCGTGAGGCCGGTTTACGGCCGAAGGACATTCATGGTCTTGTTAATCATGATTGTGCCGATGTATGGTCCAGTGACATTGATGGTCTTATTGAGCTTTATATGGCCCGTTTCCAGCCGGTTAAAATGAGCAATGAGGTTACAGCAAGGTTAGCTGATTTGGCAGCCTTATTTTATAGCAACAGAAGAGCGTCTAGATTCACTGCTGGACTCGGACTCACGACCCGGGTCGTGAAGAGCGAGCACACTGCCCCTGGGCTACGACCCAGGGGCATAGTCTTTATGGTCACCGCTCGAAAGTATTTAAGGATCGAGGTAGCAGGCTTAATTAAAGAAGGAGGGGTAAGCTGCCACGCAGAGTAAGGTCCCACTGCGGTCCAGAGTGCAGTCCTGCACGCAGACTACGATGCTAGCCGCTGCGGTCTCGCTTGTGCAAGCCGAGGCGCTGGCGCTGCTGGTCGAAAACATATAACGTTGAGGTTCTGTGGTGCAGATTTGTGGTGCAGACGTGCACATTTTACCAATGGATTATCGCTGAGATAGTGCTGCTATTCTTACATTATATTCTTATATATATATATATATATATATATATTCTTATACATATATTCTTATTGCTATCCTTATATTCTTATTCTTATCCTTATATTCTTATTCTTATATGCAATTCTTATTCTTGTTCTTATATTCTTCTTCAATGCCTTCATGCCAGCCACATCTTCATAGTTACACGTACGCGTGCTGGTGCTTCGCGTGTTATTGGTAGTGGCTCGAGCGATCGGCGGGGGGGGGGGGAGGCGGGGAATGCGACGAAGAAGAACGATTAGGGGTGCAACGAATTGCTGCAATCTACTTAGAATTCGCCAGAAATCGGCTGCACGAGGCTCGGGCCTAGAGTTATTACACTACGCTATCTACGCACAATCTAGCGACGCAATTTCGCTCGCTTCGCGTTCTTTTGTGATGCGTTGCAATCGACTGCAACGGCCGAGCCAAGAAGAGCGCTTTTAAACGTGTCCTTAGGATGGTTGTAGCAGTATCAACTTTCACGTGTCGGGCACTGAATTGGCTGAGCTTGGATTACCGAAAACGTGGTACAACTTATGCTTTAGTAAGTGTGCTAGTCTCTGCCCGCACCCTCACCATATTTAGGGTGCATCAAAGGGTATCTTTATGTGTATTTCAGCTTGTGAAGCTCTGAGCCATTGAATCACGGCTTACGACTTTTTGAGGGCGCTTTATCAAGTGAATTATTATTATTATTATTATTATTAGTCTCAGAAACACCAATGCGCAGTGGTGTGCTGGGGAGGAGGCTGGCAGTAGCAAAACATGGCAGCGACCAAGTGCGACCACAGCGTAACGTAAAACCTCCGTGTCCTTAGCATAGAAAAATCTATTTGAAAGCGAGGGCGTGTTACAGACGTTCAACTGTAGCCATGACGTGTATCGACTCTCAAGCTCGATAGCCTAGAGCATAACTCAGCTCAAATGCCAAGACCCAACTCCAGAAGCACTGCAGACTTACATTTTCGCAGCTTTGCTTTTATGCTGCCTCAGCTAAAGATTGTCCTCATCATTAAAATTCAGAAACAGCAATCAAAGAATATCCGTCTAAGCCAGGCTGACTTGGAATGCTGCTACTTCAATACCGCAATCCACCGAAGTATATTGCACAATTGCCTTCGCGAAATGGCACGAGATTTTGTGGTTAATTTTTGAAGATAGCGTATTGCCGCATGCCAGCAAAGTTAGAATCTTTCTTCATTCTTACTCCCGTTCCTGCTTTTTGCGGTTCCTTTATTTTCATGGAGCTGTTGGATCTTCCAGCATTTTTGGCGATTAAACGCCTCCACCGAACTTGTATTGTTTAGCTGGAGGCAAACACTTGCTCTCTGTAGAGAGGAAAGAAAAGTTCAGTTTTTGAGTGCTTAGTGTCATATAGTGTGCTGGTAGGCTTTTAGAGGCACTTCTGGTTGATGTTGGATTCGCACAGCCGATTTCTGGTGAATTTTCAGTGCATTTCGTAGATTGCCGTGATTGCGTCAAGCGTCTTTGCAGCCACTTTTCATGAGAATGTGAGAGAATACAAAGGCATACAATTTGATGAGTAAATTTTAAATACGGTGAAGTGCGATATTTACTTCAAATTAATGCTTCGCGCCACCGATTTTGCTTAGAGTGGATTGCAGTAATTCGTTACTCCTTATTACCAATGGCCATATTGATATGCTTCATATAAAGCATACGAAAGGATCCTAGAAATTCGAGATTCGATTCGCTGATGATGCTCTATGAATGCTATTAGTATTATTACTACGATTAAACGCTGGTCGCCAGTCCTGGCTGTTGCGAAATACATCATCGCATATCTCGTGTGTTGGATTTGTCATCTCCGCTACCGCCGGCGCACCTGCGTGTAGGAGGCATCTTGGGGGCTCTTTGGCCATGCAAAGAGGCGCCAGCTTCAACTGTTTTTATCATGCTTCGGCAAGGGCTTGCATCCGTGCATGCACTGCGTTTGTGGCTGAAATAGTTATAGAAGAAGCTGCATCAATGTCACTATAACAGTATCGTGGGTGTGTCATATGAATAGCATAGGGCAGCTGCATCTCGCATGACTTAGAATTACGCTGGCCACCGCTGGCCATTGAATTGCCACCGCAGAGACGCGCGGCTGCTCCCGGGCACCTGCCGTAAGAGCACCGATAGGCCGCGTTCTCGCCACTAGCGACGGTCAATACGCACTGGAAGCCACGCCCCTAGTAACCGACAATGCTCCGGTGGGTGCACGTTAACGACAAACTATACCGTATTCCTCTAAATTTAAGAGCGTAGGTAACTGCTTAAAATTATTTATAATTTTAAAATCAATATTTTGGCCTTTTTTATTTGACTTTCACAATTCGTCTTATCAGACGTCGGCGGCGGAACAGGGGCTCTGTGTCCTGGCATCGCATGGCCTAGTCATTCGCAACCTGCGTGCACGTCAAGCTATGGTTACTTTTGGAACTGCCATGATATGCAAGCCATCAAAGCGAGTTTGTTTTAGTTGTGGGCACGAAACAATCGACATAAACAGATATAGAAATGCTGGGGTACCGCCACCTCGGCGGATGTAACGTCTCCCGGAAGCTCGCGCGTCAATGCGGCAGATTTTGACTTTCAGCTACACAATGATAAGGCTCGACTTTTAAAAAAGCATAGTAATTTATAAAAATTTTGTTATGCTTATACCAACCGGTGTGACGGATTCCAAGTCCAGACAGAACTAGGCCTCTAGCAAAGTGCTCGCGTCGTTGTTAGGTTTCTGCCGACAGGTGACGCATACTGTTGAAACCTCGAGCCTTGGAATCGGCGCTGAGGACTTGTAGGTGTAGCACTGATGCACGCAGGTATTCCTTAAGTAGTGGGAAAAGGTAGGAACGAAGGACGCGCGTACCTTAAGATAACTACTCCATGTCTAATTCATACCGCGGTTTACGCTGGTTCGGTCCAGCGGTCACGGCGCTCGCTCCAATTAAAGTCAAGGTAAATGCATTTTATGGCCAAGGTCGCGCGCTTGAGTCCCTTGGTGTATGCGAAGCACACAAATAAATATTGAGCTCTCATTGGGTGCTGTGCAAATCAATTATTCAAACGAGCTTTATATTAAGCAGCATGGCCATTCAGTAGCAGGTCGTTCAACGGGCGTTCAGCAGCAGCCACGACTTTCGCTCACTAACTCTGGTATGACTCAGCAGCTGAGAGCTGAAGTTAGCTCCAGCGCCAAGGCACCGAATTCTGGCGCGTAACTGACTGCTTATTATACGGCTGCGTCTACTCTAGTTCCTTAGCAATAGATTATCGCATAATTGTTCCTAGCCGTTATAATGCATGAACCGTGAGTAACGAATATCAATGTCATAATTGGGTTGATTTGTACGCCGCCGCTTCAATCCTTTAACTAACGCTGCCTGCGGCCAGAATAATAAAACAAATAACCATCATCCGTAATAGGTGTCAACGTTCGGCTTCTTCGCCACCTCGCCAGGCACTCAGGTAAATTACTGTTGTGAATTGTTCAGGCTCCTTCTTCAGCAACTTCTTAATCTCTATCCCTCGCAGTCGTCCCACAAACGAGTTGGACTTCGATGCGTCTTCAGACACCTCGGCTATTTGGACGTTCAGATCGTCAGCACTACACTTGGCCGGAGACAGATGAGGGCTTTTTTTGCTGCAGCTCCATTGCAATAGATACATGAAACGACCTCAAACTAGAATGAGATTAGTACACCCAACATGTGGAGAACCAGAATGAGATTAGTACACCCAGCATGTGGAGAACCAGACCTTGCTGCACCGTTGCATGAGCAATTTCTCAGAAGCATACACCCCCTGGCAGATTTTCGAAAGGCAGTGAAGGTTTAAGTTACTGCGAATCGGAACGAGCATTGCAATACGTTTGCTTTTACCACACGTCGATTCGGCAATGGTGGCGTGGTCTTAGCTGCCCGACGTTGGTTGACATGAGTCACACGAGTTTGATCCACACGCACGTACACCAACATCACGGCATTGCATTTGCCAAGCTGCAAAGTCAATGGAATAATCACTTTCGATGGCTCTTCAGGTGATCTGATACGAAGAAAAAAAGGGGTTCAACTTAATAACAATTCGAAACGAACTGCCGAGGAAGCGTAGAACTCGCGAAATTGGCAGATTTCCCTTTCCATCATCTTTAAGCAGTGGCACGTGACATATAGTATTGTCGACACACCGAGCATTGCCAAAACATGAGTCGTCACCAGCGTAAAGCAATTGCATGCACTGCACATTAGCAGTCTCAAAGCCAGTTGCTATAATCTCACGGTTCTCAATGCGAATATCGGGCTTTGCGACTTCAACCTATGGAGCTTCAAAAAAGTCCTGCCCGATGCAAATTTTATCACCCTGGCATCCTTTATTCCTTCCTGATTAACAGTAGGTTAAAACGCAATTAACAAAAGTTCAAGCCTGCAGCGGTCGCTAGCCCAATCATGATCTAGCCCTGTAGCAGTCTCGGCATTACTCTCAGCAGTCTTCCGACTAGCCGTGACAGTCACGGTAGATATTGCTAATTTTTTATTCAGACGTTGACGTATCTATGTATTAAGGATGTCGGGGGTTGCACCCAAAAAAAGTCTGGACTTAAGTGCTCTAATAGGATCTTTTGGAGATAAGCATTTTCTCATAATTTATAAATTGGAAGAGATGAGACTCAAAATTGTCTCATCCACCATACTTTGAGCTGTATCATTACCAAATCTGAGTGTCCTATTCTAAAGTAATTCAACCAAGACGACCGCAATAGTTTCACAGTTAAATCTGTCTACTTCCACCACCGTGACGTTGCACAAATCTGGGCCTGCTTGTAGGAGAACGTCACATGCATACTTGTTCGTGCATTTTTGATATCCCATCTTGACTTCTGTAACTCCCTACTCTTTAGGTCTCCAGATAAGAAGACACCGCAGCTAAGCTTTATTGTCGTTAGCGTCGTAATTTTCTCATTACCCCACTTCTTATTGACTTGCACTTTCTCAAAGTCCAACAGCCTATCGACTTCAAAGCTCTTTCATACTTTTGCTCAAACACACTTAGCCGAACCATATCCCAATTAGGCTTAGCATTGGACCACTCCGTCGTCTGACTTGAGTCACTTAGCAGTGCTTTAAACTAGCCTCGAATCTTTTGGAGACCATGCCTTAAGTTCGAATGGTCCAAAAGCCTAGAACTTTACATAATCACGTCAAAACCTTCGCTAATTAGAAAAATGTACGAAGAAACTAAACCCCGCTGATTCCCCACAGCACTCTCTGGTTCGCAGTGAATTAAATCGTCTTTTGCGTACTTATGCTCGTCGACACTGTTGACGTTATTGAAAACCAATTAGAGCGCTTTATTTGCAGCTTATTTAAAGTGCTCAAGCAGAGACTTAGTTCTCTGAGTTCGCTAAAAAAATATATTATTATTATCAAAATCATTACTGCGGAAATTTTGGCACAGAGCTGCCATGCCTGGTAAGTAACATAAGCTTGATCAATCACTGCTCTCTATATAAATGAAGTCAAGTAGATTTTCTTGAAATTCAAACTTGTGCAGTCCAAGCAGTAAATTCAGCTTTTAGGTACTCAATCACATGCCGAGTAGATGGCTTACGCCACAAGAGAAAGAGATGCCTCCTGTCGGGTACTCAACGGGCCCACCCGGACCGGTAAAAAAAAAATCCTAGCTGATTAAACAGCCTCTTTTTGTATAGCGACAGAAGAGCCTTTACGGCTATCACCAATGCTTGCGGTGGCAATAAAGGATCGCCCACCGTAGGAATCGAACCCACGACCTCGCGACCGAGGTCGTGAAAGCAACTGCCTTACCTAGTGTGCCATCACGGCTAGAGGTAAAATCAATGGGAGTAGTACACTGGCTTCCAAAAAAATTCACAGCTATTGAAATTCCAATACCAAATGTAAGACCGCATTTAGAGGCACGGGAGCAGTTGATCTTTGACGTGGCATACGTATTGGCTGCTAGCGCATTCGGTGGCCAGCAGGCTTCAACTCACGCACAAAAATGGAAAGTGAGAAGCACAGTTGAGTCAGGAGAACAGCCAACGTTTGGAGCGCGAGACCAGCATCTCAAAACGCCGTTAAAGAATTGTAGTGGCCGACACGATACACGAAATTATGCCAATCACGGCAGAACAGGGTAACGATCAAGAACGCCCGCCATGGAACGGCATAGGGCTTGATGGCAGCTACAAAATAATGAGCCCTGACCTGCTTTACTCAATGAAGCGTAGACCAAGCCGCGAGGGGAGTTGCAGGTCATTTCTCACAGTGGGCAACGAGTCTTAATGCCACAATCAGGTGGTAGGATTTGACATATACTCATATCAAGATACGCAAAGTTACATGCACTCCAAAGTCTGCAACCACGCGAAGACGAGTCTTCGCAACATAGGAGGCATTAGAAGAAGAAGAAGACGGAAGAAGAATACCGAATCAAAGACGAGTCTTCTCTGTCATCTTAAAGCACCGGCATATGACATTCTGTGGTTTATTTAATTGATGACACTGCCCCTGATCGCTGTACGAGTGGGCTGTGACACTCGATGTGGTAAGCAGCCGGGCCGTGCTGTTAGTGTTTGTTTTGACAAGGGAGTCGGTGGGGACTCCGGTGGGCGAGAGGGGCGAGGAGAGTTGTGTTTCACCCGGCTCTGTGTGGAGGTGGAATAAACTGGTGGTGTTGCACGTCGGCAAGCGTTCTGTGCCATTCGCGACGATAATTCAGACTACATGCTATTTCCGGCGGCGGCGATGACAGCAATGTTGCTTGAGCATTTTCAAGTCGGGGATGACTTCGCAACTTGGCTGCTTGACTCGGAGCGGCGGCTCGAGCTGTACGGTGTCAATCCGACAATCTGGCACAAATATCTGCCTCTCTTCTTGAAAGGAAGCGCCTTCTATGTGTATTCTTACATGCCGAAGGCAATCCAGGATGACTACCGTCTGCTTCGCGAGGCTCTGTTAACAGCGCTGGCTAGCCCTGTAGGTAAAGCACGAAATCGGTAAAGCGGTAAATCGCTATCACCGCGTTCCACCGTTTGGAACGCGGTGACAGCGATCCAGGCTGTGACGGTTTGCCAGGCGCACGTGGTGTGCAACGAGGCAACGGCCTGCGAGGTAGCGAAAGCAGTCGAGGTGACGCTGGCATGCGACGAACCGGTGGGTTATGACTCGGAGCAAGTCGGAAATGCGAAGCAGGTCGGAGGCTCATCGGCGACGCAAGTGGGCTGTGACGCAGCACAGGTAGGAGACGAGGCCGAGATCGGATATGCGGTGCAGGTCGGAAACGCGGCGGCGTCCGAAGACGCGGCGGCGCCCTAAGACGCGGCGGCGGCGCCCGAAGACGCGGTGGCGGCGCCCGAAGACGCGGTGGCGGCGCCCGGAGACGCTGTGGTGGCTTGCGAAGTGGTGGTGTTGGTGTGGGATGCACCACTGAGCTTCGAGGCTGCGCCGCCCGACGAGGCGCCAGCGGCGGAAAAATATGTGGCCCCACGACGCATGAACGCAGCTGTCAAACGCAGCCGACTTTCCACAGGCTTCCACAGGCCGTGCGGTTGCCCGCCTCCTTCGAGCCGCCGTTACTAAGCTTCATGATTAAGGGGACAGTTACTGCCCCGGCAGAAGAATTTGGCATTGAAATTGATGGAATCCGCCGCCACCAAGCGGACATCAGACTAGTACCGATCGCTAAAGAGCTCCTTGACGCACACTTCGATGCTGGCCCTAGTAGTATGGCCAGAGCAGACGCGCGCGGCAGACAGCTACGGCCGAGATGTGGGCTGAGACCGCCGGCGCGCTATGAGAACTATGTGGTTAATGTTTAGCCTTATCGTTGTCTAAGCAGTGGAGTAGAACAGATGCTTGCTGCTCTGGCTACGTCGTTAATTGATCTCCAGATCGGGCGGGCATGTGGTATTATTTAATTGATGACACTGCCCCTGATCGCTGTACGAGTGGGCTGTGACACTCGATGTGGTAAGCAGCCCGGACATGCTATTAGTGTTTGTTTTGACAAGGGAGTCGGTGGGGACTCCGGAGGGAACTCCGGTGGGCGAGAGGGGCGAGGAGAGTTGTGTTTCACCCTGCTCTGTGTGGAGGTGGAATAAACTGGTGGTGTTGCACGTCGGCAAGCGTTCTGTGCCATTTGCGACGACAATTCAGACCACACTTTCGCTGTCATTCCTTTCACCCCCGTATCCGAATTAAGGCTGCCCTTCAACCAGGTAATGAGGGGAGTCGGTAATCCCGTGGCTCAAAGTAGAGATTAATAGAGCAGGTTTGTCATTAACAGAAAAGTAGTCCATCGCAATAGCAGTGTGTACAAGGGTGAACTCAAAGCACCTGACGTCAACCTCAGTCTCACTCAAAGAGACACTTAGGGTCATTGATCAATGTACGTGGTGACCGTTGCAGGAAGTGAGCTCCAGACTTTCGATAAATACAAAATCAAAGATTTTCATTTAAGCTTGCAGGACGGGATTTAAGATTGCACTACTGGAATCATAGGAGCTGGTAGTTCAAGAACACAGTGAGGAGCGAGGAGGTAGGTAGGCTGGTGCAATCGAATGAAATATGTAGGATGTAGCATCGATATGGGCCGGTGCGGAGCTTCGGTCCAGCAGCCCGGATCCATGAACCTACAGTTGATGAGCGGTGGCTGACGTGCAGACGCAGGAGAAGGGAAGTGGGAGCGCTGGAGCAGGGGAAAACGGTAGTCGCGCTGCAAGCCCAAATTCTCGGTGGTCGAAGCCCTTTTGGTATTCCCGTTTCGTCGTCGAGTGATGGCTGTCAGGACGTCAAACTACGCAGTGACCTGCAATGGATAAATTATTTCAGAGTCTATTCGATGCCGGATCGAGAGCTAGTGAAGTTAAGACAGAAGTAGTGTCTGCCACGTCTTTGATACATTAGGTTGTCCTGTACATACCTGCTTGCACATAAACCTGTATGCGTATGTATATGCCTGCCTGCACATTCATATAACGATATATGTCTATACGTATATACGTGAATAACACACAAATAATGCTCTGAGGTTAAGCGTACCCACTGTCGGATGTTAATCTACTGCCCAGACAGAACACAAAAGAAAAGTTAGTGTTATTCCGTGACTAATGCGTGTGCATTGTTTTTGGCCCAAGTCTTTCGCACAACACACGATTCAACTTAAAGGTCGCCGAACTCGCAGCCAAGCTTGTGATACTAGCACAAACCACGCCTTAAAGTTCAGCTATCGAATTGTGTTTATCTCCATGTCTCCAATGCATTCTGGCACGAATGCAAAAGGATCACCGTAATCTGCTGAATGTTTGCTTAAGCTTAAGTAATAGTTTTCAAAGCCAGTGTCATGCAATTCGCTCTCTTCAACGGCATGATCTTATTCGACCTAAGAATTTGAATAAAAAACTAAAATGATGTTGTACACGATAATATTAATACCCGACACTATATTAATATCGTGGTACAACTTTAGATAGAGCATACGACTTTATGTCCTGAATGAAAGACACAAGACTAATCTTTTCGAGTTCAGAGCAATGCACCCGTGGCACTGGCGAAAAGTTCAAATTTTGCATGAATTCCTTGCTCTCTGATCTCAATAGCTGTATGTACCGTCAATTAATAAGAAGCTGTTTTGCTGGCTGGCTACGCTCACGCATTACTTTTAATTAGGCCACTCATCCTTCAAAAGCTTTCGGCAAAAATGTGGAACTGATTGGCTCTGGCAGATAGGACTTCTTGTCTTCGGCAGGGAGATTAGCGATGTTGAGAGCCAAAGGGGAGAGCTTCGCTGCATTGGCTTTGACAGGGCATTCATGCGACACAGTTTCTGATCTTTTGGTTAAGCTCTCTTTGTTTTTCGTTCGTCTTGCTTACGAATGCAATTTTTATGTGGTAGCTTTTCCATATTTTAAACCACACTAGGCTTGCAGTAATTAGTAAGTTGGTTTCTATCGTCATTCAATTTGAGACAGTTTGATGCCACTGAAGTGCGGATGTCAGCACTACATGCAGTCAGGGAAACGAGGTTGAGAGAGTTTGACATGCTGGAAGGTCGGAATGGATTAAAGCATAGGTTCAACTTCGTCATTGCCAATGGTAAGGCCAGGAGTGAGCGAATAGGCATTAACCAACCCACTGCCCACAAAGCACAGGGGGGGGGGGAAGCCACCTGCGCTGGTCCTATATCTATGCTCTATACCATCACCGACGGCGAGATTATGTCCAACTTGTAGTCTGAATTATCGTCGCGAACGGCACAGAGCACCAGCCGACGAACAACACCACCACTTTCTTCTCCCTACGCACGGAGCAGGGCGAAGCACAACTCTCCTCGCCCCTCTCGCCCACCGGAGTCCCCTGACTCCCTTGTCACAACAAACACTAATAGCACGGCCCGGCTGCTTACCACATCGAGTGTCACAGCCCACTCGTACAACGATCAGGGGCAGTGTCATCAATTAAATAAAACCACATGCCCGCCTGATCTGGAGATCAATTAACGACGTAGCCAAAGCAGCAAGCAGCTGTTTTTCCCCACTGCTTAGACAGCGAGAAGGCTAAACGTTAACCACATAGTCCTCATAGCGCGTCGGCGGTCTCAGGCCACATCTTGGCCGTAGCTGTCTGCTGGGCTCGTCGACTCTGGACATACTACTAGGGCCAGCATCGGAGTGTTCGTCAGGGAGTTCATTGGCATTCGGTACTGGTCTGATGTCCGCTAGGTGGCGGCGGATTCCATCAATTTCAATGCCAAATTCTTCTGCCGGGGCAGTAACTGTCCCCTTAATTATGAGGCTTAGTAACGGCTGCTCGGAGGAGGCGGGCGACCGCACGGCCTGTCGAAGCCTGTGGAAAGTCGGCTGCGTTTGACAGCTGCGTTCATGCGTCGTGAGGCCACATATTTTTCCGCCGCTGGCGCCTCGTCGGGCGGCGCAGACTCGAAGCTCAATGGTGCATCACACACCAACACCACCACTTCGCAAGCCACCACAGCGTCTCCGGGCGCCACCGCGACTTCGGGTGCCGCCGCCGCCGCGTCTTCGGGCGCCGCCGCCGCGTCTTCGGGCGCCGCCGCCGCCGCGTCTTCGGGCGCCGCCGCCGCCGCGTCTTAGGGCGCCGCCGCCGCCGCCGCGTCTTCGGGCGCCGCCGCGTTTCCGACCTGCACCGCATATCCGATCTCGGCCTCGTCTCCTACCTGTGCAGCGTCACAGCCCACTTGCGTCGCCGATGAGCCTCCGACCTGCTTCGCATTTGCGACTTGCTCCGAGTCATAACCCACCGGTTAGTCGCATGCCCGCGTCACCTCCATGGCCTTCGCTACCTCGCAGGCCGTTGCCTTGTTGCACACCACGTGCGCCTGGCAAACCGTCACAGCCTGGATCGCTGTCACCGCGTTCCACACGGTGGCATCCTGGTAAACCGTTGTCGCCCGGCACACCGTCGGCGATTGCTGATATTGCTTCTGGTCTCTTTTGTCGCCGCCCTCTCTCAGATAAGCGTTTGCTAACTCAGCGCTCAGCAGTCTCGCTTAACCTACAGGGCTAGCCAGCGCTGTTAGCAGAGTCTCGCGACAGTAAACGGTAGTCATCCTTGATTGCCTTCGGCATGTAAGAATACAAATAGAAGGCGCTTCCTTCCAGGAAGAGAGGCAGATATTTGTGCCAGATTGTCGGTTTGACACCGTACAGCTCGAGCCGCCGCTCCGAGTCAAGCAGCCAATTTGCGAAGTCATCACCGACTTGAAAATGTTCAAGCAACATTGCTGTAGGTCACCGCCGCCGCCGGAAATAGCTTGTAGTCTGAATTATCGTCGCGAACGGCACAGAACACAAGTCGACGAGCAACACCACCAGTCTTCTTCTCCCTTCACACGGAGCAGGGCGAAACACAACTCTCCTCGCCCCTCTCGCCCACCGGAGTCCCCCGACTCCTTTTGCAAAACAACCACAAATAGCACGGCCCGGCTGCTTACCACATCGAGTGTCACAGTCCACTCCTATAGCGATCAGGGGCAGTGTCATCAATTAAATAAAACCACACAACTCACAGCTTATGAGCAATCTCCGAGTGTCGCATGAACACCATGATTGAACGCTATAGTTGTTCACTACTTTCAGGTTGTGCACTCTAAGCGCAAACCCTGGCTCCGCCCCTGTGCATAGCCTCTTGCAACGTTACGACATTGAACGACATTGGAGAGGCTTGTAGTATCACCAGGATTCACTTGAGCTTGAATGCAAAAATTATTAAAAATCACTGGATTTGTCTCCTGCATATCTGAGCCTCTTGAGTTTATGTAAATGAACGAAAAATTGATTTGCGGGCGGGCAAGGACGGCAAAACCCAACGGCACGCCTTCCCCTGTTGTTATTAATAAATCGGCTGCACGACTGTGCTGAGTATTTTATTGTTTTTGCAGCTTACAACAATTATAATAACCATGCAGTTGATATATCGCCCTTAAAGAACTCAATCTCTTTCTCGTCACTTTATAAATGCTGGAAAAAGGAAGCACGATCGTTTGGTTCGTTGTGGCATGCTCAATAGACAACAAGGTAAAAGTGGTTAGGGGTCGCATACACAGGGTCATCATTCAAATATGGTTAGTGGCAGCATGCACAATGTTAGCACGCGGGAAGCACATACAGGAAGACTCTCAGGGACCCATTAAATGCTGTCGTAAACAGATGCGTTTTTAGTTTCTTTTTAAATGTGGTCAAATGAGAAGATGTCGTGAAGGAAGTCGGGAGTGATTTCCAGGCTTAGGAAGCATATGAACTAAAGGCATGGTCGCCGAGGATTTGAGGATTGCACGAGGTATAGGTAAACAATTAGATTCCGAAAAGCTGGTGGCGTGATGCTTAGCCCGGTGGGGGAGTAGATCTGATAGGTACGCTGGAGCCAAAGAATGAAGGTACCTAAAAGTGAGTGACTAAGCCTTGAAGTCGATGTGTTGCTTGACTGTGAGCTTGTGCAGGTCGGCGTGAAGTGGCGTGATGTGACATCTGAGACGCCCACAACAGACAAAAATACTAGGTGATTTAACAGCTTCTTTTGTTTATCAGCAGAAGAGCCTTGACGGCTATCGCCACCGCTTGAAGCGGCAATAAAGGATTGCCCATCACAGGATTCGAACCCACAACTTTGGGGCCGAGGTCATGAAAACCAATCGTGCTATCATGGCTCACCGACAAGTCTAGCTGCAGAGTTTTGCACTGGCTGTAAGCGTCTGATTGCTCCGGCCAGTAGACCGGCAAGCAGTGAGTTACAAGACAGAACGTCACAAATGCATGGACCAATTTAGGCGTGGTACCCCTGTCTAAGCAAGCTCGAATTTTAGCAATGTTATGTAGATGAAAGTGGGCAGACTTGACTGTGGAGCTGATGTGGTCGTCTAATGAAAGATCAATTTAGTACTGTGGTTCTCAATCTTCCCAATGCCGCGACCCTTTAAAACAGTTTCTCGTGTTGTGGCAACCCGCAACCATAAAATTAGTTTGTGCGAAATGTGGAAAAGCGTGTTTTCCGATGGTCTTTGGCGACCCACGTGAAAGAGTCGTTCGACCCCCAAAGAGGCCTTGACCCACAGGTCGAGAACCGGTACTGTAGAACATGACACCTAGATTTCGTGCAGATCCAATTGGGGATATGCTTGCAGAGCCGATTTTGAACGTTAGTCTTTCTAATTTCTTAATCACACTTGGTTTTTTCATAACTAGTAAGTTTATTTGATCATCATTCAATTTAAGAAAGTTTACTGCTATCCGTGTGAGAATGTCTCCAATATATGCAGCAAGGAAGTTGAGAGAACTCGGCATGCCGGAGGGCTGGTCGGGATAAAAAACAAGATACAACTGAGTATCATCTGGATAGAAGTGAAAGTCTAGATTGTGCGTGGCAATTACGTCGGCAAGAGGGAGAGTATAAACCATGAAAAGAACCGGTTCTCTGCACAGATCTCTGAGGTATCCCTTATTTCAGAGGTTTCTCAGATGGTCTTGGTCTTCGCCCATTCCCATATCCAATAAATATCGCCCACAAGGCTGCTGGTTTTGAACAACAAAAGGTTTCATTGGTGCCGCTTTTATGAGCGATCGCTTAAAACCTGGCCTGCGTGACAACTATCGGGAAAGCCGGAAAAAATGCTTTCTTTCGCTCCGTAAACGAGCAAATTATCTCTTTAGAATTATATAGGAATCGGCCTCCTTCATCCCAAAAATTGTTCCTATTCAATGCTGGCTAGGGACTACCTCCGTACGTGATCTTTTGCGTGGCACTTTCCGCCTAAGAGCAGGCATTAACATGAATGTTCTTGTAGACGAACGCCAACCAACTGGAATTGCACAGTATTCTTGCTGTGGCTCGACGAGAGGAGCAGGCCGACGCCAGATATTCGACGACATTGACCTGGAGAGAAGTGGAGCGCCGCGATGGCTCCTACATGAACGACCAGCTCCGATCGAACTACGACCAAGCGCACGGCTTCAGCACTAGGTAGTGCAATGACGAGGGACGTTCCGCTTTTTTCTCCTGAAAATTGAAAGCTGATGGTCGAGAAAGGGGCAGGAGTTTTTTTTTGGTGCGCCGCTAAATGAATCACTGGCACGTCACTATGTTAAGTGAGGGATAATTACAAGGGATTGTTGCCTTGATGTTCGTGCGTGCGTGAGCTTAGCAGATTCATTAGTTTAGAGGGCAGATACGGGGTCGGGTCTTCCGTGGTCGATAGATTTGTAGCACAGCGCCTGCCTGACTCAGTTTTAGAGCGCACGAGAATTGCTCAGCAGGAAACACGTCTGTCCTAGAGCAAGAGGACGCAGAGGTCGCTGAGGTGATTGATTTTGGCTGGCCTATCAACCCTACAGTCTCAGCCAGCAACTTAAGAATAGGGCAACGCTTGCCCAAGGTCGCTGTCGCCGTTAGCCCTCCTAGATTGGCTGGACGGTTTCCGTGAGATCAAAAGAAGCGGGAAAGATCATCTGCGTTCTCGAGCTGCGAGCAAGGGGACGCAGAGGTCGCTGAGGTGATTGATATTGGCTGGGTTGCCAACCCCGTGTCCCAGCTAGTTATATAACGATAGGGCGACGTTCGTTAGGGTCCTCTCTTCTTCATCTTCGGCTCCGTCTCGACGCCGTCACCGGTAGTTGCCAAACTCGTTTCTCTTAAAGCAAGGGAGGAGGGCGGGCTGCTCGCCGGTGATTGAGGGACAGGACGAGACAGCGCCAGGAGGATTCGGTGGACGCCACCGAATACGGCCGCATAGCGCTCGAGCTCGCATTTATGTGTTTCTTCTGTGTTTTGTGCGTGTGTGTGCGTGTGTGTGTGTGTGTGCGTGTGCGTGCGCGTGGTCTCACCAAGAGTGCTTAGCGACGTGTATGAGGTATTCCTGCCGTAAGGTGGAAGCGGAGCCCTAGTTCTCCGGTCAGGGTCTAGGCTTCGGTTTGGGCTCCTCGTATTATTTGGGTCGTTCCCCACAACAGACTTAGGTAGCCTAAGTGCGGGGACGTATTCCCTCCGCAAGAGTGTTTGTGCTGTTGAGAGCGTGCGAGTAGTGTGGAGATGTAACTGAGCTAAACGTGCAGCGACTTTGTGCGCTTGCGAATAAAGCTTAGTAAAATTCCCAATTCGCGTCTCGCTTTCCAATTCACGCCGCGGACCCACGACCCCCTTTAGTAGCGGTGAGTAGGTCAGCGCCAGAAATGCTCGTTTCGTGTCGGCCTGCTTTTTGCGCGTTGACGCGCACCGAACGGCTTTAGGCGGTAGGTTACGCCGCTAGGTAAGCGGCAGGTTAAGCCTATTCCGCCGAGCCTTCGTCGTTACAGTAAGCCTAATCTCGAAGCGTACGAACTCTGTGAGCATTAAGCATTGTGAGCGCTTATTGTTTCAAAGACAATGTACGAATGAATAGCGTTATTCTCTCTTGCATCAGTAATAATAAGTACTTGCATTAAATATGGCGATTTTGGCGGCGTCTTACAGCACGCAAATGATGTACACGGTGACAGGCTACCTGTAGTCGTACTTCAAGGTATATACTTTTATTGATTATTTCTTAAAAATTATCTCGCCGAGGCTGTTTTTGACTGCGACGCAAGAGTTTACTGTTACAGCAAGTCCCGATAATTTCCGCTGTTTCGATCTGACTGCAGGTGAACGACGAGTATTGCAATATCCGGTCCAACGACTCAGAATCTGATCCAGTTCGTGGACGGCGTCGGCGCAACCGCGTCTGGAGCGCAAGCAATTTATGGAGAAGCAGACGCGCTAGACATCCCCTGGCTAAGAACGGCCGCACACTCGGCAGACGTCAATTAATGCTAGACGTCTACCTGACAGGTTCGTGTTGAAACCTCAAAGGCACGTTTATGAAGTCAATTCGGTTGGCTGGTTTTTAACAAAAACAAAGCACGCTGTTTCTATGCCGACCATTCCCCGGGCAATCGCTTCGTCGGGGAAGCTTGGCGTTTGGTGAATAAATGGTGACGAAGCACTTCGCTGCAGGTCGCTAGGGCGCATCTCGGTACGGTAGGTCACTCGCTGGGCAACTACTCTGTGACGTCGGCCCTGGTTAAGAATGTCGCAGCATGCCAGGACTACTACGAATAGAAAATGAATCGTGTATCGTTCTACTTGATAGCACCCGGTGAAGTGGTATCGACTCTTGTTGTATGTAGCGGCAGCTAAACCCGGCGACGTAGGCCCCGGATGATGATGATCTGTTCGCCATCATCCCGACAGCCAACCAGTGTAGATGTCAGCTCCGCAGCTCAGCACGCATGCGTGGCGGGACCAGCGGCTGGTCCGCTGAGGCTGTGCAGGACTAAGGAGCTAGTCACTGCGTGCTCACTTGTCATTCGATGCGATCTTTTTTTGGGTGTTTGGTTGGCGTAACAGACAGGTAAATCTGTCATTCCATTTTGTTAGGCGCTGCTTTCGAAATACCATGTCTTGGGAGCGAAGGCATCGGCTGTGCCGTAATGACGGAAACCCGGCGGGTTTAAACGCGCCGAGTGAAGCATTCATGGTCGCTGAGCGTACCCGTCCTCTAACCCGACGATGATAGTTTCCCGCTAAGCAGCAGAAATCGGCACCTGCCTGACCCTTACTTTCTTTCACTCTTGGTTATGTAGCATAAGTCTTACCCTTTGCCAGCGTCGTCTAAGCCAACATATATTGTCGCTAGAGCTCTCGAGCGGGAAGCGACAGCTCGCAAAAGTCAATTTCTCTGCTCGAGCGACTGGCTTGGCTGCTGCGGTACAAGAAGCAAGTTATACACGTTAACGAAAATTCTAGAACCCTGTCTATCGAATGATGGGACCAACGACCAGACAGACGGCGGAATCAGATCGAACTTCGGATGGATTAGGTGAGTGCAACATTGGTCTTGCGCAATAATTTTGATACATCGTCATTAAAACAGAGCCATCGTACGAGGAGGTTAATTGATCCCGCGGAAAACTATCTTCATGACCTTTTGTATAACAGCATTTGTTATGTCATGCAATTATAAAGCTGCAACTTGATGAGATGCAGCGGTACTGTTCTTTACGTCATTTTTCGTTGACATTACTGAGCTTGCTACTTCCTTAGTTTATGCTTATGCCTTAGCGCTGGCAGACAACATGGTTAGCACCCCGAGATCCCACTTAATCTTAACATCAATGTCGAAGCAGCAAACATGATACCATCATGCTCAAGCTGCTCGGTACACCTTGCTCAGTCATTTGGTGGAAGCATCTCAATCGTGATGGTCATGAATGCACACCGTCCAACTTTTGCATGACCATGACACTCTTTGATTTTCTTGGCTAACGTACCTTATGAGCTTACTAGTTGATGAGATGGTAATGTAGATGTGTACCTATGTAACAAAAAGTATGGAAAGGGCATGGCCTGTCTACAGTCAATGTGTTCATGGTAAGATTTGCTGTGGTACCCGGTGAGGCTGTAGTGTAGGTTGATGCTAAGACAAGCTTGAACAGCTTGCGGTTCACCATATATCCTGCTTGAGTGCTTCAGAGTTCCATTTGATCAGCGTACATTGTCACACTGTTATACTTGTTTGATATAGTTGTTGATATTTGTATTTCAGGTTGTTGCACTTCTTTGGGTCTTCTTGGCATATCTTAATGTGGGCTCAATGTTCACATTATTAAACCAGGTGCTCGATTTTGAAATATCCAGTGGCGAACTGTAATATGAAGAAGGCTATCTATATGGGCTTTGCTGATCCCTGCTTGGGATGCTGAGCACCGGCCGACAGATTGATGTTCATCCACGTCTTTCATCATGGCCAATACTGCTGATGCTGAGCGGAATATTTTATTTTTGGACTGGGGTTCTGGTGCTTTGATAAGCTGCACAGCTATAGTTTACAGCCCACAAGGAAGATGCTGTTATCGCTTTCAAGAACAATGTGAAAGGCATATGATGCAGTGCTATATATATGTGTGTGTGTCTTGAGAGGCGTTTTCGACTCGAGCAGGGCAGCACATTCACGTGCTGTCCTGCATTACCTGCTAGCAGTTCATTGTATGTGAATGTGAATGTATGTGAATGTCGGCTTTCTTATGCAGCCTGTGGTCAATCTGTGTTGCACGGTCACGGTCAATCTGTGTTGCACGGTCACGGTCAATCTGTGTTGCATGGTCACACGATAAAGAGTTTGTATGCTTTCCAGCTTCATCTGCAGTACCCTGGCATGTGGGTGCTAGGTTAAATGTTTTATTTCTATAGGCCACTTAGTTCATGTAGGCCAAGCACTCCGTCGATAGAAATGTGGATGGAAGCTGAATGAGCTGGCGTTCGTGCAGTGTCCAAACCTGCATGCGGTCTACGAGCTGGCCTCCTTTTGGCGCAAAAGATCAGTTTCTAGACTCGGCATGTTCAGTTACGGTCATGAATGGTTACTGCATATGCCACTGTGATCAATGGAGTTATCTTCGATGCTGCCGATGCAGCAGATCATCCAATTCGAGCTCAGGTCCTTTCACACGTTGTAGCATGCCATTCTGAGTGAGCAAGTCTGTCCTTCGGTCAATTGGTGTACCAAGTGTGACCCGATGATGGGGGAGGGTGGCTAGCATACACTTTCTCAGCCTTCAGAGATTAACCCAAGTGCTGCTCAGCGGCTGCTACGGACCATCTATGGCAATGGCTGCCAATGTTTCTGGCCCTATAGCTCAGTGGCAGGATGTCGTGAAAGCACAGGGAGCCATGATATCAACCTTGTGTCAAGCCGTTCGCTATACTGCTTCGTGTGCACCGGTCTTGCAATAAATCTGATCGCAGTGTCATTGTTCGTCGAGTGCACTTGTGCCCAGCCGTGCCATGAGTAGTAATTTTAGTGTCCTAGTAGCTGTACATGTCATTGTCATCGAGCCCTGTCAGTGTAACGAGGCAGCTCATCAGAGAAGCTCCTGACCACCCACCAGGTTTAGCTTAGAGCTTATGCAGATATGAGCCTATTTATTATGACATGAAATGGGGGTTGAGAAATACGTGAAGTTCAGCTGATTTATTAGACCTGCGTCGGTATGTAGACATAAGTAGAGTATCTATGCTTGTTTGCTTGATCTTTTGGCAGCTTTTGATACTATCGATCACAAAGTCCTTCTTGAGTGCCCCTCATTTCGCCTGGGCATCACTGGCACTGCCCTGCAATGATTAAGGTCCCATCTCAGTGGTAGACTCCAGCATATTGATGCGAATGGACAAAGTCATCCCAGGAACCTCAAAAATATGTGGTACTTCAGAGCGCTGTACTTGATCCTGTTCTTTTCACGGTTTATACTCTTCCTCTTGCCGGCGTGATTGCCAAGTACAATCTAGGCTTTCACTTCTATGTGGATGACAGTTGTAATTTTGCTTTGATGCCTTCGAGCCCTCGAGCATGTTGAATTCTCTTAACTCCCTTGCTGCATGCATTGATGACATCCGCACATGCATGGCGTTACAATTTTCTTAAATTGAAGGATGATAGAACTAACTCACTAGTTATGGGCAGACCAAGTGCGATTCAGAAATTGGAAAGGCTGACGCTCAAAATTGGCTCTGCCAGCATATCTCCTGTTGAATCTGCACGAAATCAAGGTGTCTCGTTTCAAAGTGAACTTTCGTTAGATGACCACACCAGCTCCACAATCAAGTCTGCCTGCTTTCAGCCACATAACATTTCTAAAATTCGGACTGTTTCAGATAAGGATGCCACATCCATGTTGGTTCCTGCATTTGTGACATCCCCCTTGACTCCTGTAACTCACTGCTTGCTGGCCTACCTGCATGTGCGATCAGGTGCTTACAGCTGGTGCAAAACTCGGCAGCTAGGCTTGTCTATCGTGAGCGTTGCAGTTGCCACATCTCACTATTTTTCGCCGACCTGCTCTATCTGCCAGTCAAGCACAAAGTTTAATCGCTTAGTTTTAGGTCCCTTCATTCTTTGGCTCCTGCCTACCTATGAGATCTACTGCCACACCTGGCTAAGCATCCTACCACCCGCTTTTTGGAATCTAACTGTTTACCTATACCTCATCGCGTCTTGACTTTTGCAACTCACTGCTTGCTGGCCTACCGGCATGTGCAATCAGGCGATTACAGCTGGTGCAAGACTCTGCAGCTAGGCTTGTCTGTCGTGAGCATCGAAGTTGCCACATCACACCACTTCACACTGACCTGCACTGGCTACCAGTCAAGCAATGGATCGACTTCAAGGTTTTGTCGCTCACTTTTAGATCACTTCACTCTTTTGTTCCAGCCTACCTATCAGACCTACTGCCCCACCAGGCCAAGCATCGTACCACCTGCTTTTCGGAATCCAACAGTTTACCAATACCTCGTACAAACCTCAAATCCTTAGGAGACCTTTGCATTCAGTTTGTATGCTCTCAAAGCCTGAAACTCACTCCCGACTTCTGGCACGACATCCCCTGACTTGACCACATTTAAAAAGAACTTATAAACGCATCTATTTGTGACGGCATTAAGTTGGTCCCTGTGATTTGTCCTTTGTATGATTACGCGTGCTGAGTTTGTGCATGCTGCCACCAACCACACTTGCATGCTGGCCCTGTGCATGTCACCCCCAACCGTGTTATTCTTGTTGTTTATCGAGCATGATACCACTACGACCGTGTTTCCTTTGCTGTAAATGTAAAGTGCTCTGAAAGAGATATGAGTTCTCTGAGGGCACTTTGTCAAGTGTTTTATTGTTATCATTGTTATTATCTACTCGTTTATATATTGTTGGAAGAGCCCTAGCTGCTTTTGCCACGTCTTGTACTGGGCAGTAAGGAATTACTCGCTGCGAGACTCATAACCCACGGCCTAGGGATGTGCAACACTTACCGGGGAGCTAAGGCTGGTTAGAGCGTGTAGCAGGCAGGCTACACAAGACTGAGCCGTTTTCCGGGCCAGTAGCTATGGAAGATGCAGCATTCACGGCTTGCTTCCCTTCAATGAGGACAAGGTATTTCTAGTTGTCTCGTTATGGCTAACATTGAATTAAGTTAAATACTAGCTGATCTAATAGCCTTTTTTGTAGTCACAGAAGAGCCTTTAAGGCCATCACCACGGCTTGCAGTAGCGATAAAGGGTTGCCCACCGCAGCATTAGAACCCACGACATCGGGACCGAGGTCGTGAGAAGCAACAGCCTTACCTAGTGAACCATTATGGCTCACCAACACGGAGCATATGCATCCTGCTTCAGCGTAGACTAGCGTCTTTGCAACTGCCGGATTCCCCCGGAGTGTTGTTACTTATAGATTCGCTTTTTGAATTCTCTTTAGTTAGTGGATGCTCTCATGGTACGGAAGTGCAACGATGTTTTGTCCAGTCCGTCTGTTCCTCAATATCAGACCGTCTGCAAGGTGGGTGGTTGCATGTACCCACGCCGCAAGATTCCACCCATAACAAAGCCGGTACTAACCCGCCATTTTGCTCATCGCGACTTTGGTGTCGCCGGCGAATAGGGAGCTGGGCATAAATAAAGGCAAGACCGTTGCTGTTTCTTGAATTCGGTACAAGATTAAGCAGCACAAATCGAAATGTTTCGTAAGATGTTTAGTCCGATTCCTAAACAGTGCTAGAAGGTATGCTCCTGCACGGCGGAAGGCTGGCTGGCAGCATTCGCAGCGGTGGCGGGTGGGAGGGGACCCGGTGTCCATGGAGACCATAGCTTCGATGCCAGAACCACAGCTAGGGTTTCATAATTGAGCCAATGAATATTCGCGCGCTTGTGCCGTGTGCACGCTTGTGCCCGTGTGCGTGCTTGCACCCGTGCTTGAACCGGGCATGTTCAGGGGGCCGCTACAGTGTCTTTAAAAAAAAATCCTAGCTGATTAAACAGCCTCTTTTTGTATAGCGACAGAAGAGCCTTTACGGCTATCACCACCGCTTGCAGTGGCGATAAAGGATCGCCCACTGCAGGAATCGAACCCACGACCTCGGGACCGAGGTCGTGAACACGTGTGACGTTCAGCACTAAGAAGCTGAATACATATGCCTTGTTGCTCACGGGTGCCTGGTTATCGGTCAGGTGCTGCAATGATAGGGTAGAATTGTTGCTGGGTGGCCAATACCCAGTACTAATCGGCTCTATTATGTAAGGATCGCACTGAGGTCGATCGTCTTTGTATAACTGGATTCTGATGTTTGGCCAGCCACGTTTGGTTGATTTCCAAAGCTTCGGTGCTGAGCTTGTTTGTTTGGCTAGCTACAAGTCTTGCCAGCTCCATAGCCAGATGCGACGGTGGGAATTCCCTCTAGTTGGACGTCCATGAGACCAGCAGACAGACAAGTCTTACAATTGAAAATTTTTGCTGTCGTGCATTCATTCTCGTATAGAGACTTTGATTGCCCCCTCCACCGTGGATTGTGTCAGCCCAATTTGCCCCTCAAAGGCTGGCCTAAGCAAACTGCTGGAGCAGTGTCAAGTACCTAGTTTCTTGAGCCTGCTATGTGAAACTGACCATTCCACCGTCGGTGCCTAAACTTAAGACCGCATCACTACCTGAACCAATTTGTCGGCCTGTAGGGTCGATGGTGCTGCTAACATTTGCTCAATGTGCACGACTCACCAATCGTTCGACTCGAGTACGTTGCTGTTAGAACAAACCGAGCTGTTTCTTAAATCTGCATTTACACCGATCTAGCCTCTGCTCTTAGTTTCTGGATAAAGCAGGTTGTCTGCTGTTATTAAATGGTGTAGCACACAGCATTTTGTGATTTAAATACTTCTCTGTAAGGTTGTCTAGTGCCACAATGGCCACGGTTACTTGAGAGGCATTCATTAGTTGTGCGTGTTTCAGGGATTGGCAGATCCAGAGGGCCGCATTTGCCTCCCCCCACTCAGTTGAAAATCCTGGCTTCACCACTGGTTTCAGGTAATTTTATGCACCACTCTTTATCTTACGTGGCCACCGATAGTGCGGCTCCTCGTTCAGGGTTGTGAATTGTTGCAAGGCCGACAGCCACATTTATGCAGTGCTCTGCAGCTGGTGGTGCATGTCACTGCTGGCCCACAAAGCAGGCAAAGAAAAACCAACTTGTCAGCTCTGAAAGATGAACTCACACTTTCGGCGCCGGCAGCTAGGTTTCTAACTGTCAAACAGCATCGACTACCGATGCCCGTTCGTCCCTGAGGCCGCCGGCCTTGCAGATCGCATCCAGGTCGCGATTTGAGCAGCTGGACCGGTAGCTTGCTATCGGACGTCGCCTCTGACAGGCCCCTGGCCTGCCAGAAGCGAATGAAGACTGTGCATTTAGTGCCCACTTGTCTGGAGCCTGGAGCTCTTCACTCTCTCGTCTTTCTGTCGCACGCACTGTGAAGTCGGCACAGCTGCTTCTGCTGCACCAGCTCTGCGCTACCTGATAGTCTGCCTTACGTGCCATTTGTGCTTTTAATTTATTGCAGCACCCTCGTCGAATGAGAAGCCCAAGCCAAGTTTGCTGGCCGTCACCAAGCCGGCTGCTGGCGCAGCCGGGGACCTCAGCGACGCGAGGAAAGCAGTGGTGCGAGAGTCTACGAGTTTGCTCTCAGCTGGCTTTCTAGGCCCGTCACGTGACTGCACGCTCTGATGACCATCCAACTTTGCTGTGCTGTTGTAGTCAATCATCACCCGGCCGACAGCAGGCGACAAGAACACTGGGTTGATCGAGTGCCGTCGAGAGGGCCCCGAGAGCAAAAATAGTGCAGGAAGCGTGGTGGTTGTGGTGGCCTCCGCTGCCCCTAAGCGGCGTGGGCGACTTTACTGCCGAGGTGCAACTGTGGCCGCCGCACCATCGGCTGCTGCAGTGCCTGGCAATGGACAGGTGAGATATGGTCATGAAGAGCACACTCTGAACAGATGTTTTGTGATGTTGCAATGGTGGATCGTATCGCACGCATCTGGTGGAGGCCACTGGACCAGCAGTCCAGTGGCATCCGCTGTCAGCAGTCGTTTTTTGTGATGCATTGCTTCACCACGGCTGAGTGACCTGGGAGATCGGTGGTCTTATACGTCAGCATTCCAATTGGCTTGCCTGCTTCAATGGATATGGATCTTGTTGTTTCTTCACCCTTTTCGGGTGCTGCCCAGATCTGAAAATGCCGTGCCCAATAATGTGGCTTACTCAACATTGCGGTGTACCCCACTGCTGTAGTTACCCTGATAGTTAGCCAGATGTGGACGAAGTTGTCCAGCTTGGGTCAACCTCCATCGAAATGCAGTATCCAATGACAGCGGCTGTGTACTTCACTGAGGTACTGCTTTCCGGCCGTCAGTGGGTGGTTTTGGATTCAACAGCGCTGTTGCTCATCCATATGTTCAAGGTCTGGTAGCAGAATAGCTCAGTATATTTCTTTACAGGAGTAGTTATGCGTACCGGTAATTGTTTGTGGTATTGAGAGTAAAATCTTGCCTTGACCAGAGATTAAAAAAATTTGCATAGCGCCCTAAGAGAACTTGATTTCCATTCAGGTACTTCCCATATGCCAAGGAGCTCGAGCCCACGACCTCAGTCATCAAATACATTCACTTTGTCCTTGGTTCGAGGCAAGCTCTTTATTGGTTAATCTAGCCCCTATCACAGCTCTGTTCCTGATAAGAAGCTGGATATGCAAAAGTGCTCTTTTGTGGTCTCAGTCTGACAAATGCTTTTATCTGGGAGCCACTAGTAGTGGGCCACTTTTAATGTGCATTGCCATGTTGCTGGCTATGAAACTCAAATCACTGACGGTTGTCTCTTCGACGACACGTCTTTCTAGATGTTTGTCTCCTCGGTTTCCCTAATAGTGATTAAAATAGTTTTCATGGAGCACTTGATGGCTCGTGGACTTGCACTGTCATGTAAAGTAGTGCACCTATACATATAGGTAGGACAGTGAAAAGCGGCAGTGGCTCACACTTGGTGACATAGCTAGTGTGATAGCCGTGCTACGGGTTTGTATTCGAAAGCTCCGACGTTTCGACACTGACTGTGCTCAGACTGTAGGTGATTGGGGCAATATCTTTGTCTTGCGTGTGCCAGAAATTGGTTTGGTGTGTTGCAGCTGTCGAAGGTGGTCTGGTCATGCACGTATGCGACATGATGCACCGAGATAATGGTAAGAGGCAAAACTAGGATGTTTAGGTTGGGCCGTGGGTTCAGGTTGAGGATGGGTGGCGGCAAGGGTCTCTCTCTCTCTCTCTCTCTCTCTCTCTCTCTCTCTCTCTCTCTCTCTCTCTCTCTCTCTCTCTCTCTCTCTCTCTCTCTCTCTCTCTCAAGGCTTGGGGAAATTTGTCCTAGGATATAGGTACTTCCGTCTGTCAATGAGGGGCAGGGGGTGGCAGTCGTGGTGCAGTTGCCCACTGTTCTTGGCTCCACCACTGGGTGGAAGAAAGTTAACTTCCTGGTAGTTTACAGGTTTGATGGATCCCTCAAATAAGTCTTGGGGAAAGGGTCTGTTTTTTGGGATCGACAATAGTTCGTTCCATCGGTAAAGTGGGCTGTAAGTATGCAGCAGCTGCCTAGGACGTGTGAATGGCCGATCAGTGCAGGCTGGCAACCGCAGGAAGTTCGTGCATACTTATTTACATAGTCAAGTGGGTGAGCAGAAAGACTGCAATGGCCACGAACCGCTGGCTCGAGTATTGTCAAGCGCAAACTGCCACTCTCTTTATGAGAGATCAAAGTTTTGATGAGGCCGTGTTAATGAATAACTCTTTGCAAAACATCTACAATGTTTTCAATCCAGTTCTACTTATAGCAATTCTCGTTCTGTCTGTACGGGTTACAACGCTCCAGATTCCCCTGCTGTAAATGCAGTGCCATGCTTGTCATTTTTTTTTTTTTTATCCTTCTGTACTCTAGTAGCCTCTCCTCTGTAAAAGATGGTGCACCATCGTCATTGGACATTGTGTCCAATCCCAAGAGATTAGTCTTGTTTTCTAAACGTTTTTGAGTAAAGCTCAGAAATGGGCCCAGGTTTCAGCTGAAAATGTGCTCTCAAGTTCTTTGCTCCCGCCAATTGAGGCTAATCGTGTTGCATCACCTCAGCTACCCATGATGCCGCTCAGCTCTTTCTTCTGTCACTAACCCGACATTCCACTGGTCTATCGAATAGCGACATTCATTTTCAGCAGTTACATCTTGAAACGGTGAGCCATTGACTAATAATTACTGTGCCAGATGTCCGAAGGGCGTGCAAAGGAAGCTTCTCATTGAGACGCTTTGTTTCGGATTGACATTCCTGATCGCTGTGAGACTTTGTGAGAACGTGTTAGTTGTGCCCAGCCGATGGCATCGTCATGTTCATGTTATGTTCAACTCAAAGCACATCTGAAGTCTCTTTTCGTTCTGCTATTGAAACTAATCAATTAGCAAGGAACTTGCCGGTCATTGAAGTCACGATTTTTTCCTCGCGTCGGTATTGACCATATTCCAATGTTGTGCGTGCATGCTTTGTATTCATCTTTTATCAGCTGTGTTCATGGATAGTTTTGTTTCTCTTCCATTCGCCAATGGCCAGAGGGGTGCCGCTGACCTCGGCCACGACGGCTACCTGCAATCACCAGCCCCGAGTATGCTTACCAAGCTGGTCAACGACACCCTTACACTGCAACCCGGGGGTGTGAAGCGAGCCGCTGTGACCAGTAGGTTCAAAAGCAGTGCTGTCTGCTGTGCTATTTGGCTGCTAGTGAGCGTCCGGTCGTTGCCAGTTGCTCGGGTGCTGGCACGCTTGCTTGTAGAGGCTCAAGACAATGACCCTAAGAGACAGAAGCTGCTTGCTCCCCTGTCAAAGCAGCCGCTTGCTGGCCAAGGAATTCACGACGAATTAGCTGATCGTAAAAATGCAGACGGCTCTCGCACATTGGAAGGTATGATGGCACCACTTGGCCTATGTTTTCTTTCAGTGACGCTAATAATAGATATTTAATTTGAAAATGAAAATGTTGCTTCACATGTTATCTCTGTAATAAAGTGTTTGGTTGTTGGGGTTGTTGGCCAGAGCTGAAGTCGCTGTCCCGCGTCAGAGCAGGACCGGGTTGGCGAATTGATGATGCAGTGCATTGCATTAATAATGCAGTCCATGCTGCCTTTACCTTTTTGGTGGTCAAGAATAACTTGCACTTGCAACGTGCCGCTAGCTTGGTCATTTTCTACGTTTTGGGTGCTTCTCTTTTGGTCTTTGTTGCAATTATCTTGTGTCTACGTTCTGACGTTTTTCTCTGAACCTTTCTCACCATATAGATTTTCGTACGTTCTACTAAGCACGTTACGCTATTACCAGTTGGCTTTTGCTGCCGTTTTGGCAGTTGAGGCTTGCAGCCTGCCTGAAGTTCGCCGCCCCACGAATGCCATCAGCAGACCATATCGGCACGAACTCCGCGTGTGACTCCGTACCTTCAGTATGTCGCCCGACTCTTGTCTCTGCTTGCCATCGAGTCTCTCAGCTGCTTTTCGATTCTCATACTTGACCTTCCACTAATGTCGGCACTTGCCGACACGTACCATCGGTCTTTAATTGAATATCCGAAACGATGTCTGCGATAGCAGAGGGGTTGGGTTAGTGCCCGTGGACCTTGCCGTACCAATAAGCTGGCATCAGTTAATTAGCAGGCACACAGGGATTCCACACACTCGTGCTGCATTAGCCATTTATAGCACGACACGCTGCGCCATGGTTCATTGTAGTTTTGGCCATTTTAGTGTGAGAAAAGCCTGTCGTGGCAACCGTGCAATTATGGTCGTCTGGCCTCTTTTCCAATCTTTAGCATCTGCAAACCAATTAAGGAAGAGGCATCACGTATAGAATTGTCTGCCATTGCCGCCGACCTCTGCTTGCGTCTAGCGCATGGCCACTTGATTCTTGCACAATGGCAGCCCAGCTTTTTGACCGACATTACTTTATTTACTACCACAGGAGGCCGCCCTCCAGCCACTCCTGTCACTGCAGCACCTGCACTGTCTGGAGAATCGAGTCGTGACGTCACTGCAGCCGGCCTTAGACTGGTGACGGTCAACGGGTCGAACGGTAGCTGTCCTCTGCTAGGCCGTGGCGGGGGCAGTAGCCCGGCAGTCGTCGCTTCCTCTTCGGTAAATGGCCGTCATGGAAGCGATCTGATAACCCGGTGTCACTCGGCGATTGGAGCCGCTCAGAGCACGGCCGTTGGCGCTGCTTCCACACCCGGTGTTCAAGCGCTGGCTGCAGACCTCGTAGAACCGATGCTGCATGTAGTCTTATATATGAATGATAACACAACGGCTGCCAACGATCCCATCGGATTGACCATTGCCAGTGCTGCTGGGCACGGCGCCATTGCCACGAGAAACCAGAACGACGCACCGCGAGCCGTGACCCAGCGGGAGCCCAGTGCTGCTGGGCACGGCGCCATTGCCACGAGAAACCAGAACGACGTACCACGAGCCGTGACCCAGCGGGAGCCCAGTGCCGTAGCTGCCGCAGGCGCCAGTGTCAAAGGCCGCGCCAGGCCTGCAACTGCTGGCGGCCAATCGACCCTTGCTGCGGCGTCAGCCACTGCTCAGAAAACCTCGGCATCGGCAAGCAATGTCGGCAAAGCAGCAGCAGTTGTTCAGCTGGGCATGCAAGAGATGAGAGAGACAGCAATACGGGCCGCTTCCACTCTCTCTGTCGGTGCCCAGCCTGCCATCGCTGACCCTAGATCTGATGTCATCTTGCAGCAAAGCCAGCAGCAGCAACCGCAGTTACCACCGGCAGGTAATTGGCCATCGCTAGGCTTGCGCTTGTCGATCGTGCCTCTCTCAATCTCAGGGTAGTGAGCTTGCTTGCTAATGAGCCGTGCTCTCCTGATCTGTTTGGAGGGCAGTCTGTCCTCCTGCTGTGTGCAAATCTCTTTTGGCCGTGTGACTCGTCGATGTACTCTGCGATTGGCATCATTTGTACAATCCAACACTGTTCAATCGCCAGCCAATCGCTAGGTTCACTCCAGTGGTAGCAGAGCTAACAGTGCTCGGTGACAATGATGAGCTAGGGCTAGTGGCCTGCTGCTCAGTTCCCCTGCATGCATGTGTTCTCGTGATATCCAAGTCGAAGAACGATCCATTTCGCGTGCAGGACTTTAGAAGTGTGCAGCCTAGTGTCATTGGCGTGCGCCTCGCCCGTCGAATGCCTCTTGGTCTCCATGGACTCCTTGGCATGTCGATCGTTTTTTTTTTGTTTTTTTTTTACAGAGGTTGACCCCAAACTAAAGCCAGTGCCAGTGCCACTTAGCCGATTTCATGCGGAGCAGTGGCCATCATCTGCTGTGACTAGCACTTCTTGCCTGTCCAACTTTGTCCGTATCATGCCTGCTGCAGGAGCAACAGTCGACATTGCGTCTACCGAAATACCAAGTTCGTCCTATCCCGACATTGTGAGAATCCCAGCTGTTCTGGGCATCACAGATGTTGGTCGACAACTGCGTCAAAGAGGTGCGTGCCCGTTGCTTTGTGTGCGTGCTCTCACGTGTTCTCAGTTTACCTGCTTATGTAGTTTACTCTCAGTGGCAGGTTTCCAACCGGTGTGTTTCAGCTAACCGATTGGTGGTAAGTAGCTTTATGCTTTTTGCTGTGTCTAATTTGTTTCAGATGAGGTTATTGATCTTATTTCGGATGATGATGATGATAGTGACTGCCTCGAGGTCACCCATGTCCTGCCTAGCGCAGTAAGCAAACATGGTGGTACGACAGATAATTCCACAGCCACTCATGTGAACAAAGTGATTTCCACACTGTCTGCTGGGTCGCCGGTTTCAGCTTTAAGCCCGGGCAGCACTACCACGGATTGCAATAACTCAGTGGTGCTATCATCTTTGATGCAGACTGCCGGGACTGGCAGCACTGGTTCGGCATGCCGACTGACGTCTTCAGTGGCGGCTTTACCTTGTAGCGTTTACTCTCCATCGATGCCTTCACTGCAGCCAGTGACTGTCACAGATAGTGTGAGACTTGCATCGGCACCTGTGCAGTTGCAAACAATTACATTGGAGAGTGCTGGTGATGTACTTCGGCCAACTGTATCAGCAATCACCGAATCTTGCCAGCTGCCACTGCCTATGCGGCCGATCGTGACACACATTGTCAGCTCCACAGTGTCACCGCTGCTGCTGCTGCATCCGCCGCTTCCTCTGCTACCTTCATCGCCAACACCACCACAGCCGCTCCCATTGCCACCGTCACCGCCACCACTACTACCATCACCACCACAATTGCCACTATCACCACCTCCAGCTCAGCTACCATCACTACCACTGCCACCATCACCCCGAATATTACTTGTGCCACCACCATTGCCACCTTCAACAGCACCATTCCCACCACAACCACTGCCGAAACTACCGCTGTCACCTCCGCCATTACAGCCAGTGTTATCGTTGCCACTGCTACCAGTACAGCATTCTTCACCAGGTACCATTCGATTTGCTTGGCTCAAGCAATGCTTTTAACCCACCCTGCGCAACAGAACGTGTTCCAACTTTAAAGTCGGGGCAATCGTGGCCTGTAGGAGTTGCTAGCACAACTGTTGCATCCACTTTGAATTCTATATTTGTGAGCATAGGTTATGCTTTTGCTATTATTGTCTCGTAGTAGCTGCATAGCTCATTTACCTTCTTTGTTATCTAGGCATGGAAGCAACTAGCGCTCCAAGTTCTGGTGATGTTGCCGATGTTACATCTGTTCAATTGGCAACTCTGGACGTTCAGCAGTCGCCTCAGACCAACCAACCCCTACCCTCTGAAGACACCGTAGATGTTTTAGCTGCTGATAAGCCGGTTATCGCAAACCCATGTGTCACCTCACCTTGCAAACAGAAAGTAGCTGACCTAGCAGTATCTTCACCCCTGCCTGTTAATGGTGATCCGACTGAAGATCCCCAGGTAAGAGATATCTTTGCTGCTATTGTTACTGAATGACTTTAACCCGTTACGAATTTATTTACATGTAACATTTCTCCCCTTGATCTGCAAGGCTCTTCAGGCAACATCATATGATGAGGTCAAAGTCAGTAATGGTGACGACATCCCAATGGCTACATCCGATGTGCTTTTTGCTTCGGAGTCACCTGGTAAGGATCTGCAACTTCCATTGTGTAACTCATTTCTTTAGATACGATTTTTATGTAGAGTACTATAATGCGACTTTAAGTATCTCTACAATGTTGGTAACGTCTGGCAACACCTTCTATCATAATTCTCGGCCGATTTTTTCAGGTTTCTGGATCTATTCCGACCCCTTTTGAAGTTTGATGCCGTTTGGTTAGCTATCTTGTCATCTCAGTCAGCTGAGATGTGCTCAGTAAGCCGGGTCCTAATGGGAGCTATGTTAGCAAATGAGCACCTGATGCAATTCTACTTTTGTCAAAGTTTGTGTCGGTTGGGCATAACCTCAATAAACCAACGAAACAAATTATCAAGAGCTAAACTCGGCCCCATGTAGGCCACCCAGGTGCTCACACCTGCTGTTGGTAAATGGAAGGGCAATGAAAACCTTCCGAAAACAGATGCTCATTGACAGCCACCTAACCAATATTCATAAAATCTGTAACCTTAAAGTCGCTTTTTATTAGACAGCGATTGTAGCCATCTACTCGCAGTTGCCACATTACTCCACTTCTCGCCGACCTGCACTGGTTACCAGTCAAGCAACGGATTGACTTCAAGGTTTTGTCGCTCACTTTTAGGTCTCTTCATTCTATGGCTCCAGCCTATCTTTCAGATACACTAACCCATCAGGCAAAGCATCGTACCACTCGCTTTTCGGAATCCAACAGTCTAGAAATACCTCGCACAAACCTTAAATCCTTTGGAGACCGTGCATTTAGCTCGTATGCTCCCACAGCCTGGAACTCCCTCCCGACCTGCATCAGAACATCCCCTGACCTGACCACATTTAAAAGAAACTTAAAAACATACCTATTTAGGACAGCATTTAGTGGGTCCTTGTGATTCGTCCTCGATGTGCTTATGCGTGCTGACACTGTTCATGCTGCCACTAACCACATTTGCATGCTGACCCAGTGCATGTAACCCCTAACCATGTTATTCATTTTGTTTGTTTTTCAAGCATGATTTTACTTACTATTCTATTGCGTATCACTTTGCAGCAAATGTAAAGCGCCTAGAAAGAGATTAAGTTCTCTGAGGGCGCTTTATCAAGTGCAATATTATTATTATTATTATTACTCTAATAATGTTGGCCGTATGTTACGCCTGGTGTAGGGCGATCACGTCTCACGACCCACTTTGAGGGTTCGAGTATAGCAGCTGGTATTTCTCTCTTGCCTGCTACACGCAATGTGCCGGTGGCAGAGGCTCTTCTGGTGCTGTATTAATGAAGCAGCTGAATCTGCCGATCTTTACTTATGCAATTTTGTTTTATTTATCATTTGTGGCTGAGTTTAGATTTAAACAAGCCTCAGTCGTGTGCAAAGACTCGGCACATAATGGAAAGAGACACAGCACAGCACTTTAGAAACGTGAATCATGCTCGATGCTGTACATTAGTCGGCCAGCTTTTATAAATCGGTTAAAAATTCTCGATGGCAATCTTTGCGTACGAGTCTGCATGGGTACCATATATGATACGTAAAAAAGTACTTTACTGTCCTTGCAGTATGCTCCGGGTTCTTATCTTGCTGCCTAATATAACGACCCCAAAGCAGAGTATTTGCACTTTAAAATTCAACTTGGTGAATCAACTTGTGTACATCACCTTTTGACGAATCCGCGTGTAATGCTGATGGCACTCCTATTTGCTTGATCCGAACCCATAGAACGTTTATGGGACGATATCTATTGGCGGCTGAGGCAAGTTGTTCGGCCTGAATCAGGTGACCTTTTTACTAAAATTCAGGTTCCTTGGCATGTGCTACAGCAGAAGAAACTATGCAGATGATTGTGATTTCTATGCCTGGTCAGATAAAGTAGATCATACAGAATCACAGTGGGCGATCTCACACTAAGCACGTACATACCAACAGCGTACGTGATGTTTTTTGGGCTGTCAATAAATATTTTCGCATGCTTTGCAGAACTTAAGTATACCCTGGACTGTAGAGATTCTTCTTAGTATCCAAATGAATTTGCAGCCACAGCAGCTGCAGCCGTACTTCCAAATTTTTTTTAGCAACTGAGTGTAGGTTTTACCTCTCGATGACTCCTTATTTCCAACTCGTCTTGTTCCTCTCTTAAAATCCTTCTTTGAAATCATTTTCTCTGAGAGAGCTGACGTCTGCCTTCTTTTTTGCCGAAAAAAATGCATGCCTCTAATCAGTCCTATGATTGCTGCATCCACAGAGTAGCGATTGGCTGTGTGGGTGAAACATTTGAAAATTCACTTGGCTGACACAGATATGGGTATTGAGATGAGCAAAGAAATTCATATGACCCCTCATCTCATGTTTTCTCTTTGGTGGGAGCTTTGACCGCAAACCACTGCTGGTTCGGCCGAAAATCACTGTTGGTTTGGCTTAGTGGCTAAGGTGCTAGCCCCGACCAAAGTCTGGCCGAGGTCGTGAGCCTCGTGGCGTATTTGAAAAGCCTGAATAGAGATTAAGTTCTCTTACCGCGAAATACTAATGAAATATATATATATATATATATATATATATATATATATATATATATATATATATATATATATATAAAGCCAGGGTCGGAGTTTGCTAGAACCGCCGACATTGCTGTCAACAGCATCACCCAATTTGATGATGCCTTAAGAAGTCGCCTGATCAAACTGAGACTTACAGCTGACTGGGGCTATTTTTCCTACCCTCTTGCTGCTATGCCACTCTAACGACTAGCGTAAAATTGGCCCTTCCCCTATCGGGCAGCCGAGACGCGCCTGACGGTCGGGTGGCAGAACTTACAGCCGTCATACCATCGGCTGGAAAATGGGCAATGTCTGCCACATTTTTTGAGAACTGGAACCGGCCACCAAGTCTCGGCTTGCCGGCTGTAGTGATCACTTGCACATAACACCTATCCGTTATCCACGATAACTAGTGACAGGCTTGCTCGTCATAATAATAATAATAATAATAAGAATGCACTTGATAAAGCGCCCTCAGAGAACTCAAATCTCTTTCTAGGTGTTTATGCTGAACGTCGGTGACTGCAACATTGCTAGGTCTGGCTTGCCTAGGTAGACCAAGGCTTGTGCTCAAGCTGACTGCTTGCTGGCTGGGTAGCGAAATCGCAGGCACTGCCCATGCTGTGACGTATTTGTGTACTGCACTCGATGAGCCCTCCTCCCATTGCTGCTTCGCCCTGCCATTGATGGCCATCCCGACAGGTAAGAGCTGTCGACGAGAAACATAATTGGTAATAGCAAAGAAATATGTTTGTATTGCACCGTGCGAGAATTAAATCCCCTTTATTGGCACACGAATGGCATTGGCATGTCACATGCCTGGCCATCGCGCTCAGCCCAGTGCAAGGGCTGGGAAATCGCAGCTGGATTCTGGTGTGTGATTTGGAATCGCTCGAAATGCTTTGCTGATTGTAAACACGATATGGGAAGCACGCGAGAGTCCTAGCTGCCCATGCAGCGCTCTGCCGAGTCTGCGTGAGAGTGCTTTTGCCAGTTGTTCCTACTTTTCTGTCGTGCACCTGGGGCTCTTATTGCCCAAAGTCGAGAGAGGGTGGATACTTGTGGATCCGCAGCGTCGGCTTCGCGCGAAATGCCCTTGAAATGGCGCGTACTCCCGTGTTCGGGTGCCTTTGGTGCGGGTCTTAGGTGGCGTTGGTCTTGAGTGCTGCTGCTGTGGCGTTGCAGCGTCTGCCGGCCCTTTTCTTGGTCGTACACGGTCTTGTTGAGTGCGTCGCTGTGTTTCCTCTCCAGATGAAGCATCGTCCCCTGCTCGGCGCTCGGAAGTGTGCAGCGGTCCGCAGGGCGAGACGGAGAGCACAATCCGGAGCAAGGTCAAGGGCTTGCAGTCTTACCTGAAGCGCGCTAGCCTGCAGCGTCAGGCCAAGCAGCCACTGCCGCAGCTCAGCTCCTGGTCGTGCCGAACTCGCGGCGACAGCGAAGCCGAGGCTGGCACGGCCTGCAGCACACCGACTGACGGTGGCAGTAGTGGAAGCGGCCGAGTGGCCCTGGTTATGAGCAGGTGCAGCTTTGTCAGGACACCGCGAGGACTCACCTGTCCTGCTCCCAGCAGATCGCGCTTGAAGGCGCTTGGCAAGGTGTGCAGACTAGCACCATCTCATGACTAGCTAACTCCTGCGGTGGCTTCCCTCCCCCCCCCCCGTCTTGGGTTACTTGCTCCGAGCAACCCAACGAGAGAAATCCCAGCGAGGCCGCGTGTCATGCACATGTGACTGCAACGGGACCAAGGTTCCGCCCGGACTAGTGGCCGCCGAGTGCTGCTTGAGCTGCTCTGTTGCTTTCACGTCGGCACTGGTTGCTGTCATGAAGCGGTTGCCTCGATTGCTCTCTTCGGTTGAATGACGCGAGGGTGCCATGTTTCTTGCAGACTGCATTAATTGCGATTGCTGGGTTTGTTTCGGACCGCTGCCTTTCGATGCCCGATTTGCTTGCGAGTGTTACTCGAACAATTGCTTTGGCGATAACTGGCAGTTAAACAAGTTGATAGTATATTGTACACGTGGCCTGATTTTCTAACTGGAAACTAAAATGGTAAAGAAAGGTGGCCAGATTAATATTCTCTAAGTAGACCCATGATTTTATATTCGATGCTCTCAATTTCTGACAAACAACAGCAGCTGGGCTTTGTTGAATACAAATTTTGTATGTAGCACCCTCTGCTAATTTTCTCTGCATCATCCTTTAATATGAGCGTGGAGACATGTTTCAACGAACATATCTTGAGCAATCAACAGTGGTTGGTTTTTGAATTTGCACTTGGCCATCTTTGGTAGGCATTTCCGGCTGTCAGTATTAGTTTTATATGTGCTCATTTTATGTTTAGCTCATTGCACAAATGCCTATGACATGTCAAGGGTATTCACTAGTAAGGCTAAGCAAACACACCACTCGAGTGATTAATGCTTGTAATTGACACGGTAGGGATCTGTCGCAGAAGCCATCTACCGATTGCCTAGCCATCGTGTTCCTAGACGGCAGCATTAGCTTTTTGAGGTCATACGTTTTTGTATCTGATACAGTAGCTGATAGTAGCAGGCCTCTTGGTTACTTTGCCTGCTGACCTCTGCTTGCGTATGAACCAGTCAGTGATTAGGCTTGCCATCGGCTAAACCACCGGCACTTCTAATGTCTAACAAGAAGTAATTTGGCTGCACTTCCAATGTCTAACAAGAAGTAATTTGTTGTGGTTGGCAACCACTACATTAGTCAAACGGCATTTGTTTGCTGCCGTATGTATTGATGCAATTTGCTTGTCTCTAATGATCTATGGAGCAAGCACAATAGTACATTAGTTGACGATGAAACCTCAACATGTACACGAGCAATTAAGATTTTTAACGAACGTTGGTTACATCAAAATTAGCCAGCTTTCATGTTAAGTGGGACATGGCTTGCCACGTGGTGTTCACAGCAAATGCATGCATACATTGACGATCAAACCTATTGTACTTCTGCTGCCATCTAAATAAATAGTTTAGTTAGACAATCTTCTGTTTTCTTTCATGTCATTTGGTAGCTAGTAGCCATTTGCCTCTCCATCTTGCAGTATGGTTATTGGCCTGTCTCACTTCTTCTCGCATTTATCAGAGTTTACACTGGAGTCCTGTCTTATTTGTAGCGTCACAAGGGCAGCTTGTTATGCATATGCAAGTGGAAGCCGACTAAATTGGCGAAGTCGAAAACGTCTTTTTACTGTCAGGCGCAGGACTGTGTTGATGGCATGGTATGGTCACAACTAGCGGTTGGCTGGTGCCCTTGTTGTTGGCATAATGTTGGCACATATGTTGCTTAACCCGACCTACCTCGACCGCCGGTAACGTTTCGTGGGTGATTTTTTTTTAGCCTACTGGCTGTTTCAAATCCGCAGCAAATGCTTGTATCGGCTCGCCCAGCTTGAAAGTACCCAACATGGCATTGTGCAAGGACCACTTTCAGCGGCTAAGAGGTCACCAGTGTTGCCCAGGCTGCGGACGATTCTGTGTCTCGGTAAGTTCCATTCTGTTAGCTTTATTCTGTGCAAGTTGCTTCTGAGGCTTTGTTAGGTGGAAGTCGGTGAGCTGCTGCTTTGCTCTCTTATTCTTCCTGCTATTGCCGGTCTATCACACGGTGCTGACTTCCTGGCCCATATATTGACTAGTTATTGGGACCTGACTCAATTTACAATCTGGCTGCTGTTTGTAGCAGCACTACATTGATAACACCAGTTCTTGACGATAAGCCTAATTAGTAGGCGTAGTTTTGCACAGAAACTAGTCTGACAAATGTCAAAAGCCGTCTGCCAATTCAAGAGTAGTCAGTTGTGAGAAAAGCTAGTTTTTAGTGCTTGAGTATTGTCTGACGTTCTTTTTAAAGACCTGTAATGACATTGGTTGCCTATGACTATCCATCTTGACTAATTATTTTCACCAACAGTGACTGTTTTGACGATGGCTTATAATGCTTATTTTACTTTAACCTTCGTCGGTCACAATTATCTGGCTCATCAAGATTACGTGTGCATCATATCTGCTTCTGCAAGACCTCTATGCACTTTTATTGTAGGGTCAATTCCTCCAGTGTCGAGCTGACTCATCGTATGTGCACTTGTATCACCAGAGCTGCCAGGTGAGTGCTGCCATGCACTGGCAGTAGGTCGTGTCAATAGGGCTGCCTCCACAGCCTTGCACTCTGGTGACCTCGAGATATGCTGCTAGTGCTTTGTTGCTTCGTTTTCGTGATGAAAGTGTTCTTGCATGGCAGATAGTTCTGTCGGCTGGTGTGTCGGAAGTACTCCTTATTCTTGAGGCTAGTGGCTACTTTCAGCTACATAGCATTGTTAAAATTCAAGGTTGCTTAGATGGGGACCCCACATCTGAATTGCCCCGTACACTTGTGACACCCGTCTCAACTTCTGTAACTCACTGATTGCTGGTCTAGTGGCCTGTGAAATCAGGCGTTTACAGCTTGTGCAAAACTCTGCAGCTAGGCTTGTCTGTCGTGAGCATCACAGTTGCCGACCTGCACTTGCTCCCAGTCAAACAGCACATCGCCTTCAATGTTTTGTCACTCACTTTTAGGTCCATTCATTCTTGGGCTCTAGCCTGTCTATCAGATCTATTCCTCCACTAGGCGAAGGATCGTACCATTCGCTTTTCGGAATCAAATCGTTTACCTATACCTCAAACCTAAGAACATACGAACCTCAAATCCTTTGGAGATCGTGCTTTTTGTTCGTGTGCTCTCAGAGGTTTGAACGCACTTCCGACTTGCGTCGCGACATTCTCCGACTTGACCACATTAAAAAAACTAGGAAAGCATATATTTATCACAGCATTTAGTAGGTCAGTGTGATTCGTCCTTTACGTGCTTATGCTT
This sequence comes from Cristatella mucedo, assembly GCA_009760855.2. Taxonomy (NCBI): domain Eukaryota; kingdom Metazoa; phylum Bryozoa; class Phylactolaemata; family Cristatellidae; genus Cristatella; species Cristatella mucedo. The sequence continues at coordinate 10,593,563 of WPIO01000005.1, read as the reverse complement.
GCTGATACTGTGCGTGCTGCCACTAAACCACACTTGCATGCTGACCCTGTGTATGGCTCCCCTAACCGTGTTATGCTTGTTGTCATTGAGCATGCTACCACTAACCATTTGATGGTGCTTCCTTTACAGCAAATGTCAATTGCCTATGAAAGAGACTGCATTCTCTGAGGGCGCTAGATCAAATGCATTACTATTATTAGCTGTGATCCTGCATTCAAAGGAAGCATTGTTGTCATCGCTTGCAGATTGCTGTGCTTTTCACCAATATCTCTCTTAGAGGTCTCGATTCTCATCCAAAGTGTTTTTTTGTCAAGTCTGTGCTGCTTGCTCTTTGTGGGTTATCGGCTCCTACAACAGAGCCTCGCTGTCGATAGGATATCTAAAAATAGTTTAATCGAGTTTAGTTTTCTGCAGGTCACCAAAGCTGGGAAAGCGTACTGTCCTCACTGCGATGAAGAATCCGCTGAAACGAAAGTGTTTCTCCGAAGGCCGCGGCACCTTCCTCGCTGGCAGCTATTGCAAGCCACCTCCGACGTCACAAGCTCCGAGATGGCAACGGGAGTTCCGAAGACATGCAGGTCGGAAGGATGGAGTGGTTTATACTTGCATCTCGTGCACGTGTGCAGCATGACGTTAGCCTGCTGCCCACTGTTGCTTTCTGCAACAGCTTGGCGTCGGTCTTTGCCTGGTCGAGCAGTGTTCGTGCAGGCAACTTTTGGCCGGGATTTTTGTAGAATAAAATCAACAGCTCGGCCCGTCTTATTCGGGAATGCGTCCAAGCAGACCGTAACAGTGGCTGAGTCGCCACAGCTAGTGCCGAAAGCCGTGAGCGCCGTTCTGTGTAATCAGCACATACTGTCGACTGTTGGGCTTGAAGTGTCCGACACCAAGCAGGTCGTCGATCTGGCCAAAGTGCTTGAGAAGCTAGCAAGCACGGGTCTCAAGGAGTGAGTAGTGTCAGTTCTCTGCATGTCTGCCCATGTGTGTGTGTGAGAGAGAGAGAGAGAGAGAGAGAGAGAGAGAGAGAGAGAGAGAGAGAGAGAGAGAAGAGTGTCCGTGCCAGGAGGCGCTGTGCTATGCTTCAAGCTAAAGGCTTAAGCGGTCCAGCAGCAGCATTCGTCTGCAGTTACCAGGGCAGCAGAGTGGCAAGCAACTACCTTTACAGCCGAGAGCATGCTTTTGTCGTTTCTCCTCTTAGATTGCGAAAGTCTGCTGGCACACTGGGTACGGTTAACCAGGCTGTTCGTAACAATAGTGTCGTCAAACTGGTGTGCATACTCGGTGAGTAAAGCAGAGTAAAGCAGAGATGAGTAAAGCAGAGGTCGGCGCAGTAGCGCAGTATTGAGTCGCTGCTTGGGCGACGGCTTTCGTGACCGTCATCGGAAGCTGTGCCGCAACGTCGGAGCTTGCTTGCCTTTGACAGCCGACGGCGTCGACCCTAACGACAGAATCCACGAGGCTGATGGCGGATCTCCACTTCATGTCGCCAGCAAGCTAGGCCACCTGGTCATAGTTCACTGTCTGCTGCAGGTGATGCCGCGCAAGCGCTGCTCCGCGTATCCTGCTGCCGGCTCCGACGGCTGCTTCGAACCGAGTCAGGTTCGGCCACACTCGTTGCAGCAGCCAAAGCTATTGTTGCCATTGTGTGGCCAGCGCAGCGGTGATGTCCATACTTTGTCTGCCCATACTTCGTCTTCAATTGCAATGCGACTTGTCATTTTTTCTCCATCGTGTTTTTGACTACCTTCCCGGTCTTTTTGCAATTGACGGGAGCACCTCGTGGCAGGTGCATTCTTAGAGCTCAGTAGTGCAGCATTGTACCTGCTAATCTGTCACCGAGACCGGACTCTGAGGCTGCAGGCAGCATTGCCACCAGGCACATTGCCACTGCTAGGCAGGCTCGTGGGCAGCCTTTCCCTCCGAATGCTGTGCAATTCTTTGGTGCTATTTGTGGCACCAGGTAACAGCATATATTAATGTTCCGTCTTTTTTTTTGCTGTGGCAGGTTGGTGCCATGCCAAACATGATGGACAACAATGAGAGCACACCACTGATGCTCGCATGCACTGGCAACCACTTGCCTGTCGTCAAGCACCTCATTCGTGCTGGCGCCAAGGTGATTGCCTGCTCTCGGCTAGGACTCGCGACCGCAACAAGCATACCAAGCAGCTCGGCATTGCTCGGCGCTGCAGCGTGTGACCGCTACTGCTAGTGCTAGCTGCATCGTGCAGGAAGTCGAGTGGTGACCTTTTAGGTAAACATGAGGGACAGCGAAGGGCAGACGGCTCTGCACGTGGCTGCCAAAGCAGGTTGCCTAGCGGTCGCAAAGTTTCTTGTCAGCACAACGGAAATAGACATCAACATACAGGTGCGGTGGGACTTGTGTGCGCTCTGCGAGTTAATCGGCGCGCCTAGTCAGAATATGGACGCCCGTGCTGTTGAGTTTGCCAGAATATGGACCCCCGTGCCGTTATAGTTCAAGTCGGTGCTGGTGCACCTGCATTTTGACGCCGTTGACATCCCATAAGTGCTTTAAATGTAATTCCTTTGTATAACGCCCCCAGAATACTTAATCTCTATTCGGGCGCTTCACATGTGCCACAGGGCTGGAGCCCACGACCTCGGCCAAACCTTGGCCGAGGCAAGCACCTTAACCACTTCCAGCCCACTGAGGCAATTCGATGCCCAGAACTGCTTAGTATTAAGTTACGACCCCTCAGCACCCCAATTCATCAACATGTACGAGGCACTTGTATGAGTAGTAAAAGTCGTGTATTGTCGATACATTGGCCACGAGCAAGCTGAGTGGTTGAGGTAGTGAAGCACTAGTGTCATGTCACACGAATTAGAAAAGAGCCGATAGATGGCTTGCATTTTTGTAGCATCTCCCAGTAGAAGCGTTGGCAGTGGTCTTCCTGCATCGGTGACTCGCCCTGGCCCAACTTTGTTGGGCAAAAAGGTCACATTTTCAAGTTTATTCTTCTGTACAATAAAAGTTAAGGTGCTACAGTACAAAACTCTCATGTGCCACTCGTCGGCATTAGTGCGGTTAGTTAGCTGCCCTCAGCCTCAGTATCGCCTCTCCTGCCTGTCATGCGTGTTGCTGTCATGCACACTTTTGGCTTACATCTATCTATCGGGTAGAGTATACTGTATGGCGGTGCAGATGTTGCTTTGGAGGGGACTGTCAAACGAGACAGTGCTCGAGTCAGTGCTCAAGAGAGCCAGCAAGGGATGCGATCTGAGAAAGAAATGGGTGCAGCGCGATGCGTGCAAGCATGAGCTCAGCTGTTGTCGCAGTGGTTATTGCTCGGTGGCTGACTTGGTGATGTTGTGACCCGCGTGTGAATCGACTTCTTGAGGCATGCATGGCAGGCTTGTCAAGCCTCTTCATGGATAGCCTTCCTTTCACTGGAGATGGGGTGCACCTCTTTCCCTGATCTCTCTCTTTAACTCAGGAGTCTTGCCTCACTTGTGCTGCCCTCCGATACGTGCTGCTGCTGCATTGTCAGTGAAGTTTCCTCGAACGTGGTCCTTCAGTCTTGGCCCGGCTCGTCTTGCTTTTGACGAATCACATTTTCCCCGACTTGGCTTTCTTGACTCTGTAGGACCTCGGTGGATGGACAGCTTTGGCGTGGTCCACCGAGAATCTTCACACTGCAGTGGCCAAGTATCTCCTGCGCACCGGCAGCAACCCGAGCCTGAGGGACAAAGTAAGCCATGCGTCGTCGGCGGCCAGGCGAATCGTGCTGACTTAGCGAGCCTTATTTGTTCACTTCGCGCGGCACCGTGCACGAGGCTTCTGGCTAGCAAAGGCTTGGCAAGCTTTGATGTTAGCTGTCGAGTAGGAAAGCTTGTACGCTAACCATTGGCAGCGCCTGCCCGCTGAGCGTGTCACGCATATGAGCACCGTATATCATTGTAGGCTCTAAAACGTAGTCAGCTGTCTGCAATTGGTCTCGGTTGCTGGGCGGATCTGAAGCGCTGGCTCAAAAGCTGTTGCTAGCTTGGCAGAACCTTCTTGCTATTTCAGCATTGCCTAGTGTATAGTTATTTTGCCAATTTTTAGAATGGTTTTCTTTGCATTACGTGAGCCGTGATGGCACACTAGGTAAGGCGGTTGCTTTTCACGACCTCGGTCCCGATGTCGTGGGTTCGAATCCTGCGATGGGCGATCCTTTGTCGCCACTGCAAGCGGTGATGATAGCCGTAAAGGCTCTTCTGTCGCTATAGAAAGAGGCTGTTAAATCAGCTATTATTTAGTTTAATTTTTAATTTTTATGAAACTCGCGAGATCTTCTGCTTCAGCGCGGTCTCATGGTTGACTTTTTTTATGCACTATTTTATCACGAATAAGTAGCATACAGGTGCCGAAGTTATCCCCTGTTTCTAAGAGTAGGGCGTATTTCCCCACTGGCTATCGGAAGTCGGTTGCAGAAAATCCAACGGCATTTTTGGAATCAACCGTGAGCCTTCTGGGTACCGCGAGGCATGCATCTTTTGGTAAGCTACTGTCGGTTAGGTGGGCTGTGCTCTGCTAAAGTAAGCCAATATTTTGGTACTCTCTGAGAGCCGGAGGATTGCCATCCTAGCGTTAAGAAAACGAGAGTCGTACTAGGCGATCAAGCAGCTGCAATTACTGATTAGACTCTAGCCTACTGCTTGAAGAAGATAGGACGACCGGGATCGTACATGTCCGTCCTTGTAGCAGGAGACTGGTGCAAGAGGGGATGGAGAGTCTAGAGTAGTAGTGCAAAACATCTTCAGCAATTCAATTATTATTAAAACTTATGTCCGGCCGGCCCGAGATTAGTGTCAGCACAAGGACCGTCAGGAAGGGGGGGGGTCACCAAGCAAGACTAGACATGAGACCAGGAAGCTCGCTGTCAACTTATTTGGTACTTCATTGACGTGGCAGTGTGCTTAATGTCGTTATATTGCAGCCCAATGTAACGATCCCCAAGCAGAAGATTGGAGCTGTGAAATCCAATTTTATGGACCAACAATAACTTAAGTAGAATAATTGTTTGACAAAATCGGTGTGTTGTGCGAATACAGTGGCCCAGCCAATCGCCTGATTTGAACTCCATAGAACGTCTATCGAGCGATATCGACCTGCAGCAGTGGCATGTGTTTGGCCAACAGCAGTAGCTTACCTTTTCAGTAAAACTCAGTCTCTGTGGAAAGCTTTGCAGCAGAGTATACAATCCTGAAGCTTGTGGCCCCTATGCCTGGCCAGACAAGGGAGGTCATAAAGAATCGTCGCAAAACGTTATACAAATCGCATGCTTACCAGCATAATTTGTTTGTTTCTTTGCTGTCAGTTGACGTTTTCCCAAGATTCGCAGAATTTTTCTTTGCCTGGCATCGTAGTAACCCCACTTTTTACCTGAAAAAGTTTACATCCAGAGCAGCTGCAGCCATACTACGAGGATTTTGTTTGCTGTGAATATATAAATAAATAAATATATATATATATATATATATATATATATATATATATATATATATATATATATATATGTATATATATATATATATGTGGTATGGGTATCAATAGTCATGAACACCGATACGTCTTTGAAATTGGTTGGCTGTAATATAGTTCTACCCCAATGAGCAGTGGTGGAGGAGCCAGGATTTTGAGTTGGATGCAAGCCTTGCCGATATTGATGGACCCGACAGAAACCTTGTCTTTAATAGTAAGTGATCCATGAGATGTAAAATGGGGCAGACTGGATGAAATCTTGCAGTATAGGAGACATGTCGCCTTAATTCTCTGCTCAACCGTGCTGTAGTTCTTTTCGACGTGCTCAGTGACTTCAGCAGTCGCCGTGAACAGGTCAATTAAACGGCGAAGCTCTTGCCAAAATGACGACCTTGGAATTGTTCTTAGGCTCTCCAGTGCACTCTTCTGGCTAATCCGGTGTACGGTCTGGCAAGGTCGACACTCGGTCACTCATTCAGCAAGCACGCTGGTCTTGACTTGAACGAAGCGGTGCACAGGAACAATCTGCTCTCTCTTGCTCGCATCGAGCGTCCCGTGCACCATAAATCTCACCTTGCTCGTAATCGAGATGCTTACGAACGAAGTGAGCATGTATGTGGATGACATCCTTCTGGATGTTGGTGCTGGTCACCATGGCGTTCAGCAGAGCCTTATCGAGCGAGAGGTTACAAGCTCAGTGTTTTGCTTGGGCATAAGCATGAAGAGTGTGAGGAAGTGGCCACGGTTGAGCGAAACAACCAATTCGTCATGACCCCTACAGAAAATGGCCTTGTCTCAACAAGTCAAGGTCAACAAGGTCAAGGAGTCCTGTTGTATCGACTGATGGTTGCAAAGGGTTCGATGTTCAGATTGCCGATTGACTTAGCCGTCTGTTTGTCAATACCATACTTTTCTGCAAGCATGTGGGCCCCTTTTTTCATCGGGTCAATAACGCTATGATAATAGAAGAACAATAATACTAATATCGGGTAAATTAGTATCGCTTGTGCTGCTACTGGTTGGTGGCAGCCCTGACGAGTGAGAAGTTTGCAAATCTGTGCCGCCTACGATCGCCATCCCGTTTTCATTCACTTCTTCTCCTCGTGAACTGGTCTGAGCCGGACAAGAAAAAGAGCAGTTTGCATAGAAAGCACTCAGCATCGTCGGGTGAGAAAAGGAATGCTCCCATTTATACATGGTGGTAAAAGGAACTGACCCTGAAGCAAATGCGAACAGGAAGCTCCTCGGGAATGTTGAGGTCGTACATCAAAATGGCAGGTTACGGCCCCGGATCTCTGTCGGTGTCGAGTATCCCTGTGGATAATGGAGCTAGAGCTGGGGGCTTCACCTTGAACATGCTGCTCTGATGCAAGCAATGAAGCTGACTGCAGTTCAACACTTTCCTGTGCTGATGCCATACCTACAAAGTTGCCACAGGCAAAGCGCCGGTGCGATGTTCACTGCAGAGCATCACTTTCAGTCGAGTATTTCGAGAAGAGTAACAGAATGTTGCTTTAAGCAAATTATCCTCTTCAGTGGTCCCGTCATTGCTACTGGCGCTGATAACGATTGGCTCGTGGCTGTTCGTGGAAGATGTGACAAACGAGGTCAAAGTCGTTAGAGAATGGCAAGCATCTGCCCCATCTTAATGAAGCTCATTGCTTGCAGCACACATGCGTAGCACGCCATACCAGCGTCGGCGATGCTGTTGTGGCCATGCATCTGAGACTGCTCCATCCGGTTTTTCATTCTTTTAGTCCATGCGGTCTGATAAGTTTGGTAGCAGGGTTGCTGTTGTTGTTCGTGAATCATTTGAATGTAACAACTTTCGAAAGGCTTATTAACTTCTACGTCGCTTCTACAGATATCCATCACGGTTCATGCCTCTCTGTGATTAGGGACTGCCTGCGTGGTTGATGGCTAAACTAGCAGTAGTACTCATATACAGTCCCACAGGTTTGAGCACGTTTCTCCTTTGCTAAAAGAGCCAGGATGGATGCCGGTTGAGCAACGGATACAGAGCAAAGTTCTTACGCTGGCCCACAAGGTCCGCCACGGATTGGCTCCTTCGTACCTAGCTGAACTGCTCCACCAGTTTCAGCCTCTTTGCGCCCTCAGGTCCTGTGTGGACAATAAATTAGCTGTCCCATTCCTCAGCTTAAAGAACGCTGGCGACAGAAGGTTTAGCTCTGCAGGTCCCAGACTGTGGAACTCGCTTCCACAATTCTTATGCAACGACATCTACTCTTCTGCTGCCGACTATGGCTCATCCTTTTCAGCGGTCCTGAGCTGCTACTTCCATGCTACTCACCACCTCAACTGCTCTCCTGACTCTGCTATGCTTCCCACTTTCTCTTTGTTGCGTGAGACGAAGTCTGTTGGGTACCGAATGCGTACCGAAAGCTGCTTAGGCTGTGAGTGCGCTATACAAAACTCCTGGGTAACACGCACATAGTCTTTACGACTTTGTGGAGTTACAGACGGAGATACGTTACATTACAATCATGATACAGCGATTCCTGCGAGTAATATGTTATTGCTAATAATTATTTAAGTAATATGATATACCTCCATTTTCATTTTATCCATACTTCTTTAGGCTGTGCAGTTAGTCTTAGCAGAATGACATTATCTGGCCCTTTGTCATGTCTGGGATCATTATTGAAGAGCACAGTAGTGGAAAACCTCGAGACAATCAGCTAGCTTTGGGATTTTCCAGATGCATGCATTCGTAGCGTTACTGTTTCAATACTCACGTCTCCATTGGGTTACTTGCGACAAGTTTGGATACCATCATGTAGCAATGAAGGAATTACGTTTAGTAGCAGCATTTCGCTTTCTAATAAAGGTTCTTCTCGTCGAGTGATCTGTGGTCCCATCTATGAACAGAGCTATATGCAGAAAGAGCTTACTGCTTATCTGCTTGGAGGGATGCTCCGCATCATGCTCGCCGGCCTACTCATTGAACTATATATATATATATATATATATATATATATATATATATATATATATATATGTATATATATATATATATATATATATATATACATACATACATAATGCATTATAATATATATTGTTGCTCTGCTTTCTGATTGCCAGGAGCAAAACACTTGCCTACATTGGGCTGTCTATTCTGGCAGCGCTGAACTAAGCACCGCATACCTGGATGCCGGATGCTCGATCGAAGCAGTGAACGCTAACGGAGATCGTGCACTGTAAGTAGCTGTAACTGTGTACACTGTAAGTTTTGATACCTGGGACCTGCACAATTTTGCTTAGTGATTTACGTATGTCTAATGAGGGGATTGCGCTTGCATTAATGCTCCAGTCATTCCTGCTCGTGCTCGCCCATGGGTGCTTTTACCGGGCAGTGTTATAAGAAAAGGTAGTTAAATCATATTTTTCCTTGGCAGCAGCAGTCGGACTCACTTGCTCTGTCTGGGTCATGGTATCTGTTTCTATTGCAGCCACATCGCAGCGCGACGTGGCCATTACGGCCTAGTCTCCATGCTGTTGGCGAGGGGTGCTGACAGCAAGGCAATCAATAACTTGCATCAGATGCCACACGAGGTATAGCACGGTCGGTCGCTCTTACTGGTGCCGTGTGGTTTATAATGTACTTCTGTGCCATTTGGTACACGTGCCGAGCTTGCTGCCAGCCAGCCGGTCACCGAGTGCTGACAGTGGCTGCTTTCAGACACTCGTCCGTTGCTCCCATCTATTGCAGTATGTAAAGGCTCATGCCTGCATTGCAATACATTCCATATCTGGGATCGCTCGAATCGCAACTGTGGTTAGCAGCCAGCCGCGTGGCAATCTCGCGAGATGCCGCAGACTTTTGTTCCAGCTTCCTCCCACCCACCACCCTCTCGTTTGGCATTAATAGGTTCGGTTCAGCCATGAAATGCAAAACTGTTGTCCGAGTCGTTTTAAGGACGCCAGCATAGTTTCCGGACTACGTTGGCTTTGTAGTGCACAGCAAGTTCAAAGATAATGAAGGCGCTGACTTTAAACCTGCAGTTGAAGTCGTTTAAAACGTCCGAGGTGAAGTTCACAGAAACCCTGCTGCATTGGTAAGGTTCAATATGTCATACTGTTGCTGTGGGCATGCATTTCGAAAATACTTTTGAGCTTATCGCGTGGGCCAGGAGAAATCTTTGTTGCTGATGAACCTTTAATCTTGCCCGGTACAGCAGAGAGCTCCCAAGTACCCAATTCTAGGATCGAGGCAGCCGATCAAAGTAGTCTGCGTCAGCATGAGCTTCTCGTGTACGCGACCTTGCCGGCTACTGCCGTTTGAACGATGTCGAGCTGACTGTGTCTTTTTTAAATCTTTCATTATCTTTTAACGTTGACACTAGAATGTTCCCATGCCTGCTGCAAACCCTCGGCTCAGCACTCTCAGCTCCGAGGAAGGAGTCACTTGTAAATGACTGTGTAGGGGCTAGAGAGACTAGAGAGCACATCGTCCGGCAGCTATCTCCGAGATGTTCAAACGCAGTGAAACTACGATGCCATTGAACGAGTCCCTGTGGCTGTACTCGTGTGCAACGCAAAGATCGTGTGTGCAAGGCACCCTAGTCAGTCAGGCTGTGGGTGCTGATTGGCTGACTGCCGAATAACGCATTTCTTTTAGCACCCTCGGAGAACCCAATCTCTTTCAGTTGGCATGCCATGGGCTCTTGCTTTGCCTTTCAGCTGCTGCTCAGTGGGTTGTCAGACCGCGTGAATACGGAGTACGTGAGCACAGAGCTGGGATGGTGAGCGTCGAGACCATTCAGTCGGCAGTTTTGACTGACAAAGTTGAGCTATCTCACATGGGATCCCCACGGCACTCTTAGAGAATAGCGAGGGCAGCACTCTGCGAAGGTCTCACAGTCCTTTCGGCTGACGGTACAGCCTGTAGTTGGTTTGATTTTTCTGCACTGCATCAACTTTAGGGGCATCTCCTTGCCTACTTGAACGGTCTACCGGCCGTGTGAGGGCTCTTTGCAATTTCTCCTCTGCCGCTAGTCTTCAGCAGGTGCGAGTGTGGCAGCCTTCGTAGAACTGAACCGGCTCGGTCACCAGGAGCTTCCAATAGTTTCGTGTCGTCTTTACTTTCTCTTTATCTAATTGATTTACTTTAATGCCGTGGCCGTCCGAGAGAGAGAGAGAGAGAGAGAGAGAGAGAGAGAGAGAGAGAGAGAGAGAGAGAGAGAGAGAGAGCTGCAAGTATGCCTGTACAACTGCCTGTACAACTCGGCTAGCCAGCACATAAACAAGGTCTTTCTTTTTTTAGACAGGGCATTTGCTTGGTATAAAATAATAATAACGATAATGAATACATTTGTATAGTGCTCTCAGAGAAGTTAATTACTGACTAGGCACGTTGCCAATGACGCTTGTTTACACTTGGGTACCACATCTAAATTGGTCCATGCATTTGTGACATCCCGTCTTGACTTCTGTTACTCAGTGCTTGCTGGCCTACCGGCCTGTGCATTCAGGTGCTTACAGCTTAATAATAATAACAATAATGCACTTGATAAAGCGACCTCAGAGAACTCAATCTCTTCCTTTGCTTGTGCAAAACTCTGCCAATATGCTTGTCTGTCGTGAGCAGTGCAGTTGCCACATCACACCACTTCTTGCCGACCTGCACTGGCTCCCAGTCAAGCAACGCATCGACTTCAGGGTCTTGTCACTTTTAGATCCCTTCATTCTTTGGCTCCAGCCTAGCTATCAGATCTACTCCCCCACCTGGCTAAGCAGTTTACCGCCCGATTTTCGGAATCTACCTGTTTACCCATACCTCGAGATACCCATAGCGAGCAGGAGAGACCGAAAGAGACAGAGGCAGACACACACACCCAGAGAGAGAGAGAGAGAGAGAGAGAGAGAGAGAGAGAGAGAGAGAGAGAGAGAGAGAGAGAGAGAGAGAGAGAGAGTGAGAGAGAGAGAGAGAGAGAGAGAGAGAGAGAGAGAGAGAGAGAGAGAGAGAGAGAGAGAGAGAGAGAGAGAGAGAGAGAGAGAGAGAGAGAGAGAGAGAGAGAGAGAGAGAGACAGAGAGAGAGACAGAGAGAGAGACAGAGAGAGAGACAGAGAGAGAGAGACAGAGGAATGGAATCTCATTGGGATGCATCATGATCAGCCTTTCTTTTTCGGCTGGCTAGCTTGCACTTCCTGGCGACCCGATGTGCCTGCCACGTTGGGCTACTAGTTTACTTGCCGAAACGAATGACCGAGCCGTGAGGCCTTACCGGCTTGCCCCATGCAATCACCCAGTGAACCCGTACTTGTGTGTATGCGTTAGTTCTAGGCCAGCAGCCCACCTTGCGTAAGTGCCAACATGGTTGCACACACGAGTCTCGTGCCCGGGCTGCAGGCAGCCACTGCTGCCGGCGGTACTTATGGGAAGCGATTGCTGTTGCTAGGGAGCCAGCGAGCGTCGGTTTGAGCCGACTCAATAGATTAACCACAGCCAATGAGCATCATGATCACTGAATTTCGAACAGACTTCGACCGTTGAATATGCAGCAGAATGCAGCCATTCGTCTCTGCATGTGCATGCCTGCTGCTGCATGCACCGTTTTGCCTGCAGCTCTTGCTCTAGTGGATGAAAACCTGCACTTGTGCTTTGTGTGGTTGCTTGGATGTGCCAGCGCTTTTTTAGCACTTGGAAGAAAGACGTGCTCCAAATGGTATGTAAGCAAGCAGATGGATCCGGATATCTTGCTTGGAACAAAGCCAACAACTGGCTTGTTCCAAGCAAGATATCCGGATCCATCTGCTTGCTTACATACCATTTGGAGCACTTCTTTCTTTGCAATTCTCGTGAGACTCGGATTCACGCCATTCTATATTGTCTCGCAATGCAAATTTGTACATGTAGCGATATTACGCGTGGACGAGAGAGAATTCCGATCTCTTGCATCAACTCGGTTGACGATATGAACTTCCCGGAGGACTACGTCTATGTCACTTCTAATGTTGAGTCTGCCGAAGTTTTCGTCAACCGTGCTATCACTAGCATTCAGGTGAGCGAGCAGCATTCTGCCGTCGTGATGTTTTATCAGTTTTAATCGTTGCCCAATCGGTTTGATTTGCACTACTTATAGTTGGCTTCGTTTATATAACTGTTTCATTCCGTGCTTTGGTTATATATGCTCTGCTTTTTTTCAGCGCTGCAATTGTATCGGGGACTGTTCCACTGCATCGTGTGGCTGTGCCAGGACTGGTGGCCGGTGCTGGTACGATGAGGTATGAGGCCTTTGTCCTGCTAGCCTGAGTGCTGTCTGGTGTTTTCAACACTTTTGATCTGCATATGCACTTGACTTTACTAATTAGGTCTATGGCTGTCAGATGAAGTCAAATGCTAAACGTGGCAGCTCTCCATTGGCGAACTAGTCCTTCATCTGGCACTCGCTGTGCTCAGTTTTTGTTTCTTAGAAGGCAAAGGACCCCAATAGAAAGAACTTGAGTAGACAAGAGAGTGCCCAACTCTCCAAGGCTTTTGTCTTTTGTTTGGTGTTGGACTGTGGCCATCCGCTGCTGAGGAAACCGCATCGTGCCTTCATTAAAGAGCCATGCGTTTTGTATATAGTTTTTCCTGCAGCCAAATTAAGCCGGTTAATGTCTTGCCACTGAACTGAGCTTAAACGCAGATCTGCCATCTAATCAACAGATAACACTGCTCATCATGTGTCGTTCTGCCGTTCTCTCTCCCCCATCTCCCCCTTCGTACCTATCTCTATTGAACTAATCTCTAAATTTTTCGCCCATGCCGTGATGACTTCCACTCTAGACCGTGCTTTAAGCAGTTTTCATTCGTAGGTGAATAGACCTGTAGCTGCCTAATGCCATTAATATTGTGATTATGTCCCTGATTACCGGTGAGGCCCCTGCCTCTCTGAAAGCAAAGGTTTGCCGACCCTTGATCATGAGAACCCAAAGTAACTTGCGTCCAGTCTTCCGTCGGCAATTCGTATTCAGAGTAGTTCAAATTAGAACAGTGCTTGCCCAGCAGCTATATGATTACATCTGTTCATTAGGTCTTGGTAGCTAGTTTTAATCTTTATTTTTAGCTAGCCCCTCCACAGTTACAGATTTGCAGCGGCAATTCAGTATCTTTTGAACGCTGTTGATCAGATTAGGGCCTCTCTGCAAGATATTTCGGCAGCATTTGAAACAACCACCAGATCCTTCAGAGTGCCTCTCGACAAGCCTAGATATGTATAGCAGGCTCATTGTTAAACTGATTTTTGTCCTTCCTAGGTGGGATGTCAGGCTAAATGTAAATGGCTGTTGATTATCAGACGAGCCCTTAAAATACGGGGAGTCCTATTGTTCTGTTTTAACTATATGCCCTTTTTCTATGGCTAACAACAATGTCAAACACAATCTTGGCTTTTATCTCTTGGCTGATGACTCGGCCTGCCCGGCGTCCGACCCTCTTAATTCCTTGTAGGCGGTTTCTACAAATTCATCGCCTGGTGTTTTCGGTCTTATTGAAGCTTATTCGTTAAAGAACCAACCTAATAGTCATGGACAAGGCTACCGTCATCCTCAAGTTGCAGGCCCTCAGCCGTACGATTGGTTTAACTAGTATCATTCTGCTGACGTCTTCACGTAGTCCAAGCATGTTTTTCCCAAAACGAGCTCATTAGATGAGTGCATCGCCTCTATCGTCAAATTGGCCTACTTTTATGTTCGGAACATTACCAAGATCTTTGTCCTTCTTAGATATGATTAGAGCAACCAAAACTTGTTCATTCGTTCATGACTTTTAGCCTAGATTACTGCGATTTCTTTTGTCCAGGACTCCCTGGTGTTTCCTTAATCATTTGGAATGGGTGAAAAACTAACGTGCTCATCTGATTTGTCATCTACGACTGGGATGTCACGTGACATCAGTTTTATCTGAGCTTTGCTGATTTTCTAGCAGGCATTTGGTCAACTTCTAGGTCTTCATTCTGGCCCTACATTTCGCTTCACTCGCTTGCAGCAGCATACCAGTCCTACCCCATTGATCGTCCAGTGTGCTCTCACACCAGCGGCTTCTCTGCTTCAAATCAATCGTCTCGCTGCACCTTGCAATAAATTGAAATTTCTGGTGATTTGGTCATCAGTTTTTTGGAGTAAAAGAATGTGTAGCATTTGTCAGGATTGTGTCATCGCTGGGTTTTGCCTTTGCATCATTCCAGTCTCAGCTTATGGCGCATGTGTTTTGCTCAGTATTCCCTGTATCTGAGCGAACCAGTCGTTTTTGTTCTCGTGTGACCTTGTTTGCTTACCTGCCCACGATTCGGTGCTTGCTTGTTGCTAACCAGCAGTCCTATTAAGCCTTGAGTGTTTTCTTCTTGTGTGCTTTTGCATGCACATCTATATATGACACCCTACGTGTCCTTGTATCCATGGTTATTGCTTCTTTCGAAAGCTAGTTGTAAAGTACCTGGACATATGTTTGGTTCTCTTAGGGCACTATTAATTTTATTTATGTTTGATTTCTTAGGCAGCTCACCTGAAAGTTTTGTGAGCCGAGCTGGCCATATGCCACAATTGTCTTTTGTAGGGAAGGGCTAGCCTAGAAACCATTGTGTTCGTTGCATGCTCCTCTGAAAACCTGATCAGTTGTTTGTCAATTGCTGAGCGCTTCATCATGAAAGTCATGTCCTATTCAAAACAACGTGTCGTAAAAAACTGTATAATCTCATATGTCATTTTCATGTGGGGATAGACTTTTTTACTTAGTGCTTAGTTTATTATGGAGCCATCATGTGGTTTAGGGATGGGATCTGGCTGGCTATACGATTTCTCACCAGTCCAAAAAAGTGTATATGCTGTTTTCAATTAGAATCCTAAGTTTTCGAATCGGATGAAATAGAAATTGGCCTGCTGCCTTCATGGCATATGAGGTGAATTGATCATCGTGCCCCCAAAATGTTATCTCAAGATAGGTACGATTTTTAAGGTCATATGAATAAGCCATTCAAATTTTTATTTGTATTCAATTTATGTCAATCGATCAATTCTTACCACTTCCTAGCAGGCCAGAGGTTGTTGGGACATCAGGTTCTAACTCTTTTTCACCGTTATCAATATACTGTCTTCTTGTTGTTCTCCGAGTGCATGTGCTTTGCACGTGGCATTTGTGCTTGCTTGTTTTCATTCGCTTTTCTCCCCCCTCCGGTGTACCTAGTTAGCGCTGTTATCAAGAAAAGCAATGCGTATGCTGCCACATAATGTGTTATTTCGGCATGTGCATCACTAGTCATCATAGCCAGCCACCCACAGCTTTCGAAAATGATACTAGATATCAGATGCCGTGCGATCTAAAAGTTTGCTTTCCCTATTTTCAAACTTAATTTTAAGTTATTTTGGCATGCACTGTCTAAATGTCCATAGACCATGTTTTGATAGATTTCGGCCAATTTAATGTACTTATTATTGGATAATGAGCTCGATCGGCCTTTTTGAGGTTTTAATGGCATTAGTGATTGTTCGAGCTGCTAGGCTATTTGTGATCCTCAGGTCACATGCTCATTTGACCAGAATGACATTGGTGTGGTGGTAGTTAAGCCTTCTGTTAATTATATCTTAAAGTGTATGTTTTTGATGGCTGATCTCTTTGCGGTTTGCTCTCATTTTTGTCAATGATATTGTAATCAGATACGTTAGCTTTGCCCATTGAAAAACTGTCACCATGTCGATGCCAGATCAAGCAGTCCAGGGTGCTACTGGATCGGGTCAGGTGCCATTCAGAAATGGATCGCTTCATTATATTTGCTCTGGTCTAATGTGGGCATAGACCTGTCAAGGTAATTTTGGCATACCGATGTAATTTAGGTTCGCTAAGATAATTTTTCACTACTGAGAAAAGTTTGCCTGCATAACTGGATGGTTCTTAGTTCACCTGAAATCTTTGCATATCCCGTTGGCTTCCTTCATTTCAGCTTACATATGCCTGTCTGTTAAGACCTGCCATGGTCATCAAGAATGCTAAAAGTGCCTACACCATCGTTGACTAGCGAACCTGTAGTGATACAGCTGTAAGACAAAAATACCCTTGCTTCAATTTGGTATTGTTTGCTCAACATCCTGATGTGGTGGTAACACCATGATGTCATGCTGCCTTACTTTGTGCCTGTTGCTAAAATGGCAAACTTTATTTTGGTTTTTTGCAGCATGGTCGCCTTCTGCCTGACGTAAGCCTTAGTGAGTCACTTTTGATCATTGAGTGCAATCAGGGTTGCCACTGCTGGATGAATTGTCGTAACCGGGTTGTTCAATTGGGAACAAGGTTGGTAGGACTTGGTATTGTTTGCCTGCATTTGGTCTCCCTATTGCTCGAGTCCTCCTTGGACTGCTTAATCAGTCAAATTTTCTTGCTCCCACAGGTTGTCACATGCTATGTCGTACTTTGGCCGTTATATTTGCTTACGAAAGATGTGAGCCCTGCTCCTACTGTTGACTTCTTTTCTGTAGCTTAAATTGCACGTGCTCTTGCTTCTTTAGATGTTGTCTTCAATTATTTCGAACAGAGAAGCTCGGTTGGGGTGTTCGTACATTAAATAATATTCCCCGGGGTACTTTTATCTGTGAATACACTGGTGAAATCATCTCGGACCTCGAAGCCGACCGCAGGCAACACGATTCATATCTGTTCGACCTCGATAGCAAGGTAGGCATGCCACTTTCTTTCATTCAGCACTTTGGCAAGGAAGCGTAATCATGATGCGTGGGAAAATGAACTCTTATATTGGCACAGCTGCACAGCGGGGATAGTTTATCAGATCTTTGCTAGTAAAACATGTTTCTGCTCCTTTTTGTCTGCAGTTTTCTTTTCCTAATGCGATCTAGCACAGCAGTACTTTGTGGCATGGATTGTTTCACAAGATGCCGTTTGTCTGCTTTAGTTCATTTTAAGCTTTTGCATTGAATATGACCGTAATTAGTTGAAAGCCAATGGGTAGCATGCATTGAAATATGTTGCTTGTTTTGTGTTTTAGGATGGAGAAACTTATTGCATTGATGGCTTTGCTTATGGGAACATCGGGAGATTCATAAACCATCACTGCGATCCGAACATAGCTCCAGTGCATGTACTCGTCGAACATCGGGATGTGCGCTTTCCTCGCATCTGCTTCTTTGCCGTTCGTGACATCATAGCATCAGAAGAATTGGGGTATGTGAATGGAAGAAATGCATCGACGACCTCATTAATGCAGTTTATGTACACCCTCACGTGCACACTTAGAATACGTAGTTACTGCAAATTTGGATATATGGATTTTGCTTTTGTCAGTCTTTAACTGTGTATCTATGCACGCATCATCTACGCACGGGAAACCGTTGCAGCCACTGTGCCTTGGTACCTATATGCTCGACGGTTGTCAATACGATCTTGCATGCATCAATGTTTTAATGTGGCCTTCTTTATGAAAACTCCCAAATGTCTGATCTGAGGAGCTTACTTCCTATTGGCAAGGTCATTCATTGTGTGGGTAGGAGGCCACTACTGTAGTGACTTGGCTTCAGTCCGCTTGGTACCGATTGATATTTCTTGCTTTGTTAAGCGCTTTCATTAGGCGCTTTCATCAAGTGATTGGTCTGGTTTTGTTTTGAAGTTTTGACTATGGAGACGACTTCTGGTTTATCAAGTACAAGAGCTTCACTTGCGAGTGCAGATCATCTAATTGCAAATTCAGCCGTGACACCATTGCGCGGACGATGGCAGAACATGGCCGAAAGTTGGATGAGAAGCTGCTTCTCGACATCATTCCAACTGCCAGTCCTTAGTGAGCCTAAGCCAAATATTCCGAGTTAGGAAAGACGGCCCTCTTTGGATGTGGTACGGAGGTACGATCGCACACTATGGCACTACTTCTTCCTCGATGCTTTTGCCGATATCTTGCTTTGCTTATGGATATGCTCCGGCAGCAAAGTAATATGGGCGAGTACCTGTCAGTGCTAGTTTGAGAAATTCGTTGACCAGCAGATTGGCTATCTGTCATCACATAGTGATCATTGTTTTGTTCTTGCGCATGTCGCAGCAAGAGGCCCAAGACACTGCCAGGGTTCCGAGCTGTTTGCACTGCCTGTGTCGGAGACTTTATATTCCATGAGCTGCTTGTGACAATCGTGTAACATGGCAGCCGGATTGTTACCAACTGGTTCGGCATTGATGGCTAAATCCTTGCCCATGTTGTTCTCCAAAGCTTATAGCTGATTGCCACTTATCTCTCCTTACTTGGTGCTGTTTGCAGCATGCTCTGGTAACCAGGGTAACCTATATTGCTGTGGCTGGTCATCGCATCATTTTTGTGACTGTAAAAATGGTGTACAATAAATGCAAGTATTGATGCTGCAACTCGGTGATGCTAATGCTAACCAAAGGGCATCTTTTAGTGTTGTACTTGCTTGTCTACGACCCCCCCCCCCAGTCAGTAGCTGTAGCGTCCTGTAGAGCTCATGAATCCTTCTAGGCATTCTATTGATCGATCTTGCTATGTGCTGGACTCTAAGGTGAATTGGCTAGCATAGAATGACGTGCAATGCCCTTGCCACTCATACTCAGTGTGCATAAACGAATATGCTGAAGCAGCCTTGATGCTACTTCTATGCTACTCACTACCTCAACTGCTCTCCTGACTCTGCTATGCTTCCCACTTTCTCTTTGTTGCGTGAGACGAAGTCTGTTGGCTACCGAATGCGTACCGAAAGCCGCTTAGGCTGTGTGTGCGCTATACAAAACTCTCCTGTGTAACACCCACGTGGTCTTTATGACTTTGTGGAGTTACTGACGGAGATACATGCCACCGATCGACCTCGATTGTCTTGACTGTTTGACAGGCCAGCACTATCAGCAATAGTGGTTTCTACTTAGCGACTAAAGCCTATCTTCATTGTTCTATGATATACCTGTTTGTGGTTTTTGGGATTGTTCCTTCTCATATGCCAGCTGTCTCATCTTGTCTTATTCCAACCCCTTAGTACGGTACGTTTGTGTTCAAGGTCTGCTCACGTGTCAAGTAGGAAGGTCAGTGAAGTCAGTAGTTGTAGAATGTGAAAAGAACCGATGAGCATCGAAGCCCATAGGTCTGTTATTAAGCCTCAGAATTTTTTTTATATTTCTGAATACTTGATGGTGTCAAGCACTGTCATCCTTATTTCATTTTCATTTTATTGGTTATGTTTTGCCATTTTCCAGCCAGAGACTCGATTAGCTGCTCTGCTTACCAACAAATATTCTTCTGCTCTTTCATGGGTTCGGTCTACCCATCAAACGAGTGGAGGTGCAAGTTAAATCAAAAGCTGGTGCCAACCCGAGAGGCTCGTTGCTTCGAGAAGTAATTAATTGGCTACGAGGACCCATCACTTCGACCTTGTCTAGTCGTTCCTCGTAGGATTCGATGGTATTGATTCTGCTGGAACCGACTAAGAGTTCTGGTGGAGATAGTTCTAATGACTTAAGCAGTGATGATAGTAATAAGAATAATAATAAAGCGTTTGTATAGCGCCATCCGGGAACTAAATATCTTTCTGAGTCTTTTACATATGTTGTAAAGGAAGAATGTCAATAATGTCAATGTCAATGGTTGATAACGTGCACAGTATTAGTGAGAAGAAGCACACAAAGGAGATTTACGAGGACCCAGCAAATGCTGAGAGGATATAAAAGGTGCGTTTTTGCATTCGGAAATTAGTTCGGGCTTTGGGAGGGTGCTAACTGAAGTCACGATCTCCAAAGAATTTTTAGTTTGTTCAGTGCATAACTAAACGACACAAGCAAGAAGAGTCAGTGGTAGTGCCTATAGAAAAGGTTTTCTGATTCAAAAACCTCAGTTATACAGCGGCAGTAGAGCCTTAATGGCTATCACCACCACTTACAGTGGCCAATAAAGGATCGCCCACTTTTGAAATCGAAACCGCGACCTCTTTAGCAAACCCTAGGGCTAGGACCTTGGGGCTAGCCTGATTGAGTAGTTCTTATAGGTTGGCTGGAGGACGAGAACGAACGAACCTAAAAATGAATGAAAAGATTTTGAAGTCAATCCACTGCTTTATATGGAGCCAGTGCACGTCAATGAGAAATGTTGTAATGTAGCATCACCTGGTGGCATATGTCGAAAGAGCTGCTAGTTACGTGAGTCGAGACGTGACGTCACAAATGCATGGACCAACTTGGATGTGGCATCCCGATCTACCCGGGTTTTTGCAGACTTGCCCATTGAGCTGATTTGATAAGTTAATTTGGAACCTGACACCTAGGTTTCTTGCAGAGGCTACATGACATATGCTGACAGAACTCATTTGAGGGATAGGTTTTCTACTTTCTGAGTTTTGCTAGCTTGGGTCGTAACTAGCAAGTTGGTATTATCATTATTCAATTTGAGAAAGTTTGGTCTTAGCCTAGTGCGAATTTTCCCAAAATGTGAACCAGGGGAGTGGCAAAGTAGTAAAGAATACAGTGGCTACGCGGTCGGAAGTGTCGGCTTAAGGAGGGTCATTCGTTTACACTATTTTCTAATGTGCAATCTGTATGAGGATTTGACATTCGACCAGAAGATATAAGCCAGAACGATTCTCTACTACGGAATAATGGTCGTAAGGCATATGCAGCAGTTTAAGCACGAAATCGATATATGAAAATACCTTATGACAAAAACAAGTTGTCGGGTCTACGGGCAGGTACAGACGGCGGCATGGTGACCAATTCGTGAAATGCACTTAAATGTCGCCTGAGGTAAAAAGATGTTATTGGACGTGCAGTTTAGGTGCAGGCAGGGACTTGGCTGCGGCATGTTGGCCTTCCTTTGATGTGGCTTGGGAGTACTTCAGTCATCTTTGATGGGCCGTTTCTTGAAAGAAGGGGGCTGTTTTTGGGTAGTAGGGGCGGGATGAGCAGACCCAGATAATGCAGCTGCAAAGTGTTCGTGGGACTGAGTGGTTGTGTACCGGCTCGCTACCAGCCGTCCTGAGAAAATACGTTTTTGCTGAAGCTTGAGATCTAACTACTAGCTATTTTGGTGACCATGGATAGCAGAAAATTCTGCCAGATCATCGCTAAAGTCGATTACAGCTAGGATTTTGTGGTCTGGGTCGAGAAAATCGATCCTGTGGTAGAGCTGCAATGCATTCACTTTGCTGACCGATACAAATTCCTGCCTCTTTTCCTAACCGGCTGTTGCATGACAGTGTCTTCGGGGGCGGTTGTCCTAGTGGAATTCTCACGGAGAAACGGCGGGCGAGCGTTCGCGGTGAACAAGACTCTCTTCATTACTCTCAATGGACACGTATATGAGAGCTCAATCAATCGCGGCAGAGAACACGAAACACAACCAGTATTAGTGGCCGACGCTGCGCTGCTTCAACGGCTTAACTATTGGCCCCTGGTGAGGCATGCACGTCAGCGTCAGGAGCTTCGCTAATTACAACAGAAGAAGCCGCACGCGAACGCAACGTGGCGCAGCATTCACCGTATCTGAGAGCAACAGAGAAGAAGGACTACACTCTTGTGAAAGATGCCCTTCTAATTGAGTTCTTGGCTGGGACATTCAGTGTATATGTTCAGCATTTCCGTTAGAGAATTTTCTCCTGTGTACCGCGACGGCAAATGGATCGTAAATTGGCATCATGTTGACGGGGTTACTTACCTCTACCGCTTTGGTAAGCCGTGACGAGGCCTACAACGTTCCCGCTGACTTACAGTCTGTGATGCTGAGATATATGAGTGTATTATTCTTATTATGTTCCAAAGCGCCAGCCCAGTCTCAATAGTAGAGTGCACATGAATTGCTCGGCGGTTAACAAGACCTTCGTCCTGGCGCAGTGAGCCATAAAGGAGCACCAATGCGGTGAGCTCAAGATGAGTTGGTCTGCTATCAACAGAAGCGGCTGATTGATGTTGGATGGCCTGTCAACTTCGGCCATAACTCTCCAAAAAAATCGTCTGGGACCTTATGGGCATTCAAGCTGGACGAGGTTGCTCGTCCGACGGCTGAGCGACGGTATTAATTCCTTACCGTAATGGCCCAGGCGGCCGGGCCCAAGACCACGAAGCTCTTGCCCCATTGTCTCGGCTAGGTATTAAAAAATAGAGCG
Organism: Cristatella mucedo; assembly: GCA_009760855.2. NCBI lineage: Eukaryota > Metazoa > Bryozoa > Phylactolaemata > Cristatellidae > Cristatella > Cristatella mucedo. The sequence goes on along the minus strand of WPIO01000005.1, from coordinate 10,570,984 downwards.
ACGCCCACTCAGGATTCCTTCTTCATCTTCGGCTCCGTTTCGACGCCGTTGCCGACAGTGGCCGGACGCATTTTCTTTGAAAGCGAGGGAGGAGGGCCGGTTACCAGCGGTGATTGAGGGGACATAGCGGGTCAGCACACAAGGAATTCGGTGGAGGCCACCGAATGCGGCTGTATAGCGCCCGTAGCTCGCATTTTGTTTTTGTGTGTATGCGCACGCCTGGTCCCAGCTTAAGGATTGGCCGTGGCGAACTATGAGTAGTCCGGTGCAGCGTAGAGGGGGTATTTCTTCGTAGGTGAAACGGCCCTAGCTCCTGCCTTTTGAGAAGATAGACGTTTTCCCGCCTTTACAATAGAAGTGGAGCCCTAGTTCGCTACTCAGAAGTTAGGGTTTGAGGAATTCCTGCCTTTGGTGAAGGTGGAGGCGTAATCCTTGCTCTCCGGTCGGGGTCTGGGTTCCGGTTGCTCGTGGCCCTCCGTCTATTTTGGTCCTTCTCCACTCTGGTCGTAGGCAGCCTACGTATGGGGACGTATTCCCCCCCCCGCAAGAGTGCTTGCTTTGCTAAAAGCCAGCGAGAAGTGTGAAAATAAAACTGAACTAGATGCGCAGCGACATCGCACGCTTGCGAATAAAGTCCAGCAGCATTCCCTATTCGTCTGCGTATCTCTTTCCAATTCACACCTCTAACTCACGGCCCCTTAGTAACGGTAAGTAGGCTGACGCCAGAAACGCATCTTTCGCGTGGCCCTCTCTTATGGCGCGTAGAGGCCAGAGGCGTAGTGGGGGAGGGGCGATGGCAGATGTGCCTAGGCGCCAAGGCCGAAAGGGGGGGGGGGGGTGATCAAAAGCAGAGTGGATTGTACATATTTGTTTAAAACTTTTTTATGTGAGAATACCAATCTTGATTGACATTAATAGACTTGGCTAATGCTGGCTTCGCTAGTTAAGCACATTGACACACTTGGACCAGGATGTTGCTCGACGCTATGGCGGCTCACACGCGACGACACGGAAGCGCCAAAGTGGCTATAACCGCCTTGTATTCGGCTTGCTCTCGCCGAGCAATAAGCACACAACCTCTCGTTGACCCCTCGTTCACTCCTCCGTCCGCGTTCCAACTGCCCTACTCACCTGCCCATCCTGCTTGCCTAAGGTAGACTGCATCGCGTCGAGGGCGACCCCGCCATGCTACGCCGCGTCAAGACCGAGTCCGCGTGGCTGAGCACCGATTTAAGCAGCTTTTTGCATAACTATGTGCGATAGTGACTACTGTGCGACTTTTGACACGGCTACAACTTATGGCTAGTGCCTGACCGCCGCAGTCGCTCTCCTGGGGCAACTGTCTGTCAGTCAGAGAGTGTAGCGCTTAGCGTGAGCTGCTTTTGGCTTTTACTCGTACCGTTTACTGTCCCTAGTCCTGAGCGCAGAATTTAAATCGCCGTATTTGTATCGTTGGCCTATAGCTAGCTTCAGGTCTCTGCATATTGCACGCGTTTCTCCGCTACCCGAACTTGTGAGTGGTTAAGGTTTTCGCGGTTAAGGGAACAGGCTACAGACTACCAATCAAATCTACTCCCCCACCAAGCTAAGCATCGTACCACCCACTTTTCAGAATCTAATCGTCTACCTGCACCTCGTACACGAAACTCAAATATTTTAGAGACCTGAAGTGCCTCTAGTTCGTTTGCTCCCAAAGCCTGGAACTCGCTTGCGACGGGCGTCATGACATCCGCTGACTTGATGACGTTTTAAAACAAGTGTAGCGCCCGGCTGGCTTTGGCTGAATTTTAGCGCGAACAAGAGCTGTTCGGCGGCGGGCTAGAGCCCCTTTGTCCTGGAGCAGTGAGCCAGAGAGGAGCGTCAGTGCGGTTAGAGAGGAAGCGCTTAGGAGCAGGCCAGGAAGCTCTGAGACGAGCGGCGGCGATTCGGCCTTTAGAATTGGTCCGATACTCGCGGAAGCTGCTGATAGATGTTGGCTGGCCTGTCAACCCCCGCCTTCCCTCTTTCCAAGAAAGAATCTTCTGGAACCCATTCGCCATTCAAGCTGGACGGAGGTACCCTTCCAGTGGCCTGGGGACGGTAGTAATTCCTTTCTGTAATGGGCCAAGGTGTCCGGGCCCAATACCACTAAGCTCTTGCCCATTGTTCAAGCTAGGTATTTAAGAGTCGAGCGACGCTCGCTCTTGGCCTGGTGTCTTTTTGTCTGTGGTCTTCTGTCTTTGGTCCGGCTCCGCCGTCGGACTCGTTTTCTCTGGAAGCGAGGGAGGAGGGCGGGCTGTTCGCCAGCGATTGACGGAACAGGACGAGAAAGCGCTAGGAGGATTCGGTGGAACCCCACCGAACACGGTCGTATCGCGCCCGAGCTGGCATTTTGTGTGTTCATTCGTGTTTTGTGTTTCTTTTGTGTCGTGTGTGTGCGCGCTAGCACGTGCTCTCGGCATAAGGATTTGCCGGCGCGAGCTAGGCGTAGTCGGCGTGTGTGGAGCTCTAGTTCACCGGGTAGGGTTTAGGCTCCGGGTCGCGCTTCAGTGTGGAGAAGTATTTCCTCCGCAGGAGTGCTTGAGTTGGCGTGTGTGGAGTATTCCGGTCGCACTGGTGGAAACCGAGTTCTAGTTCACCGGGTAGGGTTTAGACTCCGGTTCGCACTTCAGTGTGGAGAAGTACTCCCTCCGCTCGAGTGTTTAAGTTGGCGTGTTTGGGGTATTCCCTCGGCACAGGTGGGAACGGATTCCTAGTTCACCGGTTAGGGTTTAGGGTCCGGGTCGCGCTTAGTGCAGAGATGAGTATTCCCTCCGCAAGAGTGTTGAACGTGCGAGGAGTGTGGAGATAAAGCTGAACTAGACGCGCAGCGACTTTGTGCGCTTGCGAATAAAGTTCAGTAAAATCCCCAATTTGTGTGTCTTGCTTCCAATTCACGCCGCGGACTCACGACCCCGTTTAGTAACGGTAGGCAGGTCAGCGCCAGAAACGCTCGTTTCGTGGCGGCCAGCTTATTGCGCGTAGGCGCGCACCGAACGGCATTAGGCGATAGGCTACGCCGCTAGGTAAGCGGCAGGTCAAGCTTACCCCGCCGAGCCTTCGGCGTTACACAAGCTAAAAATCACAGCATTTTGTGGGTCCATGTGATCCGTCCTCAAGTGTGCTTATGGGTACTGACACTGTTCATGCTGCGACTAACCGAGCTGGTTTGGTCCAGCGGTTAAGGTGCTCGCCCCGATCAAGGTCTGGCTGAGGTCGTGGGCTCGAGCCCCGAGGCATATGTGAAGCGACTGAATAGTGATTAAGTTCTCTTGGGGCGCTATATAAATGAATTATATTTATATTTACTTATTTAATCGTATTTGCTTTCTGACATGTGCATCACCTCTTACCGTGTTATGCATGTTGTCACTGAGTATGTCACCACTAATCATTCGATCGTGCTCACTTTTGAGAAAATGTAACGTGCCAAGAAAGAGAGAGTTCTCTGAGGGCGCTTTAATATATAATTATTATTATCATTATTATCGCTGCTACTGTATACTTTTGTACATTTTTGGTTAATCCAATCTATTTTCAGAAGACGTGACGCAATAGAGACAAGTGGTGCCCAGCACAGAAAACGAAAACTCGAAAACTCGAAGAGAAGAAAGAAGCGAGAGCTTCCGTCCAGTAAGAAACTACTAGAAGGTTTCTTGAAGGAGATAGAACCGGAAAAATGACGCAGAGAAACGCAGCAGAAAAAATGTTAAAAATCACAGGAGGAATCGCGGTAGACAAGTTTGAGGAGGACGAAAGCAAGCGAAGACAGAGACAAAGAGCAGGGAGCAGGAGGAAAAGGAGGAAACGAATTGAGGTAGAAAGACGATTCAGTTGACGAGAGGAGAAGCAAACACTCTGCATCGTTATGCTTCGTGAACGCTTCGCGGAAAAGGAAGCTTTGCTCTGTGAAGACGAAGACAGTCATCATTTGGCCCGTGTAGTGCAAGCACTATTATCAATGAGGAAAATACGGAATGTATTGCAATTTCCCAATTGCTGACCGTGAATGATAATGACTACCTAAAGCTTGACCAAACCTCGGTTTTACTCGCAACTCCGCAGCCACTTCGAACTGAACTAGTGCTACGAGGGTTAAGCCTTTTTCAAAACCAAAACGTTTGCTTGGAAAAGCTGTCGAGCCACAAGCACGGCCTGGTTCAAGAGGCAGCTTGATAATGGGCACGAAGCTTGAAGTTACCAGGAGCTGGGTGGTCGGAAAAGACAGCAGGATCCAAAGATAAACCAGTGACGCTTCTAGTGACTTCAGGTCTCTTGAAATTGAGTTGTCAAGACTTCAAGAAGACCTGTGCCAATAATCAACGGAGATGTGAATTTTGGGGAGTTTTGGTTGAGCAAAGAATCAGCCGAAATACACAGATGCCTGGAGAAATCTCTTAAGATGTTGGTCTCAGAGGAAGAGATATTGTATAGCGGTAGCTCCGGCGGTGGCAGGTCTCGCGTTCGAGGCCAGACAATTTAACTTACGTTAATGCTTTAGTAGCTACCTGGTATTTTTAATACAGTTATTAAAACTTTCTCGACTCGATATACCCACTAGCGTGTGTTTTTTGCATTTCTTATGTGGTGAAGCTATTTTGTAGCAGTTCTTGACAAGGAGGGAGGCGCCATTTGTTGCTTTGTCCTCGGACACCGAAAGATCTCAATACGCCACCGGTAGATGCGCACATAACCGCATTCGGCAGTAGGCTACACCGCTTGGTAGGCGGCAGGTTACGCCTCCTCCGTCAACCCTTCGGCGTTACGATTACTAGCAGTGGATCCAATGCGGCTCGCTGAAGCTCTTTGACGAAAAGGGTGGATGCCTCGCGCCACTAGTGACCATGTCCCTGGGCAGTAAAGACAACATTAGGCCTAAGTTAGGCTACCGCGAGCTAACCAATACGTGTCCTGCCACACGGAAAACGGCGACGAACGCAGCAAGAAGCTTCGGGCGTGGCGCCGCAAAGGAAGCACTGTTGGCATCGTCGACCTTCGCAAAGCGTATTTACCGCCCCACGTCGACCCTAACTTGCGGACAGACCATTGCCTGGAGTTTGGATTCAACATAGCACCTAAGGTAGAGACCATAATAGGGTACTAAAAAAGGTGTCCATCTATTGACCCATGGATGTGTAAAGGCGCTGATTTACATACGTAATTGCAAAATTAATAAAAAAAAACTTTCATACAGCGCCATCAGATAACCCAGTCTCTTTCTAAGTACTCTTCATTTGCTGCTAAGGAAGCACGTTCGAATGGTTAGTGGTAGCATGCTCGATGACGACAGGCATAATTTGGCTAAGGGTGACATGTACAGAATCAGCAGGCGAATATGGTTCATGGCAGCGTGCACAGCGTCAGCACGCATAAACACGTACAAGAAGAATTGCATGGATCCAATAACTACTTTGATAACCAAATGCATTTTTAGTTTCCTATTAAATGTGGTGAAGTCAGGAATCATAACGACAACTACTCTCCTCCTTCCGGCTATGGCTGCTCATCTTTTTCAGCGGTCCTGAGCTGCTACTTCTATGCTACTCGCTACCTCACTGCTCTCCTGACTCTGCTATGCTTCCCACTTTTCTCTTTGTTGCGTGAGACGAAGTCTGTTGGCTACCGAATGCGTACCGAAAGCCGCTTAGGCTGTGAGTGCGCTATACAAAACTCTCCTGCGTAACACCCACATGGTCTTTATGACTTTGTGGAGTTACAGACGGAGATACATTACATTACATATGTCGTCGCGCCAGTTGGAAGTGAGATCCAGGCTGGTATGTACACCCGAAGCAGTGCCGACTCTGTGGAGTGATTAGCTCTAAACCAGGCTGGAACTTACTAGCAGGTTTTCAGTTTCAATATTTTACTTCAGCTGGTCTGCCACGACTTGTTCCAGTGTCTGTGACAGGAACGATAGAAGAGAAACTTGGCCGAAGTTGCAAAAGTTCTCTTGGTCTAATGTTGCTTTCTTGAATAGTAGTCCGACTACAGCCTTTTTGAAACTTGCCGGGACATGACGTGAGGCTAATAACATATCAATGATATTCGTTATGCACGGCCGCAGAAGATCAGTGCATCGTAGAAGCAGGACCTTGGGGGTAGGGTCCAGAGGACTAGTTTTCTTCTTTGATTGGGATATGACGTACACGATATAGTTGCCAACAATGTCGCGAATGGACGTATTGTTGCCCTGCTAGGGCAGTTCAATCTAGAAGCAACCGGAAACATTGGTCGGAGTTTGCGTGGTAATCCTCCCCGTAAATGCCTATCCCGGGAACTTTAAGTGGAGTAGCGATAACAAAGTTGAACCGCTATCTCAGTCCGAGACCCATAGGCAGCCTTTCTCGTGGTGCAGATAGTTAGCAGGCCGTTTTCCTGTTGCTGGATTCCTTTGGCCGGCATGTGGCTACTTGAAAAGAGCCACACGTGACCTCTTGTGGAATGCCAAAGGTTACAGACTACATTCGTCCATAGGCGCACGAGATCAGCCATTGAGTAATAAAGGAGGATCACGTGTGTTCGGCGTTTATCTTAGAATGCCCGCTGATGCAGCGCATACAAATCTATCCGAGCTTTAGGCTGTCCCTAAGGGCCTAAACGTCGCCTTAGCCTGAGTCTTATTCTGTGGCCTGCTCGAGTTCAAACCGGCCACTGACTCGTCCACAATGCATTCGTGGCTGCCGTCTCTCGTCAAAGGCGATAAGCATATCCACGCGCGAGGCATTCGCAAAACGTCGGACCGTGAGAACCCGCATCATAAAGGAATACAACGTGCAGATGAGAATTAAACTGGTGCGATATACCTAAACAATTAAACGGGCCAGTTAACATGAGTGCCACTGCCTTGACCTAAGCCCGTCGAGAATCTAGTAGCGGCTGCTCCAAACAAGAAGTTGATGTGTAACGACGACTTGCATCACCTGGGGCTCGACCGGACATTGTTTCCGGCTAGTCTCAGTTTCCCCTGAATTTTTCGTAAGTCGAGAGCCGGTAGAACTTGTGTCAAGTTATGCACGCCATGCTGGTCTGTCTATCCGGTGGTAGTGTCCTGGAGCCATGTACGTCTCTGCGAGGCGAACTTGCGCCGTTTTTTTTAATTTTTTTTAATGCAGTCAATTATCCAGCACTAGTCAATAGCTCCCCGGGAAGGTTTGCATCTGGCGGCGGACTCCCGATGAGAGTCAAGTGTCCAACAAATGGAGGAACTATTCCGAGAAAATGCCGACCGTGGCAGCTCTTAATAGAAAGTTATGCTACCTTTCGATCTAATATCGTTCGGCAGCTGTGTGAGCTTTGGCGGGGGGGGATACGCAAGATGTATCGGTCGTCTGGTGACGGAGCAAAACCACCAAACTATTTAAGGTTTGGCTGTCCGGAGTAAGCCGCACATATCGATAATATACAAGTAGGTACTGGTTCAATCTCCAGCCGCAGCAGCCGAATAGAATGCCTGCTCATCTCCTAGCGGGAAGCTTTTTCAATCAGAAAACGCTTCTGGCTCGGGAGCATAGAAAGCATAGAAACCACTAACGAAGGTGAATTTACTCTGGTAAAGCAGGTCTTCATCAAACCCCTGGAGCGCGTTGCACCACCCATGTGCCCCAGAAGACAGTTACTGCCCCGATCGACGGAGTCGGCATGAAAAGAGATGGGAACCGCAGACGTCTGGTGGGCAGCAGACTGGTATTAATCGTCAACGAACCCCTTGACACTTACTCGATGTTCGCCCTGGTTTCCCGGAACTTGGCAGACATATTCGGCCAAAAGGTAACCGGAAGGTCCTGTCACGCTACGGAGACCGTACGATTACCTAGTTAACATTGGAAAATATCTGCTTCGTCGAATTTTCCAGTAAGTACACAGTTTCTCCACATACAAGGTCTGCCAATGAGGGGCTGGTATTGTGTTTAACCTCTGTGAGCACGTTAAGTGAGGTACGAGTGCATGAAACCAGGTATAACGCACGTATCGCATATATGCCCAAAGCCTTAGTCCGTGATTCTTACCTATGACACGTTTGGTTCTTACAGATTCTACTCCAGATGCCGATAATAATCTCTATGGCTGTCGCTATCTAGTGGTTGATGTAGAACTCCAATATTTCATGTACTTCTTAATTAAGGCCGTCCTCGACGGTAATAAATAATAAAGGAAAGCTAACAAAATACTGTATATACTGTAATACTGTAATACTGTAATAAAGGAAACCTAACATAACTAGCTATGGTAAGTGTCAACGTTCGAGGTTTTTCAGAGACCCCAGCTGTTGTCGCCGGCGTGTCTACATCTTGCTCAACGACAGCCGCTAAAGTACTTAAGCGGGCTTCCATACGTCTTCTGAATTCTTGGCTGTTCACACATTGAGGCAATCGGCACTTCATTTGGCAATAGACAGATGAGCACTTTAAGGTTCAACAATATCTCCATATCACATAGGATACCTAAAGCAATCTCAAAACTAGAATACGATTAGTGCACAATCTGGCTGATGTAGCATGCCTTCGCTTAAGGACCGTGGTAGTCCACGAGGTAGGGTTATCGCTCTTCACGACCGAAATCGTGGGTTCGAATCATACAGTGAGCAATCCAATATGGCCAACCGCAAGTGGTAGTGAGAGCCATTAAGGTTCTTCTGCCGCTACACAAACGAGGCTGTTAAATTACCTGATTTCTTTTTAGAAAAATTGCCTGCTATCGGAGCTTAGTGTAACAAGAACGCCGATACAAGACAGACGTCTTGTCTCCAAAGAGACCTTATGCGACGGACTTCACTGAAAGAAAATACTTGGGCCTCGCGTAAAGTGGTTTGCTAATTCTATCAAAGTGTGGGAGTGGGTCGAGGTAGGCATTTGAATCATTCGAAAGGTGGAGACAGTGCCAAAGCAAGCGAAATAAGAGGACTGGTGCTGACTGGAAAAATAGGTGGAGATCCACTGACAGATGTCAGTGTTCATGCCGGCCGCATAACTAGATGCTAGAAGCTCCTGGGGGCGTTGAGAGCTCCGGGATGAGAGAGAGTTTCACGGACGCACAAAGTAGACGGTTAGCAGATGCAAACGACGGTCGAATTCGGTGAAGTGGTTTCAAAAAATATCACTATCTTCAAGGGGAATAACCACTACGCTGCAAGCTTGAGAAATGAAGACGAAACAGTCACCCAGTTTCTCTGCTGCTGCAAGAGAGCTGCTCTATGCTGCCTGATTTTCTGCACCAAATAAAAAGCCTCAACACTCGACACTGCATCGGCGGCAAGTTTGTCCGTACTTTTGAATGCAGCCAATGTCACTCGTTATTTTCGAAATGAAAGGTAATTACCGCGCTGACCTCGGGAGGACCCGTTCGGGTGACGAAGTCATCGCGAAATCCACGAGGCCGTAGAAATTACGGAAATAAGCTAAATAATGTAAATAAGCTGTCAGCTGATTACGTCCCGTCAATCGCCGCAGGTAGCCGGCCCTCCTTTCGAAGAAAGTGCGTCCGGCAACGGCGACGTCGCCACGGCGACAAAACGTAGCCGAAGACGAAGAAGGAACCCTGAAAGAACGGGCGTCGCTCTATTCTTAAATACCTAGCCGAGACAATGGGACAAGAGCTTAGTGGTCTTGGGCCCGGCCCGGCCTGGGCCATTACGGTAAGGAATAAATACCGTCGCTCAGCCGCCGGACGAGCAACCTCGTCCAGCTTGAATGCCCATAAGGTCCCAGACGATTTGTTTTGGAGAGTCATGGCCGAAGTTGACAGGCCATCCAACATCAATCAGCCGCTCCTGTGGATAGCAGACCAATTCTACTGAAGACCTAACTACCAGAGCTGGTACCAGAGCTTCGTGGCTGGTGCTTAAGCTCTGGCTATCTCAGCCCACTATCGCTCCTATCTAGGTCACTGCTCCAGGACAAAGGTCTTGCTACCCACCGACTAATTCCTGTGTGCACTACAATTGAGCCAAGGCTGGCGCTGCGCTACAATAGGAATTATGGAAGTGAGTTGCAAAGTTTAGGACCTGCACAGCAAATGCTTCTGTAGCCAACGGTCTTGCAGCGGAACAATGGAACAGCTAATTTTTTGTCAATCAGAAGGACCAGAGTGAACGAGGGGCTGAAGCTGGCGTAGCGGATCAGGTAACTGTTAAGGAGCCAGGACATGGTGGGCCTTGCGGGTCAGCGTAAGTACTTTACGCCGTATCCGCGGATCAACCGGCAGCCACCAAAGCTCATCCAGCAAAGGAGAAACATGTCAAACCGCCGGGGTTTGTAAACTAGCCTTATAGCCATATCTATAGCCATCCGCAGAAGCCCAAAGACTGTTCTCGTTTGCCCAGCGAAAATGTAACTACAATTATCTAGCCGAGACATAACCGGGGGCTAGCTAAAGTTTAGGCAATAATAATAATAATAATAATTATAATTCACTTGATAAAGCGCCCTCAGAGAACTTAATCTCTCTCTAGGCGCTTTACATTTGCTGTAAAGTGAAATGCAATTGAATGGTAAGTAAAATCATGCTTGAAAAAACAAACGAAATGAATAATATGGTAAGGGGTGACATGCACAGGGTCAGCATGCAAATGTGGTTAGTGGCAGCATGCACAGTGTCAGCACGCATAAGCACATCAAGGACGAATCACAGGGACCCACTAAATGCTGTCCTAAATAGGTGTGTTATTAGGTTCCTTTTAAATGTGGTCAGGTCGGGGGATGTTCTGACGCAGCTCGGGAGGGAGTTCCAGGCTTTGGGAGCAAGCCACTGTGGAAAACAGTCTCTAATCATATGATGGCTAGCAGTGGAGGCAGTCTTCTTACTGAAACTTTCAGAAATTGAGCACTCAATAAAGATAAGATCTAAATTCCGAGCACGGTGACGCTCGCACGATAGCACACCTATTAGAACAACAAAGTCTCCTCGTTCAACCGCACGTTTGGTGTGTTCTTGGAGTAGCAATTTGGTTTTATTGTTGTTAGGTTTGAGGATTTTTCAGAGGTCCAAGGCCGAACGTCTGCTCTAAGGGAAGTGCTTTCTTTATCATTTACTGCAGCAGACTTCGATAGCTTAAGCGAAAAATACAGCTGCACAGTGTAATCTGCACAGAGGTGGCAGCCGATTCCAAGGGTCGAAATCATTTCCCCCAGAGCCTCAGTGTAAGGAAGTTGTAGCTCACTAGCTCATTTAACAGCCTAATTTTTGCATAGCGGCAGAAGAGCCTTAGCTATTGCCACTGCAAACTGTGGCAACACAGGATCGCCCATTGCATGACTCCAACCCTCGATCTGGCTCGTGACGAGCGAGCACCTTAATTCTCAGGCTAAGACCAAGGGGAATACATGGAGAGTTGCAGAGGACCAAGAACAGACCCTTGTGGGACTTCACAGACGACTGGTCTAATGGATGAGATTCGACCACAACTGGACTCGGTTCGAACACGACCGGAGAATGACGATTAAAAGAATTCCAGCGCCTCGTCTTTCAGACCGATACTCTTTATTGTTATCAGCCATTCAAGTAGAATATCGTGATCAATAGTCTCGAACGCATTCGGTAGTTCATGCAGTGCCAGGCAAGTGACATTGCCGTTATCAATGCTACTTAGGATGTCATTGATTGCAGAGCCAAGCAGTTTCTGTGAAGTGGGGTGTATTAAATAACTAAATTTTCCCTCTCATTATTTTCAATAGGTGCTACACGCAACAGGCTACTTGGTGACGTATAGAATCTATTTTTCTGATCAAGAATGTAGATCGCCATAAAGATAACTAGGTAAGGAGCTAACATGGGAAAGCTTAAGGAGATGGTTGATGGTCAAAATCAGCATATTTGGATTGTGCATCTGTGAATCGACAGCATTTTTGTAGAAGCTAGATGTAGCCTTCGAGCTCACTGCCTCACTAACTCAACTGCCGTCCCAACTAAGACGTGCTTCTTAATTTCTCATAGTTGTGCCAACTCAGACGTGCTTCTTAATTTCTCATAGTTGTTTGAGTAGAAGTCGAATGCCCACCTACTGCCGCAAAGTTCGTTTTTAGAGTCTTTTATAAAATAGAAAGATAGGAAAGTGAGCGATAGCTTGCTAGGACCTCTTAATTCAATCCTGCCATTTAAAATATAGTCAAATGATTGTCAATTGGTAAGACTCTGAAACAGCCGCGTAATCTAGTGAAGCGTTAAAAATCTGAGTAATGTCTGGACTAAGTTTGTCTGCCAGCGAATACCACATGAGATGCTATAGAGTCTTCAGGATGCAAGCTCTTTATACTAGACTTTATTAGGGTAGGTTCTTCGTGCATGCAGGAACCTCGGACATAAGGAAGGTCGATGGTTGCGAATCAATAATTGCTATAGCCTGAGGGGCTATGTGGAGGGCACGAGTACGTGCAGTTTTTTCCGCGATGGAAGCTGACCATTTTTCGACCGAGCCGTTTTTATTGGGAGGGCAAAACCTCTCAGAATTGGAAAGCAATTTGTTCACAGTTCTATCCATTTCTTTTGGGTTTAACTAGCAGGACTGCAGTTTTTGAGTGAAAAACAAGCTATGGATTTTCTAAACTTACCGGTGTAGACACGAAGGAAGCCTTTGAAAATTGCCAGATCGTCGTCAGAACCAGACTTCTTAAAGCACTTGCTAATCGTGGCGCAGTTGTAAAGTTTTTGGTAAATTAAAGGAAATATTTGACACGGCCTTTACGCTCACAGAATGAACGGGAGCATGCTCATCGCTAGCACTGCTTAGTTTTATGTTCACTGTATTGGTGAAGATATGGGGCTGTTTAGAGGCTGTCTACCTAATCTGGGTGCTAATCAAGAAGACCTGCTTCACAAATAGATTTAAGAAATTTCTCAGAATCAGTGTTTCTGAATTTGCATCCTTTGATAAACTCGATGCTATCCTGCCATACGACAGAGCAGGAACAGTAAACGAGATGAAGCAAGGATCTGAAACGGTCAGTGGGCATTCAACAAGATCACCAGGGCCGATCGTTCGTGATAATGAAATCCAGAATATGGCCACCTGTATGAGTGGTATGATTAACGTTTTGGACCAAACCAAAGTTCTCCAGACAGTCCAGAAATGAGCAGACGTAACGGTTGCTATGATTGTTAACAGGAATATTAAAGCCTTCAGCAATCAATAACGGCCTGCCATAGACGAACATTTTAGAGAGGAACTCCAAAAACTCCCTTATAAATTAAGAGAGCCAAAAGACGGTTGGTAGATCGCAACTGCAAGAAGAATAATCTTTCGTGGGAATCTGATGAACACTGATTCAAGTGATGGCCCATGCAAACACTTCAGGTCTTACAGCTAAGTGATTCACGAGTCAGCCACCCACCTTGTCAGATGGCAGGGACTGAAAGAATGAGAACCCGGATGGAGGTGGGGGTCTTCTATACGCAGCCACCAGAGCAGGGTGTCGCCCTCGGTCTGTCTCGGTAAGCAGAAACGCACGTAGCTGGACAACTCGATTGCGGATCAGTTGCCCCTTGGTTTTTAGTGAGTGGACATCTAGCAGGCAGAGTTGAAGGGGCTGTCCCATTTCTCCCAGCGGCCGACTGGAAGTAGTGATTTGGGGTGAGGCATGTTATTCGCCGGCCGACTGCAAGTCCAGGTGGATGGTGCATTTAATTGATTAGACGCTCTCGTGCGAAGTATTAACTGCGAAGAACTATTAACTTCGTGACGCTGATTAAGTGGTCTGCTTGGCAGGCTGCGACTACTCACGCTGCTACCAATTCGCCGAACTTTCTGGCCACCGCCAGGTGGCATTTGCCATTTCGACGGGCAGAATACTAATACGTCTCTTTTCGCAACAAGCTGAGCATTTTTCTCACGTCTCTCGAGTTTCTGTGACTGCCTCCTGATGCCGGCCGCAGCGGACGACATTATCCAGCTAAGGTGACCCAACATCTTTAAAAAAATAATAATACAGTTGTATACCGTCATCAGAGAACTAAATTTCTTTCTTAGCACTTTATATATGCTGTGAGTAAAGCATGTCAATGCAATTAGCTGTATTTTGCACTGTCAGCACGCGCAAGCATACACGTGGCACAATTCACAGGAAATCCAGCAACTTCTTTGAGGAAGAGCTTGGCTTTTAGCTTCGGTTTAAATAAGTCAGCGGATGTCGTGACATCAGTAAGAAGTGGGATTCAGGCTTTGGGAGCATACAGTATTGATGAAATGGACAATTTTTAAGCAGTTACGGACTTGGAAGTGATCAGCGATGATACATTATAAAAGAAGTCGATTATTGCAATCTGCTCACAAATTCACGAAAGCTGGTCAAATTCATCAAAAATCAACTATTCGAAATAATGCCTTTCAATCCAAAGTAAAATAAATAGATAAATCCAAGCTGATTAAACATCCTCTTTTTGTATAGCGACAGAAGAGCCTTTACGGCTAGTACCACCGCTTGCAGTGGCGATAAAGAATCACCCACCGCAGGAATCGAACCCACGACCTCAGGACCGAGGTCGTGAAAGCAACCGCCTTACCTAGTGTGCCATCACGGCTCACCAAAGTAAAAGCTGAGTTCGGACGCAAGAGTGAACTGCATCTTGACGCGCTGAAACTCCATTCCAACAATTTTAGAGCTGCTATTAAAGACAAAAGCCACCATCGGCATGACACTCAATTCAAGGCGCTGGAAATGATGGTAACATTAGATTTCGACTCTCTCAAAACTCTTCTGAAGGCAATGGAACCTGTGAAACTTGCTGCTTAGGATCTGTCAAGAAAAAATGAAATAAAGATACTAGCTGATGTAACAGCCCCTTTTGCATAGCGATAGAATAACAATAATAATAATAATTCACTTGATAAAGCGCCCTCAGAGAACTTAATCTCTCTCCAGGCGCTTTACATTTGCTGTAAAGTGAAAGGCAATTGAATGTTAAGTAAAATCATGCTTGAAAAAACAAACGAAATGAATAATATGGTTAGGGGTGACATGCACAGGGTCAGCATGCAAATGTGGTTAGTGGCAGCATGCACAGTGTCAGCACGCATAAGCACAAGGACCTTGACGGCTATCATCAACGCTTGCAGCGAGAATACACGATCGCCCACCACGGGATTCGAACCCACGACCTCGACAGCGAGGTTGTGAAAAGCAACTGCCTTACCTAGTGTGCATCACGGCTCACCGGAAAACGGAACGTTGATGAGTGCTGACACCATTTTAGAGTTAATGTTCAACAAGCTATCTAACCTGAATAATGACATGATTAAAAAGCTCATGGAAAATTTGATTGTCGCGTTGAAGAGCGATTGAACAGGCTAAGTCTTAAAGATCTATCTGTCACCCCGTCAAAAGCTATGCTAAATTTCGCAGGAAATCTAGCGTCTCGTCTATTCAGAGTCAGCGATGTCGATGCTGAAAATGTGAACTTGTCTCTTCAAGATGCATTGAATTTGTTTTTTTCTCCTCAAAACTATGGATCATCAATAGCAGTCGGAGGGCAAGACAGTTTCAAATGGCTCAAGACCGAAATACGCCGTTCAGGAACTCTGGCCAGCGAACTTAAAATCTCCAGACATCGTACAACAAAATTCTATCCATTAAGCCAACATCAACGGACTTCGAAAGAGTTTTGTGGTCTCTGAAAATCTCTGTACAAAATTAAGATCGCGTCTCTCAGACAAGCAGCTTAATTCAATTGTATTCTTGAAATATTATTATAAGAAGTAAAAATATACTGATTTAAAACTCACCGCAAAAGATGTATTTTAAATATTGTATTATAAACATGTATTGTATTTATTTTAACGGTGTTCATCACAAAAGTAAGCTACTGACTACAAAATTAGTGAAATATGAAAAAAGCAGTAAAAAAAACTGTTAACAGCTGGCAGTTTTTTGAAAGCTGAAAACAGAAAACAGCTGTTTTTCATAAATGACTTTTCCGAAACCCTAAATGGGAAGATGCAAATACGTGAGCACAGGCTGGTGTAAGGTTCTCAACCAGCGATCATGGAATATGGGAGGGGGGTGGACATTTTTTCCGTTTTAGTAATAATAATCATAACCGTATCATTTGCACAAATCGCGAAATTCCTTTAAGGTGAGTGTTAACAAGGTGGCACACTACTTTATTTCATTTACTAATTACAGTTTCTGCCAAACTGTTATTGAGGAAAAACAATGTTCAAAATAAAGGATTGCTATATACCATCGCTACGCCAGAAAAAGTGTGCAATGATAATATGATGAAAACAATGAAAAACATTAGCTTAGCAGTTTATTTATCACTTCACAGATGAGATCGATGACCATTACCAGAATCTACTCGAAAGACAAAAAAAAAGCAACCAGCTACTGGCCTTCAACCGACTAGACGCGAGCACAGCATCAGGGGCTGAATCAGTAAAAAGCACCGACTTGCTGTGCGTGAAATTATATTCGCAGCTAATCAACGACTACACAGGCTCGATTCGTCTGCAACTCTCTACAAGAAAATTGAACATGGCCAAATATTCATTCATACGAGCAACCGAGTCAAAATGCTGCTACATAGCTGCTCGAAAAAACCACCAATGGTGTATTGTAGTGGTTCTGTTAATCCCTCCTCAGACAGCTATTCACAGTTTGACACGGTTCTTGTAGCCTCTAAATCTCGTTTTCATAGGCCGTACTTGAAACAGGATGATCAGTTGGACATTATAAGTTCAGCAGGCTTAATAAGAAAGCTTATGAAAACTGACGGCTTAAAGCACCAACGTAGGCTTAGCAGGTTATCATAATAGCGCAGACCCACAATTGTGAGTAGAATATCACACGAAACTTTGGAGCTCAAGGTTGAAGCGCAAAATCTTTACGAGTGAATGAAGGCAGACGAACCGCAGACGCTATTTGACCCGGTGGCCTACTCTACTGCGACGTGGCAGGTCTTTTTTTACAGTTTTAGGAGCACTTTTCTTACTGTTTAAGGAGTACATTTTACATTTACCAATGCCAGGCGAGCTGTGCCAGCCTGCAGGTCAGCCAAAAATTGGCAATGCAGGCGTGCACCATGGCTGCTCTGAAGCAACGCACGACGACAAAACAGTTTACTCATACTGCATGGACAGGCGACGTGGCTATTAGAGCAGAGGAATGCTAAAAGATGAGTAGTCACTGTATGAGCTTTACCAAAGTCACATGATGGCCATGCTGACTGTCAGACTCGCTTGGTTATGCTACCAGCTGCAACGAAATGACACCGATTACATCAGCGATGCTCCTGCAATTAATCTCATTCGAGCAATTGGCTTAAGCAATACACGACTGAGCTCAGGGTCAAACAATAGCACACGTGTTCACACGATTCCCACCCGATCGCTCACAACCCACCGTGCATAGCACCACAGCCGCCCTTTGCCGGTTGGTGCACACAGCGCCCAGAGCTGTAGCAGTGTATCGTCCGAATCGACCTTCACCTTGCTGCCAGACTGATCCTCGTACCTATGCACACGTTGCAACGGTTAGATCGAACGGCAACAAAAAAATCCTAGCTGATCAAACAGCCTCTTTTTGTATAGCAACAGAAGAGCCTTTACGGCTATCACCATCGCTTGCAGTGGCGATAAGGAATCGCCCACCGCAGGAATCGAACCCACGACCTCGGAACCGAGGTCGTGAAAGCAACCGCCTTATCTAGTGTGCCATCACGGCTCACCGAGCATGGCACACAAAGTCTGAAGGTCCACAACAGCACCATCACTAGTGCAAACCACAAGTGGCTCGAACTCGGAAAAATAAGGTCACGGCCAGCCTCATTGGGATCAGACCCCCATCTGCTGCTTTGACCATCGTAAGCACGAGCAATATATGGCTAGCCGTGTACAAAGCCCGACAGCACAGCAGCAAGCAGAGAGTAGTGCCGAAAGGTCGAACTGTAGCGACAGCGCCTGGTCCTACGGAATGCTGCGCCGTCTTAGCCACATTTAACTGCGGCAGAACAGCGAGAAAAAATCTGTGTCGCCTGTAGGAATCGAGACAGAAAATTAAATTGCGGTCGGCTGATTTACTGGCTGAATATGCCTGGCGCCCGAAGAGCCTTGGCGGCCATCACTTCGGCTTGCAGTGGGGCTATAGAAAATCCCCTGCCGCCGGCGCCGAACTCACAACCTGGTTCGTCGAGTGGGAGCACCTTATCTTAGGCTTAGCAGACAGGCTAGGAGTGGAGTGCCGGAGCGCCTCGAATTGAAAAAATAAAGGACGGCTCCCGCGCGCGAAGCCGCAGTCTCAATGCTGCTGCTGCCGAGCGCGCGTACCACAAGGAGAACGAGTCAGCCGGAGACGACAGCTTCTCGCCGATTCTCGAATGCAACTGATCGAGCGTCTCCATTTTCACGAACAGCGCCTCGGTCTCTTCGCCGATGACGAGCTCCAGGTTGACGAAGCGGTTCTGAGCAGCCGATGTCGGCTTGCCTTCGACCGAATCGCTGCCGGCGGCGGCAGTCTCGAACAGCTTCAATCTGTCGACGAGCTTCGAAGCCGGGCCGCCGCCGCCTCGAGCTGGCGACGGTCCGGCCGGGCAGTGTCGCTGAGCTGCGGCCGTTGCCCCCGATGCAGGAGCCTTGGCAACGGCGCCGAGGCACCGCATGGGCACGTCCAAGCCCGAATCAGGCAGAGAGAGATCGACCGGATCAGAGAACGGAGAGCGGAGCTTCGAGCGCAGATCGGATTCGCCGTTCGACGCCGTCTCCGAAGCGGCGGAAGCGGCAGCGGCGCTCTGAGATGCAGACTTCCCTGGCAGGAGCTGGCGCGGAATCGGCTTCGGCGACAAGGCTTGCTCAGCGGGCCGCCTCGGCGGCAGCGAGTAGGCGGCGGCAGGGTCGGCTTGCATAGCTGCTGCCGCCGCCGCCACCGATCGACTAGGCAGAGCCGGCGCAGAGGAGGCGGCGGCGGCGGGGGTGGCGGGCTCCTCTTTCCCCACTGCGTCAGGCAGCTGCGGCACGGGCCTTCTGGTCACAGGCGGACCGGTCACGGTGACAGCCGCAGACCGCAGCAGTGCCGCGGCCGGCCGCAGCGGAGGCGCCTTGTCCGGCATGGCTGCCCGGGCGGCAACCGCACGGAGAGCAACCGCTTCGTCCGCCTGAGAGTTGGCTGCCGGTGGCTTGGCCGCCACAGCGCCAGGAGGCTGCAGCTGTGGGGGCGGCAGCTTCGGCTTGCTGCTGCCGCCGCCGCTGCTGGCCGCCTGGGACACTTCAGCTGTCTTGGGCGGCAGTCGGGCGGGCGGCTCCAGGGGCGGTGGAGGTCGCGAGTCGGCGGTGGCTGCTGCGGTAGCAGCCGTGCTAGGCGCCGTGGCGGCAGCAGCAGCGGCAGCAGCCGTGGCAGCAGCAGCGGCAGCAGCAGCAGCAGCAGCAGTGGCAGCAGCAGCAGCCGTGCTAGGCGCCGCCTTCGGCTCAGCGCTGGGAGCTGAAGGCGGCGGCTCCGACTTCTTGACCACAGGCTGCAACAGGGCGAGAGAGCAGGGCAGTCGGTGAGCGAGCGACTACGACCCGAGTCGAATCATGTAGCAGCAGCAGGTGGGCGGCTCGAGGCACAACAACAAAGCAACAAGCAACAAAGCACGAGTAAGAAATGTCTGCTTGCACTCGTGTGCACCACCAGCACTCACCCACGCAAGCACAGTGGACTGGGATAGATAGAGCTACCTCGCCGCGTGTACCTGCCATTGCGCGCGTGCCTGAGTACAATACGCTTCCGGATATTAATGGCTAGGCCAACGAGTTAACAGACTCCGTTGCTGGAGAAAATGCACATACTCGAGCGTTCACAAAGTCCCGCTGACGAAATTAATTGTCGAGTCGCAAAGTGTGACCTTCCTTAAGATATTTTCCGAGGTTTCTGCATATGAACAGGCTAACCTAATAAAATATGGTAAAAAGAGCTCGTCTCCCGAAGACCCTAGGCCATCCCATCTGTGGTCTTTACTGGCATACAAACCTAGTCCAGCCATAACACAGATGTTACTGCTTCTCTGGATAACGGGTTATTCCAAGGTCTTTCAAATTGGCCATCATTCGACCATATTTTACAAAAGCCTGGATTAGATTCAGAGGTCCTAGCCAACTATCACCTAGTTTCCCTTCTTCCTTTTTTATCAAAGATTCCTCGCTAAGCAGCTACCAGCACAAATTAAAAGCATAAATTATCAGAACAATTTAAGTCGGGGGCACTACTCCACTAAATCTGCATTTCTCTGTGTAACCAACGACATTGGGACATGCAGCAACGATGACAGGAATGTCACTGCCCTAGTCCTGCTGGATCTATAAGCTTCGTTCAGCACTATTGACCATGATATCCTACTGGAAAGATTGAGAATAACGATCGATCTGGCAGATAATGCACTGGCGAGGTTAAAGCCGTTCCATTTTGATCGTATTTAATTCGTATCGTGTGGAGGTCAAGTCTCATCCACCATACCAGTTACTTGTGGAGTGCAGCAAGTGACTTGCTGTTCTCCATTTATACTGAACATTTGGAATATGCAATTCAGGCTCATGAAATCAGCTATCCTTTCTATGCTGACGATACTCAGATGCATTTTTCGTTTAAACCACGAGAATCTGATGTAATGACTGATAAAAGGAATGCTTGCCTTGCAGACATTCGATCTTGAATCTTCGCAAATTCCCAAACACTAAACATCAATAAAACCAAACTGCCACTCAAACACACCAAATATGTGGCAGACTACGAAACACGGGTCTTATAATAGGTGAGGCTATTGTGCCACCATCACCACGTGCTCGGAATTTAGGTCTTCGTCGAGTGCTTAATTTTTGAAAGTCTCATTACGAAGACTGCCTGCTCTGCTAGGCATCCAGTTCAATCTCTAAGATTAGAAACTGTCGTCCATGGTGGCAGGCAAAATTTTTAACTAGCTAATAATAATAATAATAATAATAATAATAATACACTTGATAAAGCACCCTCACAGAACTCAGTTAAGCAGCTGGATTACAGTGAGTTGGCTCTTCTAATTGGTGATGCTGTAGTGTGACTGACATCATGCAACAGGAATTTGGTTATCTTTTTTTGATAACTGCAAAATTTCGAAAGCTTCATTAAGAAGACTGCTTTTACAGCTTGCCATTACATTAAATCCCAAGCTCAGGACTGGAGACAGTCTATACCACGACGGCTTGCTAAATATCCAACTCGCTCCCTGGTTCTGACTAGGCTAGGCCACTGCCATTCCGTCTTGGCTAGGCTATCAACAAAACCATTACGCCTCTTCAGCTCGTGATGAATGTGGCTGCAAGGCTAGTAAAAAAATCCCAGAAGTGCAGCCATCTCTTTCTAGGTGCTTTAAATTTGCTGCAAAGGAAACACGATGGAATGTTGAATGATATCACATTTGATTCACAACGTGAATAACATGGTTAGGGGTGACATGCACAGGGCCAGCATGCAAGTGTGGTTAGTGTCTACACGCACAGTGTCAGCACGCATAAGCACATAAAAGACGAATCACAGGGACCCACTAAATGCTGTCAGAAATAGGCGCTTTTTTAATTTCTTTTTAAATGTGGTCAAGTCAGAGGATGTTCTGATGCAAGCCGGGAGTGAGTTCCAGGCTTTAGGAGCATACGAACTAAATGCACGGTCTCCAAAGTATTTGATGTTTGTATGAGGTATTGGTAAACAGTTGGATTCCGCAAAGTGGATGGTACGATGCTTGGCCTGGTGGGGGAATATATCTGATAGGTAGCCAGGAGCCAAATGAGGAACGGACCTAAAAGTGAGTGACAAAACCTTGAAATCGATCCGTTGCTTGACTGGTAGCCAGTGAAGGTCGGCAAGAAGTGGTGTGATGTGGCAACTGTGAAGCTCACGGCAGACAAGCCTAGCTGCAGAGTTTTGCACCAGCTGTAGGTGCGTGATTGCACATGCCGGTAGGCCAGCAAGCAGTGAGTTACAGTAGTCAAGATGGAATGTCACAAATGCATGGACATACTTAGATGTGATATCCCTATCTACATAAGCCCGAATTTTAGCAATTTTATATAGCTGAAAGTAGGCAAACTTGATTGTGGAGCTGATGTCACTTTGGAACATGACACCTAGATTTCGTGCAGATTCAACAGGAGATATGCTGGCAGAGCCGATTTTGGGCGTCAGCCTTTCCAATTTCTGCAGCGCACTTGGATTGCCCCTAACTAGTAAGTTAGTTTTGTCATCATTCAATTTAAGAAAATTTGCTGCCATCCAAGTGCAGATGTCATGAATACATGCAGCAAGGGAGTTGTGAGAATTCGACGAGCTCGAGAGCTGGGAGGGATCTGGGAGGGATCAAAGCAAAGGTACAACTGAGTGTCATCCGCATAGAAGTGAAAGCCTAGGTTGTGCTTTGCAATCACACAGGCAAGAATGAGAGTATAAACCGTTAAAAGAACCGGACCAAGCACGAAGCCCTGAGGTACCCCATATTTCAGAGGTACCTCGGATGATCTTTGTCCATTCATATTGATACTCTGGAGTCTCCCACTGAGATAGGACCTGAACCATTGCAGCGCAGTGCTAGTGATGCCCAGGCGAGATGAGAGGCGCTCAAGAAGGACTTGGTGGTCGATAGTATCAAAAGCTGCCGAAAGATCAAGCAAAACAAGCAGAGATACTCTACTCAAGTCTGCATTCCTAAGTAGGTCATTGTACACCCGAAGCAATGCTGATTCTGTGGAGTGATTAGCTCTAAAGCCAGAATGGAACTTACTGGCAAGGTTTGAAGTTTCAATATATAACTTCAGCTGGTCTACCACGACTCGTTCCAGTGTCTTTGATAGGAATGCTAGAAAGGAGAGTGGGCGGTAGTTGCTCCAATTTCTCTTGGGCTAGTGTCGCTTTCTTGAGTAGTGGCCTGACTACAGTCTTTTTGAAAGGTGCTGGGACACGATCTGAGGCTATTGACATATTTATGATGCTTGTTATTCACGGCAGCAGCAGATCAATGCAACGTTAACAGCAGGACAGTGGGAATAGGGTCCAAAGGACTTGTTTCCTTTGATTGGGATATGAACTTCAGGACGAGGTCACTAGTGACCTGCTTGAATGCAGACATTGAGGTGCTGCAAGGAACCATCGTAGAGATGGACTCCCTGATCTTGTCCATCTTCAGGACAAAGAAGCTAGAGAAGCGATCAGCTAGATCATCACAGGGATCACCAGGTAAGGAGCTAACCTGGGAGTAGTTGGGAAGATGGTTGATCGTTGACATCTGCATTTTTGGGTTGTGCATCTGTGATTCAACAATGTTTTTAAAAAGCTAGACAGCCTTTGGTAGGTTCGATTGGTACGACCTACAGTAGTCCTCGTATGCCTGTCGATGGACAGTCAGTCCTGATCTTTTGTATGCTTTTTCAAGCTTGCGCTTAGTAGACCTGGCTAGTTTAACGTCTGTCAGAGGTGCAAACTCATCGAGCATGTCGGCTAGCGTCGTGTTGTAGCTATCTACCAATGATGACAGATTGGAAGGGGGACTGAGCAGCAGATGTGAGGCAGATATTCTAGCATGGACAGCATCGATGTCAAGGGTATTGGAGGTTTCGTGATTTACATGATTTTAGAGGAAGAGGAGGAGGACACAGGCTTCAAGGTATTGTCTAGACTGGATTATTGCAACTCTATTTTGGCTGGGCTACCGTAAAAAACCATTAGGTCACTGTAGCTGGTGATAAATTGGCTGCAAGGTTAATTAAAAACCCCAGAGATCCAGGCACGTGTCTCCATTGCTGAAGCAGCCACGTTCGCTCCACGTTGATCAATGGATACAGAGTTAAGTTCTTACGCTGACCTATAAGGCCTGCCATGTCTTGGCTTCTTCACAAGTTGCCTAACTGCTGTACCAGTTTTATCCTCCTCGTGCCCTGTGGTCCTTTATGGACAATAAATTAGCTGTTCCATTTATACTCTTAAAGACGTTTGGCGGCAGAAGCTTTTGGTCTGTAGGGCCTACATTGTGGAACTTACTTCCACAATTCTTAGGCAATATTTGTTTTTCTCCTGACGACTGTGGCATATCTTTTCCAGCCGTCCTGAGCTGCTACTTCCATGCTACTCACTAACTCAACTGCTCTCCTGACTGCTGCGTTTCTCACTTTCTCTAGTGTTTCTCGAGATGAAGATCGTTGGCTACTGAATTCGTACCAAAATCAGCTTAGACTTTAAGCATGCTATAGAAAACTCTCCTGCATAGAAAAAATTCTCTTGAACTTCGCTGGCTCCATTTTAAGCATAGAATCGACTTCAAGATCCTCTATCTAACTTACAGGTTGCTTTGCTCAACTACACCAGCCTAACTATGCGACCAATCTGCTTCTGCTGGTTGCTCAGGCACCACTCGCTCAGGGGCCGTTCCAGAGTCATCAAACCGATCCTGTCACCAAACAGAAATTTTAGGTGACCGGGCTTTAGTTCGAGTGCAGCACAAGTCTCGAGCTCAACGCTTACGGCTTATGCGTCCGACTGCATTGATTTGGCACCATCTACGTCTCAGCTAAAGGTTCACCAGCTCTGCTTTGCTTTCCCTGGGTCCAACTGAGCTTGTCCGTTGCTTTGCATGCTTACTTAAGCACTTTTTTTTGCAAGCTTCATACCTTGCTGTCATTAACTCTGCCTTATTGCTTCCCTTGCAGCAAGTTTTAAAGTACCTGGATAGCAATTTGGTTTTGTTAGGGTGCATAGACAAGGAATGTATTCTTATTATCGAGCACATTTTAGACCCTCAGCAGGTACTTGTTGTCTCTCTGTTAGAAGTCACAACATCTAAATATATACCCAAACAACGCAAAACACCACCATACAGCTAGAAGACATAGTTAGTAAGGAAATCAGGCTCATGTCTCGATAAATACGAATGCACATATCGGGACACTCCCAGCCAGCTCTACTGTGAAGACGACAAACAAGCCAGACACCGGGTAGCAGCTGTAGCAGCATCCTCATACGAGATGGCAACAGACACGTAAGTGGCCGTTGCAGCATTACCGGTTTAAAGTAAAAATAAATAACTAGCCAATTGCCAATTCACTCTGCTTTGCTTCGCAAGGGGCCCAATCCACTCGACTGCTGGACACTGGCTGGACGTTAACCTAATTCAAAAATCCTAATTACTTGGGGGAAAAATGAGCCAGCCCTTTAAACTCTTGATCCCAGGCAATCGAATCAATTAAATCAATCAACTAGCTGTCTGTTATTGCTAGCAGCCACTCTTTAGCAGCCCATGACAACGGGATGACAGTTGACCGTCGGAAAACCTAGATGCCTTAGGAGTTCTACATCCAATCCTTACCAAATCTATAATTAGGGTGTGTCAATGGTGATTAGTCAGCACAGACCAGAGGATGGGCACTCTCGACCAGAAATCGAGTGCAGCAGTGGTGCAAAGCGCACTTACAGGTGATACTGCATTTTTCATGTGTCGCTAAGTGAAGGCTAAGCCACATGCATTTATCCAAAGGAGCACTGCTGCGGATCTCGGGGATGAGGAGTTATCCCATTAGCCCAGATCACTCTAAATCTCCCAGAAGGTATGGTCTCAGGTCGCCGACTACAGCAGGCAATCGGTTGCTATTTAAAATACAAGCACACATTGAGACACCGCACATAAACTTGGCTGGGTGTATCCGTAGCTATTTAAAGCCCAATCTTTAAGTGCTGTGTTGAGTGCATGAGACCTTAGTCGTGACATGTCAATGGATAGAGGACTGGACCCAGGAATTCTGAGACGTGGGTTCATTCTTGCTAGACAAAAGCAAATTCTCAGTCTCTGTCTCCAGGCCTTTGGCTGTATCGTTGCATAGTGACTGCACGACAGTGCTTCGCGGATAAAGACGGCTGCTTGCATCGGCAGTCACCAGGCTGAGTACAAGGCTGCAGCTGCCAGATAAAATTACCCAATACCTCGAGTTTACGGGGACCCTCGAAGCCGGAGAATGTGTCCTTGTCTGTCACCGATGAGACGACCTGCAAGAAATAGACATAAGTGCCAGCATAAGTTCCCAATGTGATGCAAACTCATACTCATCGACGAGCATAGACAACGCATTTAGCCATCTGCTCGAGCACAGTTTACATTACAGACAACACGTTTAACAGTTTTTAGTCATAATTCGTAGCACAAATGCATAGCAAAAAACTCGAAGCCTCCTTCCAGTGTCCATC
This sequence comes from Cristatella mucedo, assembly GCA_009760855.2. Classification (NCBI taxonomy): domain Eukaryota; kingdom Metazoa; phylum Bryozoa; class Phylactolaemata; family Cristatellidae; genus Cristatella; species Cristatella mucedo. The sequence continues at coordinate 10,544,813 of WPIO01000005.1, read as the reverse complement.
ACGAAGTTCCCAAGCCATCCCAATTTAGTACAGCATGCGCATGCCGAAACCATGACAAAAATATGCTAGCTAAGAAAAACTCGACAAAGAAAATATATGAAATAATAATTATAATAATAATAATTCATTTGTATAGCGCCCCAAGAGAGCTTAATCTCTATTCAGGCGCTTCACATATGCCTCAGGGCTCGAGCCCACGACCTCAGCCAGGCCTTGGTTGGGTCGAGCACCTTAACCACTGGACCAAACCAGCTCGGCGAAAACACTTGTCACAAAGATGGCCCTACCAAATGAAACGTCACTACCAACTACTCTCGAACCTAACTGTATCATAGTTAGCAGGCTCCGATTGTTGTGGCATCCAAATTGCTTCGTACTTGGAAATTGTCTTCTTTAAGTTTACCATTGTGACTTGCCTAGCTATGTTCTTGAGAAGTTAGCCAATGCACGAACTGCAGCCATTACGATGCCAACAACCTTCCCTCAATTCGATTTACGGTCGAATCATTAGTCGCATTTGAAATAAGAGTATGGTGCTAATCGTACCCCAGTAAACAAAAAATTAAACTTTATAGAAGAGACATCGGCAAACAATGCTGAAGACAGTAGACTGGTGAATGCATGATGAAATTGCTCAAAAAAACGAAGATCAGTCTACCAAGATGCATTCGCTCTGCAATCGCTTGCAATGACCCAAATCATGGAGGGGGAGCATAGTTATGGATATCAGCAAGAAGCCCGAGAGGGCTATAGGAAACAAAGCAGAACCCGGGCTATAGTATTGGTCCCATCACTCACATTTAGCTCATTTGGGGCTACAGCGCCAGAAGGCTTGCATGTCCTCATTCGAGACACCACATCACAGTGTAACAGGTAGCTGCCATCCAAACTATGAAGCCAGGTGAGTAAACCACAGATGGCTCAGAATCCAGTGCAAGGTCGCTTCATATAAGCACATTAGCGTTTTGGCTGGCGCTGAAGTATTACAAAGAAATCTGTTAATCAAGTTGGTCCATGACATGAGAATTGAATTTATTTCTTGACAGTTTAAATATGCTTCAAAGAAAGCATGTCAATTGATTAATGCTAACCACGTTGCACCAAGTCACGAGAGGCAGACACCGTGTGATGACCTAGCCACCACGGAAGGAAACCATGGAAAGGAGACAAGAGCACCATCTTTGAAGAGACACCCAACAAACGTCGGCGATTGCCATGCGACCGCACATCGCAGTAGCAAATCGTAATCGTAAATCGTAGTCGCAAACAGATCACCACTCGACCTGTCTTAGGACCAATGAGCACAACAACGAAACTAACATGGCAGCAAGCATGAGCCCATAATTGCCCTTTCAAAAGCTGCCAGGTTGGCGGTTCATGTCGAGGTCAGAGGTTAAAGTACACGGATAGAGGCTAAAGCCGAGCGCAAGCAGACTCCTGCCACCCTCAATGGACAGTCAGAAGGCAGCGCCGAGCACAGGTCGTGCTGAGTGCAGGTCGGTCTGAGCCACAGCTCGGCGACCCTACCGTGGCTTTGCCCAGGTAGTCCTTCGAGGCGAGATTCTTGACTTTGGCCAGAGGCGGTGCAAAGAAGCGCTCCTTCATCGGATCGACGAGAGTCAACGCTGCTGCCTCGGCGCCGGTCTGCTACAGCGAGTGGTGAGCACAGGTGCGTGTGCATCATGGTTGACTTGCAGGCGAGTGGCCGCCTGGAGGTGGGGCAGCTCGGCGCGTGCAGCGCATGCAGCGACCAGCCGATGCCGCTACTTCCCCCACCCTGTCTGCGGCCCCTCGCGCTTGGCTGGCGTGGCGCAGCCGGATGCTCGAAGCAGTGGCGAATGAGCCGGGCCCTCGCGCCTCACGTGCCAGACGGCACCACCGTAGTGGTCACGTGCCAGCCCTCCGAACAACCAGCCCGTCGTCGGGCTGGGTAGCGCGATCGAGAGCGACAAGTCTCCTGGCTCAGATGCCAAGCACTTTATATCAGAAACCACACCGGCCAAGCCCAGTCTTCACAATCTAGACTGATGCCGGCTTCGAGGAATCTAGCTCTCTCTCTTCCCTTCTCCATACTACTCGGACAGCATTTACTTATAATCCATGCATGCATTCTTTTTGCACTGTCAACCCATTGTTCGTTCCGAACCCACCCGACAGCAGGTAGCAGTTTTTTGGTAGATGGATGTCCCCACAGATGCCATCAATGCACGGATTTGTGCCGGGCTGCCGAGTCATCCACCGAGGGCCATTGTCCACCCCTCCATCTCTTGAGAGCCTGCGACTACTTAGGCAGTCGGAGCCATTGCAGGGTCTCCTGCCTAATGCTTCAGACTCCTGAGTCATGTTCCCTCATAAGTGAACAGTAAGGAAAGTTTAGGTAACCACAACTCGATGCAAAAAGTAAAAAACTAGCTTCCGCCTAAGGCAACCGAGTTAGCAGTCTTACTGCAACACGGTTTCGATTTTCGATCGCGTGTCCTTTAACATATGCGCTGCTTTGCCCATGGCGGCACAGCTGGAAAAATGTAGCTTCTGCCCAACAGCCAATGCATCTGCTAGCTCCAAACTGCCAAACTTTGGTCTAATCTGTGCACAGCTAGCCTCGGCTCGCACACCAAATACCTAGGCGACCAGTTGCAGAGAGCGCTAAATACAGTCGTCCCTCGCTACTTCATGTTTCAATATATTGCGGTTTTTTGAAATACGTATATATTCATTAAAAAGTTGATCAAAATAGTGAAAGTGATACAGCATGCTCGTTTGTCTGGGTCAATTATACACCCCTGTATTATAATTAAAACTACTGAACGTATGGAACGCGGAAGAAGACGACGAGGTGCCCGTTGAAGATACTGAACTGCCTGAAGACTCCCACTGAAGTACTGAAGTCGGGCGGGCCTTCAGAGGAGCAGTAACCTTGCTCTTCTTTGCCGTGCTGTACATCTCTCAATCTTAATCGCTTTATCACCAAACACACTATTTTCATAGCTTGGTGTTTGTTCGTAAGAATTTTGTGTGCAATTAAATGTACAATAGCAGCAATACGATGTTTGTAACGTCTAATATGTCGTATTTTCCTTTATTTTGTCTAATATATTTGGTAATACGAGTGTGATGGCGACTAAAGAGGTGTTATTTAATGTCCGGAGGGCTCTAATAATGTTAAAAACAGTATTTGCAGGGTCATAAACAGGTCTTCTATGGTCTAACTATGAAAATATTCGATTTATAAATAAAGAACACTACTTTGCAGAAATTCACCTATCGTGGTCAAGCCTGTAACAGATTAACATTATTAGTGTTAGTGCATTATTGTTAACCGCGATAAGCGAGGGTTGACTGTATGTCTTCTACAGTTACTCACTTTGCAAGGTTTACAGAAAAGGTCATGAGCCGAAAAGACCAAAATGGCCACTATCCACAGTTCTCTCTCTCTCTCTGTCTCTGATTTTGCTTAACCGTCGGCTATTGACTTCTAATATTGGCAACTGTCAATTGGCACAGAATGATAATCACCACAGAGCATCAAGAGTTACCGTGTTACAAGCTTCGCTCTAGAAAGTCAGCACCAGTTGCTCAACAGTGGGTGTGGTGCTTTTCACAGCCTGAGCCAGTGTCCCCCCCCCACTGTAATGCACTGCTTTTGCCGACAGCTCATCCCTTCTCCAATGCAGTACGTCCATGGCCGTGGCCAGACTATCGCAGGTGACGGTTTGAAATATGAAAACAGTGGTAGAAAGCCTCAGCAGCCATGCAAACTGGTTGAGTTGGGCAAATGAAAGTTCGATCCGTTTTATGATGGCTTGTCGTTAAATTACACTTACTGTCAAGACAGCTTGGCACTTAAAAGCACGGTTAGCTCAGCCAATCACTAGCAGAGTAAAGAATCTTTGTCAAGCTATGGACAATAATAGGTAATCTGAGAAATAGGAATCTCAGAAATTAAAAATGCATAGAATTCATCATAGTATTTAGTGGGTCCCTGTGATTCGTCCTTTGTGTGCTTGTGCGTGCTGACACTATGCATGTTGCCACTAATCACACTTGCATGCTGACCCTATGGCTGCCATCCCTAACCTTGTTATTCTTGTTGTTTATTGAGCATGCTACTACTAACCATTCGATTGTGCTTCCTTTGCAGCAAATGTAAAGTGCCTAGAAAGAGATTGAGTTCTCTGAGGGTGCTTTATCAAGTGTGTTATTATTATTATTAATATCAGTACTATCTCATTTAAATTAGCTTTTTGGTGTGCTCGATTTCATAAACTCAGGCACAGCCCTGAAGTATATGCAGCAGCGATAGATTTTACTTGACCCAATCTTTCTTAGCAAGTGCAGCATAGCAAATTGTCTGTAGAAAAACCATCAAAATGGCAGGGACTTGAATTTCTTAAGGAGCGCTAGGTGGGAGCCATTGCATGGCAGGTCAGGAGGCCTTGACCTTGAACGGCTGGATCTCAGATTGACAAGGCGCAGTATGGGGGAGGGGCAGAACAACTGCAAACAAACACTACACGAGCACAACCCAGTCGTCGCTCGGTCTTATTTAAAGAGATTCACAAAAAGAATAAAAAAAATTTATTTACATTTATACTAATAACAGTGCGTTTGCATAGTGCCTACCACCCGGAGAACCAGCACTCTTTCTAGACACTAAACATAGGCTGCACATGTACCGAGCGAATGACGCCATGGAACAAGTTGCTCGAGGGGAGGCCGGCGGAGCAAGTTGTTCAGACATTCAACGATCAGCAAATGATAGTTACAGAAACTATGTTTCCTGTGGTACATTTGCCGACGAAAGTCTGAATTTTATAATATTGCACAGCTTGAAGTAAGCAGACTTAACCACTGAATTACTGCGGCCCTCTAGCACAAGGTCATGTAGCACTGGCCAGCCAAATTACGTGCACAGGCCACAAAAAGATGTTGGCAGAGCCCATTGTGAGCGTGAGGCTTTCTAGTTTCCGAGCGGTACTAGGATTGCCCGGGGGTCCAGTGACACAGCCAAGGAGAGCTGGCCCCTACCAGTCACCGGCAGCCTTCGGCCGCATTAAGCCGGGCCACCTCAAGCCGTTGTGATTAGAAGGGTAGGTAGGCTCCACTGGTTCGCTCCACGGTCGACATTCCACTGGGGCTAATAAACTAGGGTAATACTGAACCTTAGCAAAGTGGCAAGCCTGCAAATGTGCAGGGCAGATGTCCAACTCGAGACTACCGATAGGTCCATATGTAGGTCCACATCGAGGATGATCTAGGAGACCAACCAACACCGGCTGTCTATCGTCTACAATGTGTCCTCCATCAGGCATCAGGATTCCAGGCATGCGAGGGGGCTGCTACCTGGCTGAAGCTAACCCTTCCAGCTTTAGATTGGCCAACCCAGGCAAGGTCAAGGCTTAGCTGCTTCTTTAAAAACCTTACTGTCTACATCCATTGTACAAATATGAAGACATCTGCTTACAGGGCACACAGCCTCGGTCAATCAGCCGACACACACCAACCACGACTCCAATCTATGCTCCGGGTACAACGACTGAAGTAGCTAAGCCCGAAATCGCCTGCCAACTTTCGTATATGTGCTGCATAAGTAAGTAATCATGCAGAATTCGAGCACAGAATTCTAAAGAATGTGAATGGAAAAGTGGCAACTGTACTGCTCGAGTTTCTGCTGCTTTAACAGATAGAACATGCCCATTTAAAATTAATAGTAATGTTAATAATAATAAATCTTACGCACAGAAACCTAAGAGAAATAAATCTCTATGTCTTTACAACTTGCTGCAAAAAAGCAATAGCCAAGACTGACAAGCAAGGTACCATGCTCAGACAGCACGTGAAAGTACACAAGAAGACTCTTGTGCTGCTGCCTAGTAGGACCCCAACTTAGTAACATAAATCGAATCATGCACATGTAAGACAGCCAAGCACACATAAAAAGCGATATAACTTCACAGGGTGAAGAAAAAGCCGAGTGGGACAGAAACATCTTTAGCTGAGACTCTAATGATGTAAGTCGATGCAAGTGGTGGCAGAGACCGGATTCTAATTCCAGACTTCAATGCACATGAACTGAACGTCCGATCACCAAAAGATTTCAGTTTAGCATGCGAAATGCAAGCCTACAAAAGCCGAAGAGTGGACGGTGCGAGAACACACTGGAGGAACAAGGAGGCCGGAGAGGTAAATAAATAAAATAAAATAAATCCTAGCTGATTAAACAGCCTCTTTTTGTATAGCGACAGAAGAGCCTTTACGGCTATCACCACCGCTTTCAGTGACGATAAAGAATCACCTGCCGCAGGAATCGAACCAACGACCTCGGGACCAAGGTCGTGAAAGCAACCGCCTTACCTGGTGTGCCATCACGGCTCACCAGGGTAGACTGGTTCAAGCAATTGAAGCAAACTGTTGGCCAGAGAGGATCACGAATAGCAGCCAAAAATAATAATACATTTGCATAGAGACCTTGGAGAGCTTAATCTCTCTCTATGCACTTTAAATATATATATATATATAATTTATTTGTATAGCACCCCAAGAGAACTTAATCTCTATTCAGGCGCTTAACATATGCCTTGGGGCTCGAGCCCACGACCTCAGCCAGACCTTGGTCGGGGCGAGCACCTTAACCACTGTACCAAAATATGCTGCAAATGAAGCAGATTTGATACCTGGCAGGGAGACAGTGAAGCTCTGAAAGAAGTGGTGTGATGTGGCAGCTATGCTGCTGCCGACAGACAAGACGAGCTGTTGAGATTTGAAGCCTCCGAAGAGGACATGCCGAGCTGGTTTGGTCTAGCGGTTAAGGTGCTCGCCCCGACCAAGGTCTGACTGAGGTCGTGGGCTCGAGCCCTGAGGCATATGTGAAGTGCCTGAATAGAGATTAAGTTCTCTTGGGGTGCTATATAAATGAATTATATATATTATATAGGACCAAGGGGATAGGCAGAAAGTCGCGAATACAGGTAATTGCAGTGATGTAGCTGCAACCAAACAAACATGTGAACTATCTTGGCTGTAGTACTCATTTCAATGCAAGCCATACATTTTGGTAATGCTGCTCAGCTGAAAGTAGGCCGACCTGATAGTGGGGATCATTCGCTCATCTAATATTAGGATACATTGAATGAGCACACTCAGGTTACACGAGTCGATGCCATAGGAGTCGTACTGGATGAAAAATCTTGAGGGAACAAATCTGGATGAATAAATCTGGTCTTAGAGCTTTAGGGATGGCATTAGGCTGTCCCATAGCAATCATGTTGATCTTTCATTAATTGAGCTTGAGGAAGTTGGTGGAGGCTTCCCAAGTGCAAATGTCATAGATGCAGGCTTCAATGGGTAAGTTAGTTGAAAGCAGAGCAAGGCTGAGAATGGTCAAAGGATAGGTGCCTAGGCTGGAAGGATGTTTTAATTTTGGATCGGCCATTAAAAGAAGCCATTACACCAACCCAGCTGGCTGGATATGGATGCAAGATTAGTCGACGAATGCAAAGGTTTAGCCCCATTTCTCCTTTACTGAGAGGAGCTGCAAAGGCTACATACCAATCAACGGACAGTGCACAATTCTTACCCTAACGCGCAATGCCAGCCATGGCTTGGCTCCTTCATACTTGGACGAACTGCGGCACCAATTTCAGCCTCCTCGTGCCCTCGGATCATTGACGGACAATAGATTCACTGTTCCATTCAATTTGCTTAAAGACTGTTGGCAACACAAGCTTTTGCTCTGCAGGTCGCAGACTGTGGAACTCCCAAAATGCAACTCTCGTTGGGAGATACATTAACTCACTCTCTGCCGACTGTGGCGCATCATTTCCAGTCGAACGGTGCTGCTACATCTGTGCAACTAACTTACCCGCCCGGCCTCGTGAATCAGCTATACTTCTAACTTTCTCTTTGTTGCATGAGATAAAATCTGTTGGCTACCGTAAGTGCACCGATATCTACTAGGGCTTTGAGTGCCTCAGTAGCAACCTGTACATCGTAATGCCCACCTGGTCCCTGTGGCTCTGTGGTGTACCACAGGAAATACACTACATTGCATTACCTGGTGAGCGATACATTAACACTACTACAAGCAACTTACCACTAGCTTGACCGAGAAGCAGAGATTCAAAAGATTAATTTGTGCGAGCCGAGAAAGGTTTGAAATTGAAAGAGTTGCCGACGATTAAGGCTACTCGGCAACCAGGTTTGAACGACCTCGGCATATTACAAATGGAGAAACTTCTGAGTAATGACCACCCTAGCAGTTCGTCAAGTTCAGCTAAGTCTAATTAACAGTGAAAATGTCACTATCATTATCAAGAATATGACTCCTAACAATTAACGGTTTATTGCGCCGACAGCTGGCATTCCAGAGGCACAAGTTCAACGCATCATCAAGGTTAGTAGTGGCTATATGACTTTTAGGTTAAAGGAGCTAGCAGCAGTTCTAACGTAAGTATTTAGGGAGCAGTTAATAAAACTAGCAGTCGTTATAACTAAATCTTAGCCCAGAGGTAAGGTGCTTGCTCTTCACGACCCAGGTCACGAGTTTAAGTCCTGCAGTGGGCGATTCTATACTGCCCACTGCAAGGGTGGTGGTAATAACAGCTAACCGAAAACATTTTTTTTTAGCTTCTAATTGGAGAACACGTGTTACGGTTTGCAACAACGGTGCCGATATTTTTTAGCATCGGCCGCCACTCTGGTACCCCAATGTGTTCTAGAGGGGACACTGTGACTGGTGAAACCTAGCAGAGACATACACTGGATATGCGGTACTACTGCCTGCATGAGCACGGAACGGCAACAGGCTTGCATGGTCGTACTGAATCCTCTGGGCACCCGAAACCGAACGATAAGGGCCCAATGCAGCGTTACATGGTAAGCCATTACAGTGTCCCTTTCACTCGTAATGTCTATGGCATTAGGGGCCATCGACTCTCAGCATTCGCAAAACAGGTCTTAGCTGGATCGTTTACTGGGTTCTTTGTTCCAATGGCTTCAATTTCTCTCAATATTTACGACAGCAGCTGCCGAGGCAGTGGGTTAGGTGCCACCGCAGAAGTGCCCGCGATAACCTGCTGCAGCCTCTGAGTTTCCTGCAGTAAGCCAAACCGGCGTCGTTCCAGGAGCTCCTGTACCGACAAGTCTTCTCTGTGCTAGCCATGTCGGTACATCCACGGTACTTCCTTGCCGGGTAACATAAAGAAAGCTTTCTAAGCTAGGCTCTGTTCACTATGTATACAGCTCCTCCGCTGAGCGACATCATTCATGCCCACGGGCAGTAGTACTGCAGCTGTGCCGATGACAGCCAGAGATCGCTCGGTCCTTCAAAGCAATGCAGCCATAGCTAGACAGTGCCTGGAGTCATGATCGGCTACCAATGTCAGTAGGATTAGGGTATTGGCTATCTGCCTCCAGCTCAATGGGCGAAAAAAGGACTTGGCATGACATACCTCACGCAAGGGCTTACGGGTTTCAGTAACAAGATAAGTGACACCAAGGCATTGAATTCAGATTATCTTTGCAAGCTGAGAATCGCCTTCGACACTAAGTCCAGCCCTCGCACGAATCAGCTGCCAAGGCTAAGGCTCTCAAAGGGCACATAATCAAATGTAATGTAGTGTATCTCCATCTGTAACTCCACAAAGCCACAAAGACTATGTGGGTATTACGCCAGGGAGTTTTGTGCGGCGCACTCACAGCCTAAGCGGCTTTCGGTATGCATTCGGTAGCCAATAGCCTTCACCTCACACAACAAAGAGAAATAGAGTGAAGCATAGCAGAGTCAGGAGAGCAGTTGAGGTAGTAGGCCAACTACCAGGAGCCGATCATAGATCGTTCTGCACATGAGCAGCTGGCTTATGGTCTGCGACAGATCCTTCGGCTCCTGAAACTCCAACAAAACTTGTCGGCTCATTATTCTCAGCAGGCTTCGAGCAGAAAGCTAAACTTTACAGCATCGGAATCATCACTGACTGCCAGTAAAATGCTCAATACCATTCTAAACCCTGAAATGCCGACACTACACGACATGCACACACACACACACACACACACACACACACACACACACACACACACACACACACACACACACACACACACACATACACATATATATATATATATATATATATATACATATATATATATATATAATTCATTTGTCTAACGCCATAAGAGATTGTAATCTCCATTCAGGCGCTTCACATATGCTACGAAGCTCGAGCCCACGACCCCAGCCAAACGATGGTCGGGGCGAGCACCTTTACCACTGGGACAAACGAGATCTGTTGTTTGGCTGGGGGGGGGACTCTGCTTTATAGAGTTCGTTATTCTTAGCACTCTTTTTCACTCTTCTTATTCTTAGCACTCAAGTTAGCAGTGTTGCGACGGTCAGTCGGAAGTGAGTTCCAGGGTTTCGTGGCATAAAAACTAAAGGCAATGTCTCCAAAGGATATGAGGCAACACCTATGACACCAACCGATGACAGCAACCTATGACAGCAACAGGGGCGCAGTCAAAGAAGTGGTCTTATAACACTTATACACAATGACGCCCAGCTGGATTAAGGACGATGCCATTGAAATAGTGATCATGCTACTGAGGAATAAAGACTATGAAAATGTCGAGTGAGCTACAACCAGGAATTGTCAAAATGTTGAATGAACCACAATCGATGCTCTATAGGGCTACAGAAGAGCGCACAAATTTATTCCACAAGTAAAAAAAATACAGGGTTACTATGACCTTTGCTACCAACTCAGCCACGCACTTGTTTGCGCTTTACATTTGCTGCAAAGGGAAACACGATTGAATGGTGCGTAATATCATGCTTGGTAAACAACATGAATAACATGGTTTGGGGTGACATGCATTGGGTCAACATGCAAGTGTGGTTAGTGGTAGCATGCATAGTGTCAGCACGCATAAGCTCATACAGGACGAATCACAGGGACCCACTAAATGCTGTCAGAAATAGGTGCGTTTAAATTTCTTTTTAAATGCAGTCAAGTCAGGGGATGTTGTGATGCAATTCGGGAGTGAGTTCCAGGCTTTGGAAGCACACGAACAACATGCACGGTCTCCAAAGGATTTGAGGTTTGTACGAGGTATTGGTAAACTGTTGGATTCCGAAAAGCAGGTGGTATGATGCTTGGCCCGGTGGGGGAGTAGATCTGAGAGATAGGCTTGAGCCAAAGAATGAAGTGACCTAAAAGTGAGCGACAAAGCCGTAAAGTCGACCCATTGCTTGACTGGTAGCCAGTGCAGGTCGGCGAGAAGTGGTGTGATTTGGCAACTGCGACGCTCACAAAAGACAAGCTTAGCTGCCCCGTTTTGCACCAGCTGTAAGCGCCTGATTGCACATGCTGGTAGGCCAGCAAGCAGTGAGTTACAGAAGTCAAGACGGGATGTCACAAATGCACGGACCAACTTAGACGTGGTATCCTTATCTAAACAAGCCCAAATTTTAACATTGTTATGTATCTGAAAGTAGGCAGACTTGATTGTGGAGCTGACTGTTCGACCATCCAATATCTATAAAGGCACCTGATCAATCGAATGATATCGGGAAATCTAGGTCATATATTTGAGAACTGAAACTACGGTTTCAGACGGTTGTTATGTGTACTGTAGATGTGGTATTGTCTAGAGAACCACTATTGGAAGGATAGCATATCAAGGGAGAAAAACCGCATATCGTGATAAATATACGTCAGCCCAATGTTGGGTCCAGCTGTGCAATTTTCAGCCCATCCGACAGCCAAAAGTAGGCCGACCAAGTGCCCTTGCAAGCACTATGCTTGCTTTACCAAAATTCTCTGAAGCACTACATGCCTGGTTGAGATCTGAAGAGCCCATGTCGGCAAGGTGACATAACAGCACCGCTAATGACTCAGCTGCCATTACCTTTGCTTTATCCAATGCACTGTCGACATCCAACTTCCTCGTTAATGCTTTTATTTCTGGTGTATCATTCTGAGCTGACTGAGCCAATGTGAACGCCTCCACCGCCTGGTCTGGACTTCTGGCTTTCAACATGCTGATGCCAGCGTTGTAAAGTGCCTGTGCACAAGAGTTAATGGTTCGTAAATAAAAAAAACGCAGTGGAATAAAATGCTAGCTTTTTAAAAGCGGCCATACTGCTGCATGCTTAACGTGACACAAATAAATACACTAGCTACACTAGCATTTCATTTTCAAGACACAATTTTAAATAAACTTGCTCCCACTTAAACACAAAACAGCCAGCATGTGAGAAGAAGCTGTTCAGATTTCGCAGAAACAAGTATCCCTGCTCGCACGGTCACAAAAACAGAAAATACAAGACCATACAGCAACTAATAAGCAGTGTATAGCAGCACTGTCATAATACTAATACTACAACTATTATTAATTGAACATTGGTGGAGCACCCTTAGAGAACTCAATCTTTCTAGCTACTTTCCATTTGCTGTAAGGGAGGCAAGTCAATCGCTTAGTGATAACATGCACATTGTCAGCATGTATAAGCATACAAAGAACAATTCACACGGACCCAGGACATGCCGTGAGGAACAGTTGGCTTTTGTGCTTCCGTTTAAATGTCGTATCGTGAGAAGACCTGTAAGCAAACCAGCCTCAGGCCAGATGCAAGAGCTAGTTATGGCACAGCCGATCGTCTATTCTATCACAAGGCTTGATATTTAACAGCTGGTATCCCGATTGACGGCTGTGCACTTAGTGAGAATTGCTGAAAACGTGTCTTTATCGATGGAGAAAATTAGTGCACTGCAGTGTTTTTAGCACATAAGAATCATTGAAACCAAAATCGCATAAACTCTTTCTTGATGCAAAAAGGTAAGCGACCAGCCAACAAAACACCAATCAGTAAGCAAGGAATGGGGCAGGCACTGGCCCTGCTCTCCATGCCATCCGACTGCTAGGCTTCCTCTGAGAAGGCAAGCAAGTAGCAATTAGCTTAGACAGAGAGGCACGGAACCAGAACAGATTTGACAAAACTGGCCATTCCGAATAACTCTGACAATGAGGAGACTCACGGCTGGCATTTATACAACTTTACTCAAACGCCTCTCTTAAATGCACAGTAATGAATGGTACATGGAAGATAACAGTTGCAAAAGGCAAAACCATTTATGCTATAGCTTCAGCAGACCTTAAGTACAAATCCCGGCTGTCTGACTTCCTTCAGCATTTGCAAAAAATCTGAGTGTCTATTGAAAAGAAATATTCAGCTAGGCCAACACACCAGCTTCACAGTCAAGTCTGCCAACTTTCAGCTGTGTAACATTGCAACAATTTGGGCCTGCTAAGACAATGATGAAAAGCCAGGCTGGTCTATAGATCTGTGACATCCCGTCTTAACTTATGTAACTCACTACACAGAGGTCTTCGTGGGGATACAATGCTACACTTAGTTATTGCAAAACTCAGCAGCTAGGCTTGTGTGCTGTGAACGTCGCAATTGCACCATTACATCATTTCTCACCGATCTCCTCTGGCTCTCCATCAAGTAACATGTCGACTTCAAAGTTTTGGCACAGGCTTTCAGGTTTCTTCATCTGTTTGCTATGATCTACGTATTCGGACTACTTTCCAATCAGGCTAGGCATCGTAACACCCTCTCTTCTGACTGAAGTCATTTTGCAGTGCTTCTAACTATTCAAAAATAATTTGGAGACCCTGGCTTCAATTTGTGTGCTCCAAAGCCTGAAAATCACTACTTAATGATGTCAAGATTCTAAAACTAACCTGTTCCTCACAGCATTGCCCAGTCCACTAGAGTTGTCCTTGATGTGATTATGCATACCAACACTGTACATGCCATCACTAACTAACTGACATGCTACATTTCCAGCATATGTAAAGTGCCTACAAAGAGATTTGGTTCTGTGAGGGTGGTATAAAAACGAATTGTCAGCATTATTTTTATCAGATCTAGTATGTAAGAATCAACCCAGCAGCAGGAATATCAATTATTGTTTCAGCAAAGACAGTCTTTTGGTAAGCAAGATTCAACACATACGGCCATCAGAAAATGAATAGAGAACACCCGGTGTAGACTTATAAGCCGTTACCCTAAATGCTTAACCTGATACCTCGAGCACATGGTGCACGAACAACATAATGCACTTAGTGAGCCAGGTGGTGGATGACAAGTGGTGTGCATCGATACGTCTTTGTTAGCCAAGTGCACGTAACTCATTGATCTGGACCAACGTGTATATGCGCGTGTGTGTGTGTGTGTGTGTGTGTGTGTGTGTGTGTGTGTGCATGTGTGTGTGTGCTTGGGCGTGCAGGCGCGTGTGTGTGCTGATGTAATGTTATATTTATCCCTTTTCTTTTATACAGCTTTAGCTTGTAGCATAGTCGTGCAGCCATCTTGGGAGGGGGTCTGATGGCTCATGATCTTGTAAAGAATGCGAGGCAGTGCAGGATGATGATCTAGCTGTGCTGATACTTTACTGGCCATCTGTTCTGGACCTGCAGTTGGTGCTCACATTTGTACATCACACGGTGGAGTTTCAGCAAAGAGCAGGAGAAGATCTAATAGCAATTTGATAACTCTAGGCGATGCACTTGGTCTGAAAAACTGTCAATGCCAAGGCTGGGTCTCCTTCATATGATACCTTGTTCTAAAGGATCTGCAATTCTGCCATAGTCACACACTAACGTTCTGCATGATCATAGAGATGGCTATATATGGTTCACTATGGATTGGCCATCGAAGTCATATACAACGTGAAGTGTCACTAATTTGAATGGGTCTCACTAGTGAGGCTGCTATTTAGGATCCAGGCATCTGCATTCAGCCGTATTCAAAGTCATATCTTGTCTTCCTCTCAAAAAGGCACGAGTCAATCCTCCCACAGTAGAGGACATGACATGATCAGATCCATTGCTACTGTGCAGCTATGGCAAATATGTCGATATTCAACGTACATTGCCACAATTATAGAAAGGTTAACGGCAAAGCCAGCAAAAGTCACTGAAATAGGTAACATATTTAATATAACTTTGCTGTCACAGAAGCAGTCCCTAGTTTGCCTATTTACCTACACAGTCCTTGCGACAGCTGCATTTCCCTGGAGTTGGCAGCAGCCAGCCTACAGCGCAGGGCGAAAAGGCCAGCACATATGTAACGTAAAAGCTGCTATGGACAAAGATGAAGAGAGCTGGTTTGGCCCAGTGTTTAAGGTGCTTGCCCCAACCAAAGTATGGCAGAGGTCGTGGGCTCAAGCCCCGTGTGTGTGTGGCATATGCAACGCTCCTGAATAGAGATTAAGTTCTCTTAAGGCACTGTACAAAGGAGTTATATCATATCAAGAAGAAAACGAGTGCTGCATGCTGCTTATCAAAACATCACAGTAGGCAGTCCCGGCGGCCTGAAGGCTACTCTGTCATGGAACCACAGCATCAAGTCTCGATTAGAAAAATCTCTGGCGGTAGCACTTATCTCTGACCAAAACACAACAGCCATAAACAGACATGCCCCGACACGCAGTGTCGATGTAGTCCTCGCGGTAAGATGGCGGTCAAAAGAACACCACGGAAGAGCCATCGCCAGAAAGCAGGTCGGTGCAATGCATCATCACCTATACATAAGATACAACTACACAAATTATGTTTTTTTTCAGCATTCCAACAGAAGATACCTCGCATTTGAAGAGCTTGCACTTTAAACCTAGCTGGGTGTAGTCGACGAGGCCGTTGCGAAGGTACTCGGCACAAACCACGAACTCCTTATATGCATTCAAGTAGCTACAAACAAGTTCATATTTAATTAAAAAAGTACCACACGGTCATAACAATGACATTTCCCTTGTGGTAAAGCTACAATATGAAAATTAACATGTTGCTAGCCCATGCTTTGCGAGTGCATGGAACAATCAATGCACTACCACAAAACGTCAGAAGCGCTGGAAATGGGTTCACAGACATAGCGTGTTATCTCTTATTCTCTCCTTATCACTGGTTCTGGCTATTGGCGAGTTTAAATGCACCCATCTAAAGACACTTTTTTAAACAGAAAACATGAATGATAATTGGGTTGTCCTAGTAGACTGGTATAATGGATTTAGAACGAGTGGGGCCACAGATCAAAATGCGGCTGGCAGTGAAATTTTGCTCAGGTTTGCAATGGACACAAACTATCACGTATAATTTCACTGATAAAAATAAATAAATAATAGCCGATTTAAAAGCCTCCTTTTGTATAGCGTCAGAAGAGCCTTAAATTCTATCAGCACTGCTTGCAGCAGCATTAAAAGATCGCCCACTGTAGGATGTGAACCCACGACCTCGGGGCCGAGGTCGTGAAGAGTAATTGCCTCACATAGCATGCCATCACGGCTCACTGATTTCAAGTGCAAGCCCAAGGCAAGTTGGGCTCTCAAGATAAAAGAAAAATCCCATCCGTTATCCGGTTCCACAAAGAGGAGAAGGGATCAGCTACAGTTCAGTAGTGCCCAGAACCTAAACAGGAGAAGCGCTCAACCGGTCTACCAGTGACAAAAGCTGTATACACTTTTCCAAAAGCTTACAGTGTTTTCAGGATACCCACTTCAGTACAATAATAATAACAATAACAATGATAATACACTCGATAAAGCACTCTCAGAGAACTTAATCTCTTACTAGGTGCTTTACAATTTCTGCAAAGGAGGCACGATCGAATGGTTAGTGGTAGCATGCTCAATAAACAACAAGAATAACATGGTTAGGCATGACATGCATAGGGTCAGCATGCAAGCTCTGTTAGTGGCAGCATGCACAGTGCCATAAAGGTCGAATCACAGGGACCCACTAAATGCTATGATACATAGGTGGGTTTTTATTTTCTTTTTAAATGTGGTCAAGTCAGGAGATGTCGTAATGCAAGTCGGGAGTGAGTTCCAGGCTTTGGGAGCATACGAACTAAAGGCGCGGTCTCCAAAGGTTTTGAGGTTTGTAAGAGGTATAGGAAACAATTAGATTCCGAAAAGCAAGTGATACGATGCTTAGCCTGGTAGGGCAGTAGATCTGACAGGTAGGCTGGAAACAAAGAATAAAGGAACTTAAAAGTGAGTGACAAAGCCTTAAAGTCGATGCATTGCTTAATTGGAAGCCAGCGTAGGTCGGCGAGAAGTAGTGTGATGGGGCAACTGTGACCCTCAAGACAGACAAGCCTAGCTGCAGAGTTTTGCGCCAGCTGTAAGCACCTGATTGCACAGGCCGGTAGACCAGCAAGCAGTGAGTTACCGAAGTCAGACGGGACGTCACAAATGCATGGACCAACTTAGATTTGGTATCCTTTTCTAAACAAGCCCGAATAGTATAGGGTAGAAAATACAGACTCAAAAGGATCTGAAGTTGGTTCTATAACAATTTCACCGATCTCAGATCTTTTGGAGACCGGGTGCTCACTTCAATTGCTATCATCAATGCTTGGAACTCGCTACTGAATAATCTAACGACATCTCCTGACTTGATAACATTTCTTCATCTGTTTCTCATAGTATTTGTTTCATCCCCATGGATTTCTCTATCTGCTAACGGCTGTTGAAATTAAGAACGTCATAACTAATTAGTCTTTGTGCATCATTTTCAGCACATATCAAAAGCATAGAAATAAATTTAGCTCTAGTCTGTACCTCTTGCAATTTTTCTAAGAATCCAACTTGATTGGAAGAGATGATCCAAGTGTCTGCTGACCTTGTGGTCAACTCTGTCAACCCTAGCTGGTCAACCTGCCCTGTTGGTGGGCAATCTTGTTGAGTTCATCGTATGCCATGCATTCGTTCAGTATCGTAAGCAAGCACGATATCACAGGCTTCTTAAGTTTCACGGTGTTGCCGAGTTTGACAGAAACTGCACTTTACGACTCTGAGTTTCGGCAGGGCTATGTCAAGGACGATTTCTCTGCTTGCAATACTATCACAAATATTGTCCATGCTTTGTTCTCTAGTAATCAAAATACGCTGCAATTAAAGTTTTACTGTTCATTCTATAGAAATTTCTCATTTTTACTCTTGTTCAAATAAAGTTTACCTTTAAATTGTGAAAGTTCATTTTGGCATTCAAATTTATATTCTCGGGGTCTCACTTCCCATAGATAAGTACAGCTAACAAATCACCACTAGCTTCTGCATGCCGTATGTACATACACGAATTACATTCAAAATAATTTAGGCTGATTATCAATACGCCATTGTTGATGGAGCTCATACAGCAGCAGCAGGGACAGTTATTGAATCAAAAACCAGCATGTCCAGATCCAGTAGGGATCCTAGGACGATCGTGATCTTTATTCATTATGGCTCCACGAAAATCGACAAATAGCTAATTGTATAGGGTGTGTACATTTTATACTCTGCATACACACCCCAGTTCAAACTTATTTCTTGGTCGACTTCCTCAAGTCCACAATTCGCCGAGTTACCGAAGACACAGAAGATCGGTGAATTATCCTTTCTGTGCTCATGCTTGCTGAGAGTGAGCAGGTTACCACTAACCAACCATTAACCATGCTTCCTTTATGTGAATATATGCATATGTAAGGCACTTTGAAGGAAACTTAGTTCTCACGGGTAGCTAAGTAAATTTTTTATTATCATTATTATTGTTAGTATTATTGCTATGATAATTATAAGCTAAGCATTCCAAAAAGAGTGCTAGAACCTAATCCTGATCGAAGGCCGTGCGTTCAGCAGCCGAGGATGGCAAGGCGCATACGTCATCTCTTGCCCTAGGACATTATATTATATCATAT
Organism: Cristatella mucedo; assembly: GCA_009760855.2. Classification (NCBI taxonomy): domain Eukaryota; kingdom Metazoa; phylum Bryozoa; class Phylactolaemata; family Cristatellidae; genus Cristatella; species Cristatella mucedo. Next base: position 10,526,065 of record WPIO01000005.1, on the reverse strand, counting down.
ATACACATATACATATATACAGAGGTATTATGGAACTTTACGAATATCTCCGACATTCAGCCACGTTTGCATATTTTAATTCTACAGCAGCTCACCTCTCCTTTGCGTAGAATATGGTTCCTCGTCGAAAGTAGGAAGCTGCTGACAGGGAGTCTCGACGTATCGACTCGTTAAGACTCTGCAGTGATAATAGATAATTGAATTGCAGTGAGACCAGAGGAATGCTAGCTTCGCATAGCGCACACCACCAATTCTTAAAAGCACGCGGGTAAAATATGTAATCTAAAGTGCTGAGATTGAGTTATCTGAGGGCACTATATCAAATGTATTATTATTCTTATTATTATTATTATTATGCTGTCAGGGTCAATATCTTAGAATAAGCCATCGTATAAAAAATAGCATGCTACATGTCAGCAGGACCTGAGGCTATACAAGATGTCAGATGCCCGATTTCAACGACAATACCATGTTGGAGGGGGGTAATCAAATGTCCATATCTATGTCCCTTAAACAGTGGCCATGTCTACTTCACATAATCACAAGTTTACTTACGTGCCACTTCAGTAACAAAATTTATCCGGCCTGATATATATAAATATAAATATAAATATATATATAATTATGGAAAACCAACACTTAAGTAGTGAGATGGAGGAGTATGAGGGGGTAGAGAGCAGAAGAGAGAGGGAAAGGAAGAATTAAAGATGAAATGTCGAGAGAGAGAGTCACATAGACATAAAACAGAGAGAGAGAGAGAGAGAGAGAGAGAGAGAGAGAGAGAGAGAGAGAGAGAGAGAGAGAGAGAGAGAGAGAGAGAGAGAGAGAGAGGGAGAGAGAGGGAGAGAGAAAGAGACCTAGAGAGAGACAGTCACACAGACAAACAACAGAGAGAGAGAGAGAGAGAGAGAGAGAGAGAGAGAGAGAGAGAGAGAGAGAGAGAGAGAGAGAGCTCATAACAATAACAATGCAATTGCACAGCAAGAAAACCTACTCCTTGTTTGCAAGAAACAATGGATTTTAAACCGGTGATGCCAAGGAAATAAACTGAATTAGACCTGCCTTTGAAACGGCAGGATCAGTTTAAAACTGCCATACACAGGCAATGCACCTGTAAAAAGCAATCTATAGACCAGTAATGCAGTTTCATTAGAGCAATGCTTCAAGGCCGACGGCACGCCTCTCGATGCATTAGGACTCATGCATATGCATCGAGACTCCAGCACTAATTGCAACACACACACAGACACTGGTCTAAATGATTACAATTACAAGTAAACAAGAGAGCTGAAAATTTTGATTGCCTAAATAGCAGATGAGTTAGAGTATACAAAAATACAGTTGATATTTCTGCATACAGCTATAATCATCTCCTTTGCTAGCTCGATTAGTATTGTTACAATGTGCAAAAGTTTGCAAAAGTAAGTACTCATTAAAGGCAATAAACAGTTGCATGTCACTTGATCATACCATAAGCTAATTCCCAGCCATCGCAACTGCACGTAAAAATCTGACATGCCAAATCTGCAGCTTATCACCTCACATGAACAAGTTCCCGTTGGGGACACAGCAGATGCTAGACATAAGCATATGTAACCACCCCACCCCAGTCGGATGACGAACGTATGGTTCCACCCCACGAACGTGAGTCTATGCCTCCTCCCCAAGACGTCAGAATTCTTATGCCTGATTTGAGGACTCACTTTAAAAGGCCGCTCTGACAAGGGCCGAGCGAGCACGATACAAAGTCGCTTTCTGTGAGTGCACTAGTTTGCTTGGGCATGAAATATGTTATCGTTTTCGTCTTGCCATACGCCTTAACATTTTCTCAGCAAATCAAAACATGAGTACAACGGACACTATGCATACTGCCACTAACCATACTTGCATGCTGACCCTGTGCATGCCACCCCTAACCATGTTATTCTTGTTGTTTATCGAGCATGCTACCATTAACCATCGGATCATGTTTCCTTTAAAGCAAATGTAAAGCATCTAGTAAGAGATTGAGTTCTTTGAGGATGCTTTATCAAGTGTGTTATTATTATTATTATTCTTATTACAATCGGTTAAGGAGGGGCAAATGCAACATAAAGCAAAATAGTTGTCTGAGGGTTCCTTCAAATGAAGCACAAGCTGGACCGCGTGTTATTTGTCAGTTGGGAAGATGAATGAAGTTTCGAATAAAGGAACTAAAAAATCAAAGCAAGTTGACCAAAGCCGGCAATGTAAAGAACCGCATTGCAGTGACAATTTTGATGGCCAATTCACAAGAAGGCTGAACAGACCCACAGCGTTGCACAGTTGCAACAGGGCAGAGCAATGCAAATACACGAGAGGGGGGCAATGACCGGAATTGGTGAGCCCAAAGAGTGAGTGACTTAGGGGCATTGTCGTCAGTTCCAAGTATAAAAACCATGGTTGCATTGATCGCACATGAAGTTGATGATAACAACCGGCAATAATAATGCATGAATAGAGTTGCCCCTTCCCCGGCGAAAGAGGAGTGCTAAACCTCTTTCTCGGCGCTTCACCAGACTGGAAAGAAAGCACATCAACTGAGCTGTGATAATAACGTGCTTATTATATATTAATATTACATATTATTATGTTATATATTAGGCCCATCATGTAAAAATATGCCTAATCTATTGATCCGGCCCTAGCTCCTGTCGCTGCGCCTGCTCCTCCTCACTTTACTGCTCTACTTCAGCTTCCTGCTTCTTCTCAAGCCCTCTCTCCCTGCTTCTTCTCCAGCCCTCTCTCCCTGCTTCCCTCTCTCCCTGCCTTCACCCCTTCCTGCCTCTCGCTTGCTCACTCGCACGGGCTTCACATAACGGATGCTTCGCATGGGCACAGCCGATGCTTTGAGAAACGTGCGGTTTTCATTCTTCAATCAAATGTCGTCAAGTCAGTAGATGTAGTGATGTCAGTAAGCAGACGGTTCAAGGCATTAGCTCTACAAGAACCGAAGGAGCAGCATGCGAAAGTTTTGAGATTGTTCACACGAAAAGCCAAATGCGGAGAGAAGTAAGTTGTATGAGGCAAAGCCATTGGAGCAAGCATTTCTGACTACTATAATGACGATATGATATAATGCACGATAATGACTGGACCAGAAAAATGAGAGCGAATTGAAGTCGGTGGCGCTGTGCATGACGGGTGCCAATGAAGATAAGGACAAAAGTTAGAAATGCAGATCGGCAACAGGGAACAGTTCACGACAGACCGACTGCCGAGCGTTTTGCACCGTCTGCGACCTATGTGCATACCGAAGAAGTCACGCGAGCCAAATTGTATGCAAGTGTAGATCGGGCTGTCGAAAATGCATGGATTAACTTGACTGTGGTACGTTTATCTAAGAATGCTCAAATATTTGCAATATTGAAAAAATGAAGTAGGTATACTTAACTGTGAAGCTGGTGGTGGTCATCTAGTGAAAGAACGCTTTTGAAAAGGACACTGCGATTCAATATCATGGCCACAGGGGGCAGGCTGGCAGGGCTGATTCTGAGGGCCGGGCTTTCCAGTTTCCGTATAACACCGTGTCACGTGTTTGCCCACAACTATCAGGTAGGTCTCCATCGGAATTCGATTTAGGAAAATCAGAAGCCATCTGCGCACAATCGTCAGAAATAAAGCATGAAGGAGGCTGATATTAATATTATAAATAATAATAACAATAGGTCTTTCATATAGCACCTTCGGAAAACTAGATATATATCCAAATGCTTAAGAACTTGCTGTAATATAACCAAAACCATGAGTTAGTTACATGAACGGTATCAAGCATACAAAATCAGAAAGCATCATGGGTGCTTAGGCTAGCACCCTAAAGCCAACACTCGTGGCCACCAGCTAGTATGACCTGCAGCTAGTGACATGCATTGAATCATGCACAGGCGGAAAGCATGCAGAGCTCTGTGAGGGAATGTGACTCAGGAGGCCGCTAGGGTTGGGCGTCAGCCCTAGGAGGGCTCAGACTGCCTAAGCAGTCACCGGCTGCTTTGGAGCGGTTGAGGGGCGGACAATGGCTCTGGGTGGATGACTCGGCAGCCCAGCACCATTCCGTGCGTTGGTGGCATCTTTGGGGACATATATCTACTACAAACAGCTGCCAGCTGTCGGGCGGTTCTGGAACAAACGATGGCACGACAATGCGAGAACAATGCATGCCTGTGAGATAAGGGCTGTAGGGGGAGCACAGGAGCAGGACAAGGGAGGAGACGACCGTAGCTACGAAATCCCTCTACACCTGTGCAGCTGCCACGAGTGCATAGACTATGCCTGGCCGGCATGGTTTCTGCTAACAAAGTGCTCGATGTTGGAGCTAGCGGACTTGCTGCTCGGCCACGCTAGCCAGACAGACGACGCAGCTCAACAGCAGGTCGTCCCCAGGGCGGTCACAAGCACACAGGAAGAAAGAGAGGCAAGTTCACTTCAGCCGACGAGGGAAAGCCGACCTGAACGGATGTATATTTAGAGGAGACTTAAATGATGCAAAGTCAATGCAGGTAGTGACCGTAGCCGGAAGCAAGTTACAGAATGCAGGCGCATACGAGCTGAAGTCACGATATCCGAAAGATTTCAATTTAGCTCGATGGACGGCAAGACGACTAGATGCTGTGGTAGAGCCGGTGGTTCGATCGAGAGCATAGTAAGGGAGTTAGCAAAGTATCTGAGGTACGAAAAATATATAACTCATTTGCATAGCATCCAAGAGAACTCAATCTCCATTCAGGTGCTTCACACATGCCATGGGGCTCGAGCCCACGACCTCGGCCAGACCTTGGTCCCCGGGGAGAGCACCACTGGGCCAAACCAGCGCGGCAGGTGCGTAAAAGCCTGTAAGAAAAAAAGAGCACGCACAGCTGGCTGTCATCTGCATAGATACTAAATTCACGTTTGTGCTAGGCAATTACATTGGCAGAATGGAGAGCATACATTGTGCTATGAAGGGAGCCTAAACAGAGACTAGGAGTATCTACATTTCAACAGCTTGCCACACGAAAGCTGACTGTTTACACAAATTCAAGAAGTCGGGCGCTTCAAGATGAGACAGAGGCTGGTAAGAACCGATCCAAGGAATGCAGGCAGTGAGGTCTCCAAGGCCAGATGCATTTCTCTTTAACAATAAATTAAAAAATTTCTGACTTAACGATTAGCCCAATCAGCACAATTCTTGTGCTGTAGAAACCTTTATATACTCATGTAAAGCAAACAAGTTTAATACCTGCCACTATTTGTCCGGCGATTCTGTATGCAAGTGCTGTCAAAGAGAGCTATCTTTGTAACCGATATCAAACACAGCTCAGAGACTGTAGACTGCAGCTGTGCACCGGCGTAGGCAGTAAGCTGGTCAAGGGCAGGGAAGCGTGTTGATTCCCTGCTCCGAGGAGCTCTGGCTATACACAGCTGCATCGTCGGGTTACCTAGACGACCATGCAGTGCTTGGCCTTTGCGACCGCTCATCCAGTTCCTGAAGGGAATTGTACATGTTGACACTGCACATGTCACCTCTAACCGCGTCATGCTTAATGACACTGTGCATGTTACCACTAGTCATTTGATCAGGCTTTCTTTACAGCATAAGCAAAGTGCCTAGAAAGAGAATCAGCTCCTTGAAGACCCTATATACATGAAATATTATTACACTGCAGTCAGTGAGCCAGGCGAGTTCCTTTTAGGACTGAGGACAGCTGTATATGAGGTATAATGTTGTGTTTCAGGTACAATAAGTACCATCGTCAAGGTGCATGGTCCACTGTTGATGTCCAAATGCTCTAACCTTTTGGAAGTATTGTTGGATTGCACGATAACATCGTTTTTATCTAAACGACATCCAACACCATCTTTCAATTGATCCCAAAGCTGCTGAAGCAACACTAAAGAGTCTGAGACTCCAAAAGTGTACTTTAGGGTGCAAGTGAATCTCTTAAATTTAATTACTCTACTTACGTGTAAGCATTAACTAAATGCCAAGATCAAGCTGCCGACTATGCATAAGTGACTTCACTTGCCTTCCTTTTTGATATCCTCTCAGAACATTGAAACATTTTTTACTACAACATAGTTTCCATTGCTATGTTGGCACCTTCCCGAAAAAAGGGTAAAGGAGTGCACAAATCTTTCATCAGAAGCAGAAGGCCATTACTGATCGTCTAGTCATCAGCTACCAAGCCCAAGCCAGTCACCAGCTGCATTCCAAATCTTACCATATACCAATCCAGCTTCATTGCCCCAATCGGGGATTACCTTAATTGCTTCAGATATAAAAAGTTCAAAATCAGACCGTGATCGTTTCTTGACCACATTTCTCTGTCCGTGCAAACAACCGATGAGTGCTTATGCTTTCTGAAATTTCGTAAGTTATTGCTAACTAATTGACATAAACCCTTCTGTATATATATATATATATATATATATATATACATATTGAATTATTTCGCATTATTTCATTTGCATAGCATTTGCATATATATATATATATATATATATATATTTCATTTGCATAGCACCCTAAGAGAACTTTATCTCTATTCAGGCGCTTCACATATGCCTCAGAGCTGGAGCCAAGACTTCGGCCAGACCTTGGTCGGGGGGGGGGGGCAAGTACCTCAACCACTGGGCCCCCAGCTCGGCGACAAAACAAGAATATGTCTAGAAGGAGATTAAGATCTCTTAGGGTGCCGTGCAAATGTTTTATAAAAATAATAATAGTATAGTGGTTAGGATGCTTGCTTCGACCAAGGTCAAGGTGAATGTATTTGAGACCGAGGTCGTGGGCTCGAGCCCCGTGATATATGTGAAGCACCTGAATAGAGATTAGGTTTTCTTAGAGTGATATGCAAATAAGTTATAAGTTTGTTATTATTATTACATACTTCTTGGAAATTTGTAAAACTTTTTTATACCACTTCAGATGATTTTCATCTCGGAGGCCATGCCTTTTAAAGAAGTAAATTCAAGTCAGCACCCATTCTCACAAGGCCATGATTAGCAAGTTGGCAAGTAGCCAACCCAGTTCAAGACATCTAGGTGGTTTATGAAGGTCACAATTGTTATACTCTCTTTTTTCCTGGCTATGGCCTGGTTAGGGACTACCATAAGGCTTGGTGTCTCATGTCCTTAGGGTCCTATCACTCAGATTTTCTTGTTAACCACCCCAAGACGGTGGCAGACCAATTGTAGCCCTACTGAGGCTCCTTCAAACTGGAATCTTTTACCCGAGACAGTCCCTGAGTGTACTCAGTGCAGGCTTTAAAATTTAGCTTGCAAGTATGCTTTCCTAGTGCATAGAGTGGCTGGCAGGTTTTATTAGCATATAATAATAGTATTAACAATAATACATTTGTATACTTGACATATGCTGTAAAGGAAGCATGATCATACCGTGGTTAGTGATAACATCACAGTGTCAACATTCATATTAGGGTTATTAGTAACATGCACAGTGTCAACACGTAAATATGGTTAGCAGTAACATGCACATTGTCAGCTTGAATTAGCATACAAAAGACTGCTTTCTATACAGCATCTGTAGAGTGCCTAGAAAGAGATTCAGTTTTCTGGGGGCTACACAAATGCATTATTATTACCATTATTATTTAAGGACAATTACAAGGACCAACAAATGGTTCGATGAACAGGTCTTTGTTTAGCTTCTTATTAAATGTTGTCATGTCAGGGAATGTCACGACTCAGCCGGGAGTGAGGTCCAGCTTTGGAAGCATACAAACTAAAGGTGTGGTCTTGGAAATATTTCAATTTTATTCGAGGCACGGCTTAACGGTTTGAGTTAGGAGAGCAGTGGCATAATGACTAGTTACTGCATTGTAATTAAATATTCTCCTTTTCGGTATTTCACAGGCAAAAAGATACTACTGATACCATAGCCCCATACTGATCCGTCACTGGTTACTGGTTTGGGGTCATAGAGTTTCATATCACTGTTGCATGGTTCCAGATGATTAGGTCAAAAAGGAACAATATAATATACATCGCAACCGCACTAAATTCAAATAAGCATGAGGTAAGTCTGCCTATGCCTGGCCACAATCTATTTGTATTCATAACTAAAAAAATTCAATAACATGCCACGAAAACACGCCTGAGTGTCACAAAGTAACAGGGCTAGTCTAAAAATACGACACCATTTCCTACGATGTTTTAATTCGAGAGGTTCGCAATAGAAGCAAACAAATCAGCATATCAAGGCAAGCCAATTCATCATCCCAACTCTGCATCCCCGGAGAGCACAATAGGTCATAAAACAACGCCTAGGGAAAAAGGCACTCTTTAAATAGCACTCTACCCAAACCAGCAACCTACAAGAAGAGCCTGCGAGACCTCCAGACGACGCGACGCATTGCAGCCAGCACAGTACCGAATAGGCACCAGACAAAAAGGCCTCGTCATCTATGCCGATTGGATCAGCACTGGCTGAGGAGCCAACAGAGAGTTTGCTTCGAACATCTATTGAACTAGTCGTAATGGTAAAACAATCAACTCCCTACTGTTTGCCACGTGTACACGTCGCCCAGTGAACAGACTATCTATGTCAAATATTGGGAAAAGATAAAAGCTAATTGCCTGGTCACGATTTAAATGGCTTTTATATATATATTCGGTGGCCAGCAGGGTTACGTCTAAAAAAGTATCGCAAAATAGCGCATTGCGGTTGAAGCCGGAGAGCAGCCGATTTAACATCTCTCTCTCTGTCTCTCTGTCTCTCTCTGTGTCTCTCTCTCTGTGTCTCTCTCTCTTTCGCTCTCTGTCTGTCTGTCTGTCTATCTGTCTGTCTATCTCTATCTCTCTCTCTTTCTCTCTCTCTCTCTCTCTCTCTCTCTCTCTCTCTCTCTCTCTCTCTCTCTCTCTCTCTCTCTCTGTCTCCCTCTCTCTGTCTCTCTCTTTCGCTCTCTGTCTGTCTGTCTGTCTATCTGTCTCTGCCTCTCTCTCTCTCTCTCTCTCTCTCTCTCTCTCTCTGTGTCTCTTTCTCTTTCGCTTTCTGTCTGTCTGTCTCTCTCCTCTCTCTCTCTCTCTCTCTCTCTCTCTCTCTCTCCTCTCTCTCTCTCTCACGATGGATCTATCACGGCGATTAATTCATATATTAATTCATAGCGATTAATTAATCACACAGTAGGAGATGCGAGAGAAAAGGACAACGACGAGCACCGAACAAATGCTTAGAATCAAAACGAAATGCATGTCACGGCCTCATATTCAAGCGGAAAAGCCGGAAAATTCCAACTCTGCGACACTCTAGTACTTAAGACAAAGCATTGTGTGACAGCATTGATACCAACAATTCAACATAAGTTTTTTCAAAGTTACCTCAAGAGCTGCGTCGTACTCGCACAGAATCAATTGTATCGTCCCGATGTTAAAGTGCATTCTGGAGGGCAATGCATGCACGTTATCCTTGATCTCCGAAAACTTTTGCAATGCTTCCGGGTACTTCTTCGCTTCAGCAAACTTCACGGCGTCGTTCCATGCTAACAGCGCGTCCTTGGCCGTCATGACTAGTCTCAAGACGGCAATATGCGCTGTAGATCTCCGAAACCCAATGCCCAAATGAACACGGAAGTCCAACCACCTGCTAACTTTGCTACACCGAATCCATTAATCACTGAGGGATCACCCCTACCTATACAGCAGGTCTGACGTCGGTGGGTGTTAGCATCAGTACGTCATAATGAGCGGATGGGTTGAGTGATGGCGATTGATTGTGTAAATGAGCTGCGGGGGATGAAAGTAACTGAACGGCGAAGACGCAGCGACAGCGACTGCTGACGTGATGAGTCGTACTTCCAGGACGATCTGAGTCAGCCGCCTTCGTTATTTTCTGACTCACTTCCCGAATGTGTTCTATTTACATCCAGCAGGATTACGACACGACCGACGACTTTGCAGCGAAGATAAAGAATTTAGGACGAACAAAGGTAGCACGCCGGCTGCTGGCATCCTTTAATTAAGATTGTAATTTCGCCATAACTTAATAGGGCTCTTTGCAGCCTTAATCTAGTGAGTGGAGCATCTTTCAGGTTCGCTTCCTTTTGCTCCGATTGATGCTGGAGTTGTTCCCCTCTAACTGCTTCCAAGCGTCGAGTGTCGGCGTCAGTGAGTTACGCGGCAACTGGTGTCTGTGGTCTTTGACAGTCTAACGTTGTCGCGCCCCAGCTAAATGGAGCTGCCTTACGACGGGAGACAGTGCACGACTTCCTAGTTAAGGTCAAAAGTCGAGCGACGAGGTTTTAGTCATCTGTTCTCTTCTATTAACTCAGTGAAATCCAGCTAGAGGCAATTATCCCTTGACGCCAGAGAATGCAGATCCTCCATAGATGAGGTCTCTACGTAGGATAGGAACTTTGTGGGGTTACTGTAGCATGAAATTGGAAATTCCTAGACATCAAAATTGGCTAGTCCAGTATGTCGCCAGCAGCGTCGGCACAGAATCTGGGTTCATTTTCCTAGATGAACGAATTGCCTCGCAGTAAGTCTGCCTACATTTAGCTACGCACTATTGCAAAAGATCGTGCGTGCTTAGAGGTACCGTAGCCTAGTTAGTCCATGCATTTTCAATATCTTGTTAAAACCGCCCTAACCCCGTACAGCTGTTCCTGCCTGCAAAATTGGCCGCTTACGGATTGCGTAAACTGTGCAGTTACAGTTGCATGCATGTTGTCGACAACGGAGCTTCCACGTTAAAGTGTTTCTCTCTGCCGGCCGAGCTCTCGCTCTTCGTGCTCGTATCGTGATCGTCGCTGGTTAGCTGTTCCTCTTATTGTAGGTCTCTTAGTGCTCTGGCTCTGGCTCTGGCTGCTTGCGACATGCTCATACTCCTGCTCATACTCCCCAGGCTCCCCACTCCTCTGGATGTAGCGGCTTACATACGCCTCTAGATAATCACAAATCCATTGGAGACCGAGCCTTTCACTTACTATGCCGCAGCATACTGGCTTCATGATATCCTGTGAATCGACGGTATTTATTATAAGGCTACATTCCACCAGTTCCTCCCAGCCATTGCTCTTTCTCGGCGAGCGAATTGCGCATGCATGTTTACTCTAAAAGTGGGAATATTGTTACCGTTCATCTGAGTTGATTTGCTTTCTTTCTCGCCTACGGGAAGAGCTTCGGAAGAGGTCGTGCTCTCCCAATGCACACTTTTGTATGCACTCAGTACAGTGTCTCGCTATGACGATCCGTGCCGCCATGTTCTTCGCTTGGGAAGGCGGAGGAGTGTCCTTTCACTTGCTGCTGCTTTATCGTGCAGAGTGCTCGCTAAGCCGTGCATTTCAAGTCCGACGGCGGCAGCTTTGGGACAGAACGTGCACTAACGTGCCCGTGCCGCTGCTGCCGACTCCTCCACAAAGCATCGAACCACGTACGGATTCGATCGATGGGATAGGAGTAAGGGAGCTCCAGCAAGGCCAGCCCGGCCCAAGGCCAGCCTGGCCCAGCAAGGCCAGGCGGCTGGTGCCTCCCCCCCCCCCGACGGTCGAAGATGATATTAGAATAGCGGTGAACGTCTTTCTTTGAACGGGCGCATGCATGCTTAGGATATTTAGGGAAGCTCTCTTGTTTATATTCGATAGTTGTCTGAGCCTGTTATATGAGCCACATGTTACGAGAGCAGAAGACTCTCAAAAAATGTATTTGTACTATATAGATCTCGACGGGGATCTTCAGACCAATGTTGTGGAAATGAGTCTGGGACTAACGAGAGCAATCCATGAGGACATCGATTATTAGCCTCATGCAGTCTATATACCCTAAAATACCCCCAAATACCCCCCCCCCCCATTTCGTCGACGGCTCTCCAGGCTTAGTTTTGCTGCTCAGCTTCTCTTAGTTGCGGGCTATGAAGTCCACTGGCTACAGCATTCGCACCCAAAGAGGTTTACGCTTTGAGTGGGCTGTAGAAAACTCTCCAGCGTAAGGCGAACTTAATCCTCAGTCACGTGAAAGGGAGATGCGTGTCGCGACAACAGCTGAAAATCAAAGATCGACTAGGTCTCTTTTCCCAGTGTAGTGAAAGCTAGCGAGACTTCGTTCGTGCTAATTAAGCCGGTTTACTGGCACTCTGTATAGGATTTTTAGATGATTATCGTCGCACAAAATTATCATCTCGATTTGGGTCTCAATTGGCATAATTCAGCTCAAGTCGGACACTTTTGTGATCGACCAGTCTTTGCAATCAAACGTATAGCGCTCTTGGTAATATGAATAAGACTGCTAGCACGAATAAGACAATACAATTCCAATTATTCCTTCAGGAAGGCTAAAATCTATTTTGCCATTCTTTATGACAAACTGAAAAGCATGGAGCCAATGGACTTGCTATAATGGCCCTTTGTATAGCACCTCCAGAGAACTCAATCTCATTCTAATGCAGCAAATGTAAAGCGCCTAGAAAGAGATTAAGTTCTCTGAGGGCGCTTTATCAAGTACATTATTATTATTATTATTATTATTATATGTGGCTAATAAGAATCACTGATACGTATCGCCTACATTCTTGTTGATATTGCTAACTTCTGGTTTTTAGTAGTGTTTTTTTTATCGCGAGTGCTATTAGTGCTACAAGCTGTGTAGGCATATGAGGAAAGGCACTAGAATTTGAACACACTTCTAGTTGACTGGTGAGCTGACCTGGTGCTGCAAGTGCACCAGCACCGTGCCTAGAATCCTGAGTCATCTAAAATAGAGGGACAAGTCGGCTTACATGAGGGGACATTTTGAATGCCTTCTTGTTGGTTGCCACCGACTTCAACTTGATTCAGGCTGCTGCGAGTACTATTCATGCGGCAAGAGTCGATTGAGTGATCAGTGATCTTCGAGCCACCCCGTGAGCATTAAATTCAACCTGTGTTGGTGTCTGCTTAAAGATCACTAGTCGACAAAGTTACGGCTATCAAAAGTCGCGCATGAAAGGTAATTATAAATTATTAGATTTGTTATAGCTGCTGCAAGTAAAACGCAATTCTAAAAATAATTCAACGTAAAGGTTAAGAAGTTTTACTTTTCGTTGCTTGGGTGGTTTACTAAAGTGCGGCAGGCCCTGCTCGAAATGCAGCAAACCTGCCATGTCGTCTGTTCTGGAGGCTTTAGTCCGCCAACAGCCCTCTCTAAGGCCATGTATTAGCCGTGTGAACAGATTCACAATTACGTACCCCACAATACAAATTTATGAATGTTGGCAGAAAACTACGTCGAGGTCTAGTAAAAATCCTGGCAGCGTTACGTAGGTTACCTGCTTGAAATTCCGTGTTCGTGCCCTGATTGCTGGAAAGCCAAGTTGGTTTTCCTGTTCTTTTTGATGTCTTATTAATTCAAGTGCTTCTCGAGAGTTTCATACTCGAATGGGTTTGCTTATGTCATGTTGTCATGTCATGTATGTCATGTCATATCATGAAGCAATGTTTTGCTCCTAAGCTCTGATCCAAATACTTTATTTCGTCAATACATCGTCGTCAATATATTCAGCAAAGGACTTGATATAATTTGTCGTGCTGGAGGGCTGGGTGTGATTAAAGCAAAAGTACAAGTGATTGTTATCTGGATCGAAGTGAAAAAGCCTAGGGTGTGCCTGGCAATCACATCGGTACGAGGGAGAGTATAAACCGTGAAAAGAACAGGACCAAACACATAACCCGGACATACTATATACTTTGGCTGTTACTCGGATGGTCATTTTCTTTTTACATCAATACTTTAGAGTTTCCCATTGATATATAACTTGAACCATTGTAGTGTAGTGCCAGCGATGCCCAGGCGGGATGAGAGGCGCTCGAGAAGGACTTGGTGATCGATAGTATCAAAAATTTCCAAAAGATCGAGAAAAACAGAGAGATTCTACCTAAGTCTGCATTCATAAGAAGGTCGTTATACACCCGAAGTGATGCTGACTAAAGGGAATGAGTCTCGGCTTCCTAGTCTACCAACCCAAGCGACTGTTTCCGAATTGCCACCGAGAGTTAAGAAGCACTTATTTTTGAAAAAAGCAATAATTTGAATATACCTTATTTGGCCCAGTGGTTAAGGTGCTCGCTTTTAAAGATAGAGGTCAAGGTGAACGCATGTGATGACCGAGGGTGTGGGCTCGAGCCCTGTGGCATATGCGAAGTGCCTGATTCGAGATCAAGCTCTTTTAGAGCGCTATGCAAATGAATTATATAATATTAATTTTCTTATTAATGTGAAATTTGAATAAGCCATAAATTTTTGAATACATCCACGGATTTTTCAGAGCTCCTCCTTTGGTTCAAGCAACAACACAACACGTGTTTGGTACTTCTACATTCATATAAGAAAAATCCTAGCTCATTAAACAGCCTCTTTTTGTATAGCAACAGAAGAGCCTTTGCGCCTATCACCACCGCTTGCAGTGGCGATAAAGAATCGCCCACCGCAGGAATCGAACCCACGACCTCGGGACAGAGGTCGTGAAAACCACCACCTTACCTAGTGTGCCACCACGGCTCACCAAATAATGTACGGGCGCCAGCCAATACCACGCGAATGCTAATAAAAATCTATGAACTACTGCGAGCGAAAGTGCAAGTGCCACGACGCCCAGGAAAGTTAAATTGCCGCCGACGAGCTGTTATCTGGTCTCGCGAGAGCCTCATCTCTGAGGGAATCAGAAAAACACAGCCACTAGATCGCAAGCGATCGCAGACTGTCTTAATCCGTGTAGCAGTGGACCCTAGAGATCTCTTTGATCACAAGTAAAAACGAAGGCTTCGCTCGACTGGAAAGTCGTCAACAGCCGCACTAGAGCTGTATGGCTGTTGAGGAACAGTTCGAATTTCGACGAAACGCTGTCGGGGCTCGAGCCCCGTGGGTATTGGGCAACAGGCTCTGCTGTCATCGTTCTACGGTGCCATTCTGGAATTTAGCGAGCTCATAGGAGAGGGACTCGACAAACATGGACTGCTTCTACTTACAGTTTGCCAATAGAGCTTCTTGGAACTCACATTCTGGTTATCGTTTCTGTCGCTGCAGAGGGCAGCTGTATTCCTGGGTTCGCAGCTGCGCTTATATTGACCCCAGAGGCACCGCAGATCTCACGATTGAGCGACAAGTTACATCTTTACGCTACTGTTAGCAACGCACTTTACGCTCCGGAAATCCGAAAGTCTGTTGTTTTTGTTTCGATGCTGGCGGATGACATTTTCAGAAGCTCTTTATGAGCAGGGATAAAAAACCTTTGCTAAAAAGCTGCGGGACAGCTTCAACAGACACGAAACAGGCACCGTTGTCAACCAGCAGAGATCATTGACAGTCATCGTTTCCGAAATATGTCCTCAAGGTTCAAAAGGACACGCTGGGAACTCTTATCCTTATTGCTGATCGAACTAGCTGCAGTCGATCGTGGTACGGTATTTCGCTTACCTGGAATTAGTAATAATAATAATAATATAAGAATAATATTGCACTTGATAAAGCGCCCTCAGAGAACTTAATCTCTTTCTAGGCGCTTTACATTTGCTGCAAAGTGATATGCAATAGAATAGTAAGTAAAATCATGCTTGAAAAACAAACAAAATGAATAATATGGTTAGGGGTGACATGCACAGGGTCAGCATGCAAATGTGGTTAGTGGCAGCATGCACATTAGTAAGATGGAAACGTTTGCATTCCTAATCAGTCAGATGGTATATATTACACTGCTTGAAATTATCGGCTACTAAATTACAAAGTTAAGCAGCCGGATGTGTCTTAATCTCTGGTCTAGACCAGATATTAAACAAAACTGAGGGATTGTTAACCTGCTGTACTCTGGGCTTCAAAATACTGAGTCGTCATGTTTGATAGTGTGATTGCTCCACTTCACAAATTGATTTTAGACTATAGGCTTATCTGCAGCGGCAGAAATGCTTCTAAATATGCATGCTTTTACTTACTTCAATATAATATTGCAAGCGCGCAGGTGCCAGCCATTACCCACCTTCAAGCAGCCTTGAAACAAGGAAACCAGCCCAAATTCGCCAACCCCAGCACCCAAAGCCCGATTTTAACACTTACCTGCTTTAGAGCTTACCGAGTTCAACCACTGTTATACTGCCTTTTTCGCTGGTTTTCCATCGGATTTCCATTGGCATTGTAGCATACGTCATCACTCCTAGGGTGCTGGCGGATTATGGACAGAAAGCCGATGCATGACGGCCTGGTTCAACTTCCGATAAACCGACCGAGGCCTAGAACCAACAACAAGTCAGATGCACCTTCAAGAGCCTGCATCGTTTGAACTGAAAAATGGTAGACGACTTCATGAATGCGCTGATTGAGGCGTACCAAGCGAATCCCTTTCTTGTGAGATAAAATTTTGGAGAAATACCGGTATGTATTACGAAAAGAGTGATGAGAAAAATAGTCGCTCAGCACGACTGATGAGCATGAGAAGCGGCCTGCGTGTGCCCAAAATCTCAAGCCACCACCAACTAAAGCAAATGTTGATACTTAACCTGTGACACTTCCTCAAGAAATTTTCCAAGTTCTCCGTTTACAAAATGGCTACCTGAATAAAGTGTAATAAAAATAGCTCGTCTCCTAATGACCCAATAATTTGCCTTCTGTAATATATACTGGCAAAAAATCTAGTTCAGCCGTAACTCGGGGTTTTGAAAGCTTCTCTTAATAATGGGGTCATTGCGAAGTCTGTTAAATCGGCTATCATTCTAACAACATTTAATAAGCCAGGATTGTATTCAGAAGTCCCAATAAACTATCGCCCGGTTTCCCTTCTCCATCATTGTCAAAGATTATCAAACAGATTTTTGCAATGCAGATTGTAGAAAGCATTAGAATGAATGAATTTTCAGAAATAGTTCATTCTGCATTCAAGGGAAACCACTCCACTAAATCTGCTCACCTCCGTGTGACCAACGACCCTCTAAGCAGCAGTAATGACGGTAACGTTACTGCCCGGTGGTGCTTTATCTATCAGTTACGTTCAGCACTATAGATCACAATATCCAAATTGAAAGATTGAGAACAATCATTGCCTTAGAGACGAGGAGCAGGAATGGTTCAAATCGCGCTTTTTTGATTATGTCTAATCTTTGTCTCGCAATGACAAAGTCTCATACAGCAGATTAGTCACTAGTCGAGTCCCACAAGCCCGTTCTCTGTCTTTTGCTGCTCTTCGTGTATACGGGACCTCTGGGAAAAATAATTTGGTTCCTAGAGATTGGCTTTCGCTTCAATGCTGACATAATAATCGGTTGTATTTCTCGTTTTAACCAACGGATTCAGCTGCGGCGATTGTTAAATGTAGAAATCTCTTGGTGTCATTCGACCCTGGACATCTGCCAATTTCCTTTAAAGGCGATACAACTCAACACGCGCTCATTGGAACCTCGCGTGGCTGGACCACCGGTAGAAGACGTTGCTCTTTAATTAAACGATACTACCTTGTGACCAGAGCCATGTGCTCAGAAATTAGTTGTGGTCTTTGACAATTGCAATTATTTTAAAATTTTCATGAAGAAGACTGCCTGCGCGGCTAGCCATCACTTCCGATCCCTGTCTAAAATTAGGCACTATCTATGACGGTCGCTTGCTAAAGATTGAACTAGCCCCCTCATTCCGTCTAGGCTTTACTGCTGCAATTTGTCTTGACTGGGCTACCGAAAAGAGCCACTAAGCATCAGCAACTGGTGATGAATATGTCTGAAAGGCTAGTCAACAAATGCCAGAGGTTCAGCCATATGTCTCTTTTGCTGAAGAAGCTTCGATGGCTTCCGGTTTATGAGCTGATAGAGAGACAAATTCTTTCACTGACCCAACCTGCCCACCATGGATTATCTCCTGCACAACCAGCTGAGTTTCTGCACTAGCTTCAGTATTCTCGCTCCTTCAGGTACCTTAAGCGCTAGACACTTCCACTATTACCAGCAAATAACATCTTATTTCTTTCCGCGTTCTGTTGCAATCCTGTCAGCCATCTTTATCTGCTATTTCCGTGCTACTCACTTCCTTAACTAGCCTCTTGACGCAGCTATGCATCTCACTTTCTCTTTGCTGCGTGAGATGCTGTGTTGTTAGCTAAAGCATGCGAACCGAACGCTGCTCTTTGCGCCTTTGCGTGCGCTGCAGAAAATTCTCCTGCTTAATATCCACCAAGTCTTTGTGCCTTTGCGTGTGCTTCAGAAAATTCTCCTGCTTAACATCCACCAAGTCTATGCACATTTGTTGAGGTTCAGACGCAGATAAATTACATTACAAGCAAGCTGCCAATGCACCTGCTTCATAGAGGATTTGCTGGGTCCTTGTGAACCGTCCTTTATGTCTTTATGCGTCCTGGAGCTGTGCAGATTAACGCTAGCCATATTTACATGCTTTCTTTGCAGCATACATGAAGTGCCCAGAAACAGATTTAGTTCGCTGAGTGAAATTCACAAATTGATAATTTTTATTATTCCATTTCGGCTGGGCTACATAAAAACACAATTAGCCTCTTCAACTCGACATGAATGTTGATAAGGCTATGCTAGAAAATGCCAGAGGTTCAGCTCTAAAGCGGCTCCTTTGCTGAAGGATCATGGGATTGATACCTGTTGATCTACAACAAGGCTCGCAATGGCTTGGCTCCTGCATACCTATCTGAATTGTTGCTTAAGTTTTAGACTCTTCGTGCCCACAGATCCTCTACAAATAGTAAAGTAGCTGTTCCATTTCTATCGCTTAAAGAGCTTTGACGACAGAAACCCTTGCTCTGCAGGTCCCAACCTGTGCAAATCCCTTTCAAAATCCTTAGGCAATGATATTTTCTCCCGTGCTGCCGATTGTGGCTCATCCTCTCCAGCCATCCTGAGCTGATTGATGCTTCTGTTCCAATCCTTTCCTCAAGAGCCGTAATGGCTCACTGGTTAAGGCGGTTGCTTTTCACGACCTCGGCCCCGAGGTCGTGGTATCGAATCCTGTGGTGGGAAATCCTTTATCGCCGCTGCTGCTAGCGGTGGTGATAGCCTTAAAGGCTCTTCTGTCGCTATACAAAAAGAGTCTGTTAAATCAGATAGTAAATGGAATAAAACTAAAAGCTCCCGCAACTCAACTAAGCTCCACACTTACTTTTTTTGCGTGAGAAGACGTCTTTGGCAAACATATGCTCACCGATGTTCCGCTTAAACTTTGAGAAGGCTAATAAACTAACTGGTTTAACAACACTTAGTTCTTGAGGCTTTTTTGGACTTACACAAGAGGAAACGTCACATCCGGCGAAAACAACTAAAAGCTCGTCTGGTATTTGTTAACAGCTTCTTTCTACATTACTCCACTTAGTTCAGAGGTTAACTGGTTCCCTTTCAAACGTTTAATCGATTTTAGGATACTTAGTCTGGCGTACAGGTCACCAACAGGTCAACTAACTGGTCACTAACGGGTCACTAACGGGTCACTAACGTCGCTTTCACCAGCCTTTCACCTATGCCAAGTCATCGCTCCACAGTCAATGCTGTCACACCGTCCGAACCTCAGTATGCAATCAACTCGCAGTCCCTTGAACTAAACTGAAATAATTATTTAATCAAGTCAATAGCTCGTATGCATCGGCGGTCGAAACTCGTTTTCCAAAACGGTCACTACAAGCAACGACCTTGCATCCTTTAAGTGTTTGCTTTGAGACGCATTTATTCAGGATTTCTCTTCACCAAAATGAGTTTGTACTGTTGTTCGCTCTTGAGTGGTTTGCCTGAGTTCGCGTTCATCATGCAGTGCATTTTACTAGCCAGAGGTCTTACTAACCGGTAGCCATGAGCTTCTTCATGCTTGCTTTAGTATGCTGGCCTCTGCAGGATATGTATTTACATTTGCATGATTGATATCACGCATGCGGCTAAGCCTAGGGTATTTATTTTCTTGCAGCGAGTTGTAAGGAACTTTGAAATTTGCCATTAGACTAACGGGCTGCATCAATTCGTGTTGGCACCATGTCACGTGCAGAACGATGAATTTACAGAGCAGTTAGTGCAAACATTCAAACAGGTCTAAGCGGCTTTCGCAAGCGATCCACACTAGTGCATCGAGCAGCTCTTAATAACTCGCGGCTCCTTTAAAAATGCCACTAAGAGGTCAATTCTTATCAAAATTGCGTCACAATGCTGCCGTAATTGTTACTCGGCCATAAAGTCTGCACATCCCTGAACCTGCTTCACTCTTTCGGAGTAGGAAGCTACCAAATCGTGGTCCCCCATGGTGACCCATCGGGGAGACTATCGGATACCTGTTGTTATCATAATAATAATAATTCACTTGATAAAGCGCCCTCAGAGAACTCAATCTCTCTCTAGGCGCTTTACATTTGCTGCAAAGTGAAATGCAATTGAATGGTAAGTAAAATCATGCTTGAAAAACAAACACAATGAATAATATGGTCAGGGGTGACATGCACAGGGTCAGCATGCGAATGTGGTTAGTGGCAGCATGCACAGTGTCAGCACGCATGCATAAGCACATCAAGGACGAATCACAGGGACCCGCTAAATGCTGTCCTAAATAGGTGTGTTTTTAGGTTCCTTTTAAATGTGGTCAGGTCAGGGGATGTTCTGACGCAGGTCGGGAGGGAGTTCCAGGCTGTGGGACCAAACGAACTAAATGCACGGTCTCCAAAGGATTTAAGGTTTGTACGAGGTATTTCTAGACTGTTGGATTCCGAAAAGCGGGTGGTACGATGCTTGGCCTGATGGGGTAGTATATCTGACAGATAAGCTGGAGCCATAGAATGAAGGGACCTAAAAGTGAGCGACAAAACCTTGAAGTCAATCCGTTGCTTGACTGGTAGCCAGTGCAGGTCGGCGAGAAGTGGTGTAATGTGGCAACTGCGACGCTCACGACAGACAAGCCTAGCTGCCGAGTTTTGCACCAGCTGCAATCGCCTGATCGCACATGCTGGTAGGCCAGTAAGCAGTGAGTTGCAGAAGTCGAGACGGGATGTCACGAATGCATGGACCAACTTGGACGTGGTATCCTTATCTAATCAAGCCCGAATTTTAGCAATGTTATGAAGCTGAAAATAGGCGGATTTGACTGTGGAGCTGATTTGGTCGTCTAACGAGTGGTCGCTTTGGAATATGACACCTAGATTTCGAGCTGATTCAACTGGAGATATGCTGGCAGAGCCAATTTTGAGAGTCAGCCTTTCCAATCTCTGAATCACACTGGGTTTGCCCATAACAAGTAAGTTTGCTGCCATCCATGTGCGAATGTCATCAATGCATGCAGCAAGTGAGTTTAGAGAATTTGAGGTGCTCGAAGGCTGGGAGGGATCAAAGCAAAGGTACAACTGAGTGTCATTTGTTGTAGGGGAACTAACGGAAGAAGCATTCGATCTGGTATCTGGAGACCGCTGGGGGGGCGGGGCAGTCAAGTGGTTTGGTTAGGGCCTGTAAACAGTGCTGACAGCTTGGTATGCCACTAAAGCCAGTCCGTGGAAGACGCCTTATACGGTAGCCTGACCAGCTGACCCACTCAGGCTCCAAATCTATCCTATATATCGGAAGAAAACACGAGCACGAGCAGCAATGTTGTCCCAGCCCATTAAATGTTGCTGCAGCTGCCATAGCAGCCACCGAAGGACTTATTAGAGACACGAAAATATCAGCAGATGGTTGAATGATGACAGCTGACTTCCATCTGAACCTTGGCAATGCCGATAGCAGTTGATCCATTACTCGCACATCAGTAGAGAGACTAAATCAAAACAGATTCGACGCACCGAGCTGGAGCTATCGTGGACAGCCATGCCGACGACAATTGTCAACAGACAGCCACGTCAAGGTCATGCGCCTATTATGCATCAATTTGAAGTCACCAAGGTCAACGCCAAGTCTACCTAAGTGACTGTGTACAATGAGGCTGGAGCTTTGCTGGCTTTTTTTTGAAAGAGAGGTTTTCTAGTTTCCGACGGCTCACTTTTCGAAGGCGCATCCCACAGCGAACAGCAGACGGCAAGCTATAGGCAGCTTCCGGGTTTCGTTAGCTAATGCGGTGCAAAGATATTGCTTGGCTCCTCCTCATCCTTTATTAGAATTAAACAGCCGTCGTCTGTATAAGTCTGTCGGAGAATTCTCCCTTAACATTGCCTCTGCCAGCATCCACCTCATGCATCCTCTGTACGGACTCGGGGTATTCTTTTTCAAAAGTGACCTCTCTCACTAAATGACCAGATCAGCTTTATGGTCAAATCTGCCCAATTTCAGCTACCTGAAACTGCAAAAACTCTGGCCTGCTCTGATAGGGATGCCGCATCCGATTTGGTCCATGGATCTGTGAGCTGCTGTAATGCCTTCTGTAGTTCACTGCCTGTAGGTCTTGGTGCGAGTGCAATCAGGCAGAACTTTACAGACACGCCTCTCTCTCTGTCTCTCTCTGTCTCTGTCTCTGTCTCTGTCTCTGTCTCTGTCTCTGTCTCTGTCTCTGTCTCTCTCTCTCTCTCTCTCTCTCTCTCTCTCTCTCTCTCTCTCTCTCTCTCTCTCTCTCTCTCTCTCTCTCTCTCTCTCTCTCTTTCTCGCTCTCTCTCTCGTGAGCGTCGCAGCTACCACACTAGACCACTTCTCACCGACCTTGTCTGACTCTCAATCAAGTAGCACATCGACCTCAAGGTTGTGTCAATCTCTTTCAGGGCCCTTCATTTTCTGTCTCCGAGCTACCAGGCAGAGCTAATCCCGAATCAGGCTGGAAATCGTTCATCTTTCTCTTCTGACTCAAGTCGCACATCTATAGCTTGAACCAAACTCAAATCCTTTCGAGACCATGCATGTAGCTTGTCAGCTCCTTAAGTTACGAGCTCACTCTTAGCTGACGTCACGAAATCCTCATGACTTGACGACATTTAAGACAAAGCTAAAAGCGTACCTGTTCCTCATAGCATTTGCTGGGTCCTTGTGCATTGTTCTCTGTGTGCTTATTGGTACTGGCACCGTGCTT
The DNA here is from genome assembly GCA_009760855.2 of Cristatella mucedo. Lineage (NCBI taxonomy): Eukaryota > Metazoa > Bryozoa > Phylactolaemata > Cristatellidae > Cristatella > Cristatella mucedo. The sequence continues at coordinate 10,503,133 of WPIO01000005.1, read as the reverse complement.
GTAATAACCAACGATATTGACAAGCATAATTTACAGTACATTTAAATTACCTACAAAGTGATTTAGTTCACTGATGGGGTTATACAAATGTATCATTACTATTGTTAGTCCTAGTCTCATTATTATCATTATAACTCGTCCCTGTCATCTCGTAGCAACCAAAGAAGCACGGCCTCACCAAAGATTCTCCAGAAGGTGGCAGAAGTAAGCAGTTAAAGCTTCATGGCACTGCCTGGAGCTGCTGATCGAATCTAAAGTGCCCTCTAAATGTGGCGTTGTTACGCTCAGGTGGCTGAGAATGCGTTCGACGTAAGTGATTGTCGTCATTGGATATAACACAATTTCGGTACTCGTTGACAGTACCTCCTGCGTATTCCTTCTTCAGCAGCAGCTAGTCTGTTCCTGTACACGCACGTAGTCTGCGAGGCTCAGCCTTAAGGACGGAGGCCTATCGGCATTTTCGTGCGTTCGGAAAGTGCGACATGCGATTTCTTAATATTGAGGCAAAGTCAATTTGTGGTACTTTACTTGTCGATGGACCTGCGTCGACATGATCTCATCCTCTGACGTGTTGATGCTGAAAAAGGCTCAACTCAACTGCAATCTCAAGAGCAACCTGGAGAAATTAACTCTCGTTTTAAATTGGACTGAATTACGTCCGACGATCTGCCAGTGGCTAGCAACAGGAGCGTGAAGGAGCGGGAGCGCGAAGAAGCGACCGCGGAGCTCGGCCGCTCCCAGCTCTGCCTGGAGCGTGAAGGAGCGGGAGCGCGAAGAAGCGACCGCGGAGCTCGAGCCGTGGTCGCTAACACCACCTTGGACATTCAAAACACAATGTTTACGCGCATGCCAAAACTCGATACTTTTGGCTTTCTAAAGACGCCGGGTTGTCTGTGCCACATTCCAGCCTTTGATAGGCCCACTTTCTGTAAGATTTACTCTTACTTTCGTGAACAAAGCTAATCGCCGCGAACGTCACATATACGCTCTCTGGTCGCTAACCTCAGGAGGCTCAAGCGTTGCACTAGGAAGCCGAGGCTTCATAGGCCTGCGTAGGACACGCTGGATGTGTAACTGTACACGCCGGCCGGACAAGCACGAGCCGAGACGTCGTGTACGAGCGAACGTCGCCTCGCAGCCGAAACGAAGAGGCGACGGCGATCGCCACGATCCGAGGGCTACACACAGCCTCTGGAGAGCCTGTCGTGTTCCCCGGAAGCACGGCACTGCCATGCGGCTGTGGTTCCTAACCGTTACAATAGTGGCGAGTCGCTGGCTATCGTCGGCGTTTGGGTGCGATAGGCAAACGGTGGAATGGAGCTGAGTTTGGACGTAAAGTATATTTGAGAGTGGACAATGATTAGGGGATCGCGTAGACTCGAGTCATCCAATCCCACTCAATTGAAGCTTTATATTTCATATACAAGCGACTTGAGTCGCCATTGGGGTGAGTTTTCGAAGATCGCACGCTTTACTGATCTTGCTCGGGTTGCTACACCTTCAAGCGACCGGAGCTGCTGCTCTAGCGGGCGAGCGGAAATTGAGGGAAAGGCTCAATTCTTGAGTGAAGAGGGAATTGAGATCCTTCCCCTTCCCCGAATAGATGATCAGCTGATCTTCGTCTTAGTAAGATTCAAAGGGCTGCTGTTCATCCTTATTTCTTCAGCCGACGTATGGAATCTCAAAGCAAGCAGACGGTAAGCAAAGGTAGGCAGAAGCTGCTTCCCTGTTCTAGGTTTTACGGATCTTCTCCCTGAGGGGTAGCTGTTAATTAACAGTACCTCTAGTAGTGCATTGGCAAGCCGATACCGGACGAATTACATCGATGACAAACGCGGTTTAAGCAAGTACAAACCGAAGTGAAGCATAAAGCAGTAATAGATACGTTGAAATGCTACGGCAAAATGTACATGTCCACGTGACCATGTACGACCACGACGATGTATATTTGCCCAATGGGGGATAGCGGCCAGAGCAAGCAGGACCGCATTCCACGAAGCGGGTTATAAAACTCTAAATTGCTTCGACCATTATGTACTTTACCCTCATCGCATGACCCAGCTGTGAATGCGCATCAAAGGTTGAGTTGTAATTGACATCAAAGGCTCTAATATTAATAATAATAATAATAATAATAATAGTACATTCCCATTGCGATCTCAAAGAACTTAGTCTCTCCTCGGCACTTTACGTATGCCATAACATAGAAGCTTGGCCACCAGCCTATATTGTAGGCAGTAGCTCAAATCAAAGGGCACTAAACCATCCTAAGCGCGAATAGCGAAGTGCGAACAACTTAAACGAACTACAGATCCTCATGCGAAAGCCTTCAAGGGCAAATGTGATGCAATACTACGCCCGAAGGTATTGCAGATGCGATAACTAAAGGAAGCAGAGAGCTGCCGAATTCATGAACAAGTAGAGAGCTGAGATGAGATTACCTGTGCCCGAATGCGAGAGTAGTTTGTAAAGCCACGTGCGCGTACACGAGTGTCCGGCCGAAGCTCTGAGTGGCTTCGGGTGACGACCACAGAAGCGAGGACTACGAAGTGAAAAGAAGATGCAACGCACTGCTTGTGCCCCAACTTTTACGAGTGATGGACCGGGCTAACTCGGGGGGGGGGCTGGTTGACTACTACTTTACACCGGGCCCCACACGAGTGCCTGAAATTATCTCAGTGAACGCCCTGACCTATAGCCTCGTTGCTAGACTTCCCCTTGGAAGACAACTTCGCCCCTCAATCCGTGGGAAGAGCGATGCGCTAGGAGAAGCATGGGGGGGGGGCCGGCGGCGCTGACATCGACTGAGCTCTCTTGCTGCTGCTGACCAGATTGAAAAGAACTTCAAAACACACCTATTTAGGACAGCATTTAGTGGGTCCCTGCGATTCGTCCTTCATGTGCTTATGCGTGCTGACACTGCATGCTGCCACTAACCATACTATGCATGCTGACCCTGTGCATATCGCCACTAACCATGTTATTCACGCAGTTTATCAAATGTGATACCACTCACTATTCTATCATGTTTCCTTTGCAGCAAATGTAGAGCTCCTAGCAACTGATTAAGTTTTTTTGGGGTTCTTTTTTAAGTTTGTAATTATTATTATCATTATTATTATTGTTATTAGACCATATACGACTACCGCTGGGGGGGGGCGTGTGATGACCTCAGGTTAAGGCTGACTCGCGACCTCAGCCTTCACCCTGCAGACCGCACCGCGTGTGGTTAGTACGGGTACTGTACATACACCCTGCGGTATGGCTCACGGAGATCCTATATCAATGCTATTCGAAACCCCACCTATGTTTAGCTCATGGTATACCTGGGTGTTCATTGCGATATGTGGCGTACTTTTCGCCATCAGAACCTACCTTCGAGGACCACAATACGCCAGTCGTCAACGTTTGACGGGGAAGGTAGCCATCGTCACTGGTGAGTTGTTCAGTGAGGGCAGTCTTCTTTTATATCGTTCTTTTAAATTTATGCTCTAAAGCCTGATATTGAAGCTACGGGCTACAAATAACGGCTCATTGGTAGTAGTCTGAATCTACAGCGGACGCGACGGCTCTCCGCTTTTGAATGCACTGTATTCATTATGAGGGCATGTGGATTCAGTGTTTGTATTGTTGGTTTCTTCGGAACTGGCTTGTCATGATCCAAGACCATGTCAGTCAACCATCTATCCGACTTTAGCTCAAAATGGCGGGCCTTGTACGCTTTATTGCTTCAAGCTGTAGGCGGCTTGCGTTAAATATTCTATTGCTGTGCCCATGTCGCATGTTCTCTTAACTATCTGAGCTTCTGTCTGCTACCAATTACATGCGTGTTGCCACCTCACTTTTTTGCATCGGAACGTGGAACCGAGTAACGTGCGGTGTAGTATTGCTAGGGCTGTCTTGCATTGTATGTTCCTGGTTTCAGACATTCTTGCTATTCCTGTTGCCAGCATCGCCGATTGAGGGCCACAATCTCAATGCCGATATTTCCAATATTTCGGGTATTGCAGTAGGCTTGGGCGTCCCAAGTCGAGGCTATACTGTTCGTTGGCACCTACTGCAGCTCGTGAGAAGGCTCATTCCAAATCATGGATATCTGTCAGATGCGCTGCCAAACATGTATTTATAGCATTATATCCTACTAAGATAATTTGTTTGTTACTTAAAGCGACACACGTCGCCTACCAGAATAACAGTCAAAGGCAGATACCAGTTAGCATCTGTTTCTTAATGTTACATGACGTATTTTACTCTTGCAGAATAACATGTGGTGCTGAACAATCTTGACTTCTGGGATAGTTGATCGAGCTAAATATAATTTATGCTTTTTCATGTATGCCAAACTGGGATTCCTAGTTCCTTCCATCATAAAGTCTCTATTCCACTGAAAACTGAATAGAGCTGAGTCTGCTCTGTTGCTGTCAGCTGCATAGATAATAATAATAATAAAACTCTTGATATGGTGCCCTCAGAGAACTCAATATCTTTCTAAGCACGTTACATTTTTTGCAAAGGAAGCACAGATGAAGTGAGTTACAGAGAGAGGCTAGTAGTAACATGTACAATGTCATCAAGCATTACATGGTTAGAGGTCGAGGTGATATGCACAACATCATGTATATAAATACACACCATATATACATACCTACCTACCTACCTACCTACCTACCTACCTACCTACCTACCTACCTACCTACCTACCTACCTACCTACCTACCTACCTACCTACCTACATACATTCATACATACCTACCTATCTACCTACATACATTCATACATACCTACCTACCTACATACATGCATACATACCTACATACATACATACATACATGCAAACACATATACATACATGCGCACATATATACATAAATTCATGGATACACACACATACGTGTACACACACGTACATGTAGGTGTGTGTGTGTGTGTGTGTGTGTATGTGTGTGTGTGTGTGCATACCGGATACAGCAGTATCTCTGCCTGTATATTCATAAATATGTCGTGTAAGTATGTGTAAAATGAAGCAGAGGCTGTATGCGAATCCACGCAGAGCGACACGTAGCAGCACATGGACAAACAATGCGATTCACCAAAGAAGCAGTGCAGCACGAATCCACCGAATATCGGTCTCGCTGGTTTGGCCCAGGTATACGGTGCTCAACAGTAATACTAATAAACATGTTTGTAGCTCCTAAGAGAACCAAATCTCTTTCTAGGCACTATATGCATGATGGAAAGGCAGCATCTCGATTGGTTAATGTTAGCATGCACAATTTCAGCACCCATTAGTACACAGAGGACATGTCGCCCTGGATCTTGGCCCAGGGGTAAGTTCTTCACGATCCAGGTCGTAGATTTGAGTCCTGCAGTGGGTGATCCTGTATTGCTCACTGCAAACGGTAGTTATATCCTTTAAGGCTCTCCTGCTGCTATACAAATGAGGCTATTTAATGAGCTAATCATTTATTTATGTCACTTTTGCAGAGCAAGTGATGCTAGGAGCCGGCGAGTTTTAATTTTCTGTTAACAGATCGTCGGATCAGGGAATGTTGTGACATCAGTTGGGCGCGAACACAGGTTTTGGTGCGTACTAGCTGAAGGCACGGTCCTCAAAGGATTTGAGGTTCGTTAGAAGCACAGCTACACCATTTTAGTCACAAGAGCTGGTGATGCGATGCCTAGCCTGATTGGGGAGTGGATCGGATAAGTAGATCGTAGCGAGAAAATGAAAAGACGTAAAGATGAGTGACACAACCTCGAAGTCGATACACTGCTTGATGGGGTGCCAGTGCTGGTCAGCAAGAAGTAGTGTAATTGGCCGTTGCATCCTTCGCAATAGACAAGCCTAGCTGCAGAGTTGTGTCTCTACTGTAGTCGTGCTATTGCAAAGGCAGAAAGACCTGCAAGGAGAATAGGCATAGATGTCGAGCCGGATGTTGGAAATTTATGGACCAGTCTGGCTTTGGTATGCTTACTCATGCAAGCCTTACTGTTTTCAGTGTTACATATCTGAAGAAGGCAGACTTTGCTGTGGAGCTGGTGTAGTCCTCTAATTTAAGGTTATTTTGGTACAGGACTCCCAGCATCTTGCAGAGACTACACGAGGTGTGCTGCCCGAGCCCATTTTGAGTCAGGCTTTTCAAGTATAAGTAGGTTTCCCTGTAGCTAATTAGCAAATGTGTTATTGCTTGTGGTCTTCACCTGACCAATGGCAGCGTCGTATGCAGGTATTGCTTGTAGTGGAACATTTTAGTAACATCTTATGATAAGTGTTCAGTCCATTGAGTAGAGGCCCGAGTCAGTCCATGCTGCAGCACATGTGGCATTGTTGGGAGTGATGTTAAGTGGACACCTATATATCCATCTCAGACCTTGACCCGTGCATCTGTCCGTTACCATGCCTCTGCTGTCGTGTTCTTACACGTTCTTTGTGTGTTTTCCTCCTGCTACTTTCGCCCTGACATCGAGCTGTGACATTTAGGAGATTTAGCAGTCTCATTTGTATAGCAACAGAAGAGCCTTAACTGCTATCACCACTGTTTGCAGTTGGCTGTAAATGATCGCCCACTGCAGGATTTGAATTCGCGACCCCGGTCTCTTAAAGACCGAGCACCTTCCCTCCTGGGCTATCAAGGCCCATAACATGGCAGCACTGGCCGTATAGGGCGCTGGAATCGTGACTGGGCTGCCATGAGTTAGCCTTGTTAGAGTCCTGCTGTGGCAAGGGGGGTTGACTGGTGCAGAGACGAAAGTGTCTAGCCTGTGTCCAGATGCTGCCAATCTTTGCCGGCTATCTGTCTGCATGCAGTTTATGTTGATAGCCTGCGTGGTCTACCCTTCTGCTATCCTGGTTGGATTGGTGTAGAGCTTAATCTAGCAGGCTTCTGCTTGAGATAAGCTTCAAGTGCCAGCTGCCACAGAAGCCATCGTTTGCTTCGGGGGGGGGGGAGAGGGAGGGGATGCCGGATGCTGTTGAGCTCGAAGGCTTAGCTAAGGTAATAGTTGAGAAACATAATGTTGTGATGTTTCAGTGCACAGAGTTGTGAGACCACTGGCTGCCCCGCCGGCTTGGTTTTGTGTACAGTCCAAGAATCAATTAGGGCCTGTCCTCTACTGCTTACTGGAGACTATCAAGGGCAGGGCAGACCATTGAAGTTTCAGTAGCAGTCATTGCCAGCTGTTGCCCTTGGTGCAGTGCCAAGCCTTCACTCCACTGGCAGCTCTGGCCTAAGCTACCTAGATCTTACTGACTACCAGGTGGCTGAAGCTTATTCCTGGTTATAAACTGTATGCATGAAAAGTCACACAGCTCACACAGATCGTGTAGCCCTGCTCGGGAGTTAGGTTGGTTATGCAGCAGTACTTTTTGGCGTGCTACCCCAGTTTTACCATGGACAAGGTAAGTTGAGCATGTAGCAAGATCGGCAGTGGTTCGAGTTTTTCTCAGCAATCTCGTGATTGTGCTTCTGATGACTAACATTTTTGGCGGTGATTGAATTTTGCACGGTCTGAACACGAGCTTACGATTGCCCTTTCTCGGCCCCAGCTCGTCTGGTTCCTGTAAAACTTAGGACTGCATAAAGAGAGAATAATGGCAGCAGGAGACATATTTTTCAAACTCAATTTTGTGCTGCACTGTTGACCTACCACAAGTGTCTTGAAAAATAGCTAGTATTGCTTGACCCCGAACGAGTGACTTCGTTATTGTGCATGCTATAGTATCATGCAAGTAGTACATTGTCAGCCTAGGGGGGGGGGACAAGTATGGATTTGCCTACTCATCTTTGGATAGCAGTTTGTCTTTCTTTTGGTTAGCTTGCTCTCAAGTGGCACTCAGCTGAGATCAGGAAATAGTATGCTTTAGCAGCCGTTATGTGATTTCAGACAGACTGTGGTCATCCAGGCGAGCAGGTTGATCGGGTCGCTTGCCCGACCGAAGTTAGGAGTATGATAGTTAATGCGGCCGATATTCCTCTTGTCGCCTCGGTCTGCAGCTCATATGTGAACGACCAGTAGCAGTAGCAGTAGCATCCCATTCCGCAGGACGTTTGCCGTTTCTTTTTTTCTCATAATGCGTGACTCGCACGAGCCTCCACAGCAAAGATTAAGCTCATATATCAGCTAGTAGTGTGTGCGTTGATATGTAATATCAGCTAGTAGTGTGTGCGTTGCCGAAACCTTTGCATTTGCATCGCCTGCCGGCTTATGCTGTGAATAGTGTGACCCATCTATTTGTTCTAAGTGTTGTAGGATCCAAACTGCTGAGTCAGAAACCCGAGAGAGAGAAAAGCACTCTTGACTGAATGCATTTTTTGGTAGCCAGCATCATCGGCATGCTTGCATCCGGTCGATCTAAACGATTCCGGCATTACTTTGCAGGCGCTAACTCAGGCATAGGGTACGAGGTCGCCCTCGACCTTGCGCGGCGAGGAGCGCGCATCTACCTGGCCTGCCGCGATGAGGCCAGTGGGCTCGTTGCTACCCAGCGCATAGCCAAGCAGAGCGCCGGAGGACCTGCGGCCGTGCACTTTCTGCGTCTGGACCTGGCCAGCTTCACGTCGGTGCGCTCGTTCGTCGACGCCTATCTGAAGCGAGAGACGCAGCTGCACATTCTCGTCAACAACGCCGGAGTCATGCTGTGCCCGCAGGCGCTGACCGGCGACGGCTTCGAGTACCACCTTCAAGTCAACTACCTGGGCCATTTCCTGCTGGTGAAGCTGCTGCGAGACGTGCTCGTCTCGTCCGCGCCGAGCCGAGTCGTCTGCACGACGGCTCCAGCGTACTCCCTGGGGCGGCTCGACTTGCAGAGCGCTCGCGAGCACGACGCAGCCTATGGCAACGGCGGCGGCGCATACAGCCAGAGCAAGCTGGCCGTGCTCGTGTTCGCCCGCGAGCTGGCTCGTCGCATGGCGCCCTTCGGCGTGACGTGCAACGTGGCCAACCCGGGCGTCGCCAACACGGCCGTTCATCGGCACATGGCGTTCCGCACCAGCTCCTTCCTGACGCTCACGATCGGGCCGCTGCTGTGGTTCCTCATGAAGTCGGCCGCCGACGGCGCTCAGACGACCGTGTGCCTGGCGGTGGAGCCCAACTTGGAGAAGGTGACCGGCAAGCTGTACCTGGACCTTCAGGAGCGACCCGTGCGACTCTACGAAGAGTCGGGCATCAGCCGCGACGAGCAGGAGCTGGCCGCTGCCGAGCGCCTGTGGTCGCTCAGCGAGCAGTGGGTGGCCGCTGCCGACGGCAGCGACGACGACGGCGCAGCCGAGGCCGAGAGCTGAGCCTGCTGCGGCGTGCCGCCGACGCCTGCCTGCCTGGTGCTGTCGCTTGCCCTGCATAATGTAATGTAACTTGTAGTGCTTGAGTCCGGCTCAGCCCTGCTCGCGCGAGTGTGAGGCCACGGCAGCAGCTGACCGTCTGCGGCAGAGGTCCGGTGGCTGCGCTCGTCCGGCCGAGCTTGAGGACGGGCCGCGGGCACTGGTGATGTCTCTTGCTGGTGGCTGCGCCTGGGCTGAGGGGGTCGAGATGCCTCAGCTCTCTGTAACTTGCCGACGGGTAGGCTGTTTGAGACTTGGCCTACTTTTTCTCTTTGGCCTCGGCCCCTAGCTGTTCAAGCCACAGTTTGCTGGATAAAGCGTCAGGGATTTGCTCTCGTTGCTGGCTAGTTCCGTTGCTGGACGCTTCGCTGTTGGCTTTTGCAGAAACCTTTTAAAAATCAGCATTTGATCAGTTGTTGGCCAGTCAAATTGACTGAACATCTAGGTATGCTTACAGACATTGACGGCTAGGTGTGATCAAACTTAACAATATTTCAGTCCCATTACAAGATTTCCACGAACAGCCGAATCCACTTCGATATACCCGAAGCTGTAAAGCACTGGTATTGATTTGCATACTATGCACCAATGTCTGTAGAGTATATGTGCCATATTTCAGTGCATAGTCATTAATTGGTCTCGAGCACTGGAAAGTTTTGGCGTACTCAGTTGGCCAGATTGCAATCCATATTGTGAACTAAAGGTAGGCTGCGTGAATCTGCCATTGCAATGGCTTGGTCGCAGGCCCCTGTCTGGCAGCTGCATTCCAGCCAATTTTGGCTGTATTCGGCACTGGCGTTATTGAGCTATTGCACCTAAGTTTCGAATGGCCATAGATGGAAATTAGAGTCACTATTGGTGCCGAAAGATGCCATCGTGAAGCTCCAATAGCGTTTGAATATTAAAAAATACTGACCGTTTAGCAGGTTCTTTTTGTATAGTAGTAGAGGAGCTTTAAAGGCTATCGCCACCGTCTGCAGCTACGATGAAGAATCGCCCACCGCAGGAGTCTAACCCACGACCTCGGCAGAGAGGTCATGAAAAGCAGCCGTCTTACCTTGGCCATCGCGGCTCTCAAAAATATAAGGCGATTTAACAGTCATTTGTATAGCTGCAGAAGCGACTTAAAGGCTTTCAATACCACGTTACTGCAAAATTTCACAGTACTCGGTGCTAGCCTATATTTCCACTTATAGTTATCGACGGACTTCATCCATTTATCGCGTACGTGTTAAAAAGCTTGAAACCGCTGGTTTGATTAGCGTTATCGATGGATACGAATATAAAGATATTTGGTGTCGTAGCAGTTAGTGGCGTTTCGCCTAAGTCGTCCTTGCAATAGGGCAAGTTGAAACTGGCGACGCCATATATTTTCCAAGGCTCCATCCCCTGGCAGTAGATGGCGAAAAACACATTTGCCCTCGAGCAGTGAGCCAGAGAGGAGCAGCAGCATGGTGAAATAGGAAGGGCTTAAGGCGAGCCGGGAAGCTCTTGGACCGGCTGTGGTGTTTTAGCCTGTAGCGTTGGCCTGCTATCCGCTGCAGGAGCGGCTGATAGATGTAGCCTGATAGATGTAGCCTGATAGATGTAGATCGAGTCCCGTGAAGTGACGATCGGGGCATCAATACAGGGGCAGCTCTCAGGTTAGCCGAGATACCACCCCTGGCCTTAATGGGTTCAACTTGGGCACCTATAGCAACCCGTAGCGGACGATCTCGCCAAGCTGGACCCATCGGTTAACCGATCGGGAGGGGGGGGGGGGTAATCTGACAGCGAGATCCGCTCAGATTAGAATAGAGCTTTGTGTAGACCCGCTCAGGTTAGAATGGGGCTTTGTGCAGAGGACGCGGTCTCGAACTCGACCGACTAACATGCTTCATTAGACGAAGAGCGCCAGGATGGCAATCTGGCGCAGGAGCAATAACATAGGCAGCAGGCGGAAATAAATAAGCCTGAGAAACGTCGACGAGAGTTCGGTACGAAGAAAATGTTCGCGTACGCACGAGTTTAGATGGGAGAGAATAAAAAAGAGGCGACTGACCGAGCTCGTAGATCGGCATCTTCAGTAGCTCATGCGAGAGACTATGCTTCGTAAATACGAGAGTCGAACATACGGTGAAGTACAGCTAAGTATAACTTAGACGGTGCAGTTGCGTTGCATTGGCTGCTCAGTTAGCCGATCGTATCTTGTTGCTTTGTAGCGGTCCGCCATCTCATTCAGACCATTGGCCGCCAAATAAAGCACTAAATCCAGTGCCTAAATGCATCTAATGGACCGAAAATAAACTGTCGGTTTCGGCGCCCATAAGGCCGATTGAGTTTTTAACCGCACTACAGGGCTCCGTTGCACTTTCCGTACACGTTAGCTTTCGGTTGTCTTTACCCACACGGAATAGTCTATACACGCCGATGGATCGGTATTCAAACAACCATACGATATGTGCTATCGGTGCTCGGGGTATCGGATGAGGAAGACTAACAAGAAGGTGTGGTAAGCTACTGCAGTAAATTCCCCGTCAAACACGTGATCTGTCTTATACCACGTTTGCATGCTGGTCGCGTACAGGTCTAGAATAAACACTGTAATCAAGCCCAGCAATGCGGCTCGTTTGCATTGAACCTAGCGACTGGCATATATTAGCAACCTCACCCAACGATGACGAACTATATAATGGCGTAGCCCTTTATCAGTTCACTGACCTGTCGATCATTCTCAGCACGCCTGCACGCCGAGCTGATACTACGATTGAAAATGAAGCTAGCCGTGGTTTTCCTGATGATTTCTCTCGTTGGCTGTAAGTAGACGAAAGCAATGTGTGGCATTTATGTTGTCATGTCGCGTTGGCTCGAATGCTGCCTTGTTTCGGTCGGACGCAGATGCTCTCATTTACAGTGGCTGCCGCCGGATACTATGGCCACGGTGAGAGCAATAACAACAATAACAATAACGACAACGCAGGACACGCGAGCAATAACAACAACAACAACAATAATAACAACTATGGCCATCGCGGCAAAAGAAACCTCGGACACTACGGCCACGGCGAGAGCAACAACAACAATAACAACAATAACAACGCAGGTCATGCCAAACACAACAATAATAATAATAAAAACGACCATGCCCATCGCGGTCGAAGAAATATTGGCCACGGAGAGAACAACAACAACAAAAACAACAATTGATATGAAATTTATAGTGACAACCCCATTAATCGCGATGCTTAACAGTGAATTGGCTGAATGCTTGTCCTTTGTGTATTCTTGATTTCGTCCACTAAATTTGGTTTCAAAAACCTCTCTATCCTGTCCTTCACAAGATGTCCTAAACGTCGTCACTTTATGGATGAGCGTGTACGTATGTCAATATCCATACTCAAATCGAGCGTTTATCCTAAGCGTATTAGTCCGAAAAGCATCAGATGATGGTACAACTGATGCTTTTCTAACCCACCGACCAGAGTACTGAAGAGGGTGTGCCATTGATAATTTTGGCATATGGCATCAGCAGCTTCCAAGAGGTCGCAAAGACGGCTAGCCAGGTTCAGACAGACGCACGACTGTCATATCCAATTTCGTGAAGGAATCCTTGTTCATTACAATGTTATTGAACCATATCCGTTACGCAAGGCTGCAGAAGCACTGTCGTGTACTGCCTATCTTTAGCTGCTAAGAAGCAAGGATGGTGACATGTACCGAGAAATAGCTGTATTTTTAATTGCCCTTTTAGTGAGGATAATTGTCGTAGCTGATACCTGCTTTTAGTCATTCCACGAGTGAGACCAGAAGTGTAGCGCCCTGCTGGCTTTGGCTGAATTTTAGCGCGAACAAGAGCTGTTCGGCTGCGGGCTAGAGCCCCTTTGTCCTGGAGCAGTGAGCCAGAGAGGAGCGTCAGTGCGGTTAGAGAGGAAGCGCTTAGGAGCAGGCCAGGAAGCTCGGAGACGAGCAGCGGCGATTCGGCCTTTAGAATTGGTCCGATACTCGCGGAAGCTGCTGATAGATGTTGGCTGGCCTGTCAACCCCCGCCTTCCCTCTTCCCAAGAAAGAAGCGTCTGGAACCCATTCGCCATTCAAGCTGGACGGAGGTGCCCTGCCAGTGGCCTGGGAACGGTAGTCATTCCTTTCCGTAATGGGCCGAGGTGTCCGGGCCCAATACCACTAAGCTCTTGCCCCATTGTCTCAGCCAAGTATTTAAGAGTCGAGCGACGCTCGCTCTGGGTCTCTTGCCTCGTGTCTTTTGGTGTCTGGTCCGGCTCTGCGCCTCGACGCCGTCGGGCACTCGTTTCTCTAAAAAGCGAGGGAGGAGGGCGGGCTGTCCGCCGACGATGGACGGAACAGGACGAGACAGCTCTAGGAGGATTCGGTGGAACCCCACCGAACACGGTCGTATCGCGCCCGAGCTGGCATTTTGTGTGTTCTTTCGTGTTTTGTGTCTCTTTTGTGTCGTGTGTGTGCGCGCTAGCACGTGGTCTCGGCATAGGGATTTGCCGGCGCGAGCTAGGCGTAGTTGGCGTGTGTGGAGCTCTAGTTCACCGGGTAGGGTTTAGGCTCCGGGTCGCGCTTCAGTATGGAGAAGTATTTCCTCCGCAGCAGTGCTTGAGTTGGCGTGTGTGGAGTATTCCGGTCGCACTGGTGGAAACCGAGTTCTAGTTCACCGGGTAGGGTTTAGACTCCGGTTCGCACTTCAGTGTGGAGAAGTACTCCCTCCGCTCGAGTGTTTAAGTTAGCGTATTTGGGATATTCCCTCGGCACAGGTGGGAACGGATTCCTAGTTCACCGGTTAGGGTTTAGGGTCCGGGTCGCGCTTAGTGTAGAGGAGTATTCCCTCCGCAAGAGTGTTGAACGTGCGAGCAGTGTGGAGATAAAGCTGAACTAGACGCGCAGCGACTTTGTGCGCTTGCGAATAAAGTTCAGTAAAATCCCCAATTTGTGTGTCTCGCTTTCCAATTCACGCCGCGGACTCACGACTCCCTTTAGTAACGGTAAGCAGGTCAGCGCCAGAAACGCTCGTTTCGTGGCGGCCAGCTTATTGCGCGTAGGCGCGCACCGGACGGCATAAGGCGATAGGCTACGCCGCTAGGTAAGCGGCAGGTCAAGCTTACCCCGCCGAGCCTTCGGCGTTACAGAAGAATGGCACGAATTCTGCTGCTACAGCTAGCTGTGCAGAAGGGATGAGCGGTTAATTTGCGAGTTCTATTCGAAGTATAGCAATGTTGGTAGCAATCAAGGCAGTGCAAATGAAAATTTGGTTTAATGAAATTTTGGGGTTGGACAGGTCAACGACGTTACGCTAGCTTCAAATAAAGATAAAGATAAAGAACGAAAGCGGCCATTCTAGAGAAAGACACACATTCAAAGGTAAATGCTGCAGACGTGCCTACGAGAGTAATCGTGCGGAAACACATCTACTGGGCAAGAATCGGCTTTGCTTTCCTCACGATCAAAGCGACACCTGATATTTTTAGAATGCGACAAATCTTAGGCACCGTGTAGGCTGGTATATAACTAAAAGGTGGAGACAAGCGAAAAGCAGATGCACAACATGCGATGATGTGTTTAGAATAATCAGTCTGCCGGTTGCCCTCCCATCTGCAATGTCGATTGCAGATGTGTGCACCGGAAAAGGGCAGTTGGTTAATCTGTTTGGCGAGCCAGCATTTGTTGAAGCGCGAGGTATCTCAGAAAAGTCTTTTCAGTTTTTAACCAGCGAAACGTGCACGTGGAAGAAAAAAAGTAAATACTTGCAGCTCATTCGAGAAATGGCGAGCTCACTAATCGTCCATTCCCAATCTTATGGACTGCTGGTGACGACCGCTTAAATCTGCTGGTCATGGACTCTGAAATTGTCACGAAAACAGGGTTTGGCTCCGTGATTGGGTCAATGCATAAATGTGTCGAGTCAAAAGGGTTTGGTAAGAGCAACTTTCCATTATTTGAAGAGCCGCCTTGACACCGTAGCGGCAATGCAGTCGGGCGGAACTTCGTCGTTAGAGATGTGCTGCGAGCATGAATGCTGCATTGGAGATCTAACGGCGCAGGATCGTGGTAAAAAAACTAAAGTGTTTCCTTTAGAAGATTACAGGGAAAAAGACGACGTTCTTGGAATTCCCCACGAGAGCATGTGGCCCGCCTAGGTGCGAAGACTCTCAGTTCGTGAGAATTGCCCTGAGTGTGCATCAATGATAAGGTTTCCAGTGCAGCTACTTGCAGATGTAGTTTTATATCATTTGATGTTTTAAATTCTATGAAATGGTAGCCAGCTCCCGCTAGTCATGGGGTTAATGCTTAATTGGCTGCACAAGTTTGGTTCGATCGTAGCAATGCAACCGGTACTTCTCATTTCAGCCTCGTTTCGTATCCAGAGCAACTAGAAACTATGGAGATGTAGGTTTCTGAGTTTAGGCAAATCGCTTGGCTAGCATGGCAAATCTTGGTTGTTCGAATTACGACAGTGCTTTGGATTATTAGTGATTACGCAACTGTAACTATTAGCAGCTGCACGTTTTATTGGTTGCTTAGATAACATAGAAGCCTCTCTGATTGTTGTATCGGTCAGTTTTAGTATGGCCTATAAAACAGTAGTTCGTGGCTAAGACTGGTTCTGTGCAAGGAAAGATAGCATCTGCAGCTGTGTCGTATGCAGCTCGACGTCAACGACAAAATGTCTATATTAAGGCATGGGCGTTCTTTATCGTTTCGATACTCTGGTATAGCCGGTAAACCAGGGAGTATTGACGCAGCGTATATGAATCGTTAATTGCGCTTCGACGGAGGGTTCAGTGACCGATTAGGAATCATGAGATGATCCTTCGGTAGTCATCTCCCAAGAGGTTTCACACTTGCAATGAGCTTCAGATTCAGCTGGGCTCCCTGTAGACAGAAGCGACACTTAGAGCTATCCAGCTACGAGTTCTGCTTGAACGGAAACAGTGCCGGTTGACATTAAACGTACCGGTTGCCAGCCAATAGAGGTTGGAAATATGTACCGGTCCGAATTGAGAACTCATTGATCAGGGTGTGCGTTTAGCCGAGCCACAAAGAGGGTCGCTACCCAAGCTTTAGCTCAAAGCACATTCCTCTCTCAGCGTCCCAGTTTATTTGGCCGTCTGATCTGCGAGAGCTGTGAACTAGGGTGCCCCTAAAAGGTGCTGTGACAGTCCATAGAATCGAAGAAGTTAGTCTGTTCGCTTCTGCTTGTATCCGTGTACTCATCTCCTTGGCCATGTCCTAGTGCAGAAATCGACAGATGCCGTGAAACTGTAGCCAGTGAAAGCCGTTACTAAGCTAACAGAGCTTAACGGAGAACTTCTCGGTGACAGAAAGCGGACGCCTAACTAATTACCTGCAATACCAGCACCAAACATCTACCAAATGTCACGGTGTAACTTAAATTTCACATAGAAAAACTAGATCAAAAGCTTCAATGAGATCTCATTATTTCCATATGTAATTCGGTCACTCGCTAAAATGAACGAGTGTGCAATGTCCCAGACCGCAGCAAGATGTGCTGAATTGTTATGCCAAAAGCCTACCATCTTGCTTCAAAGTACTAGCAGTGCATACGGGTTTGCTGATTTACCTTGATCTACCTAGAACCTTCTATAATGCGACGAATAATCAATACACCTTTAGACGGAACATTAATGTCATCAACGAAACCACCCTAGGGCTGTTATCGCCGACACCCAGGCTATCTGTTCAATGCCGTTGTTGATACGCTCATAGCTCTCTTTATGTACTAGAAATTCAGGTTCGCATGGGCTTGTGGTTATTTAGAATGCTCGGGACGGATTTACCAATGTTTAAGGGCTACTGAAAACGGCATGATCGGACTGCATTATTCAACTACCACATCTTTCGGCTAAGAAAAGCTGCAGCTTGAGAGTCCTCTAGTTTAAATTTCCATGTTACAGGACTTGCTTGAATTGGGTGCAATACTTATTTTATTTCCTATAAGATATGGCTAAGCTCTCGTCTGCAACGATATTTTCTGCAAAATAAGGTTCACAAGTTCACGATAAAATGGTAATAACAATACAATCTTTACTAAGTTTGTACGAAAGCAATAAACGCAAACCTCAATCAAGGTGCTATGCATCTCCGTAGTAGGTTAAGTTATTGCAAACTGCAAGAGCTCATTATACCACAAAGAATGCTCAGAGCATACTAGTTATTTTCATTTCGTATCACTTACTTGCAACTTAAGTGGGTATATAATTTGCGACAGTGATAAATGAAATTAATAGCTTGGTCTCTATTCAGGAACCGGTATTAAGTTTAGGGGCGTAGATTACATTATTCGGCAACTAGGTCGTTAGTCAGAAAACGGTCTCACTTATATCTCTCCCATGCAATCAGCAAACGCGCATGCCCAAGAGACACCATTATTGTTCCCTTAAAATCACCGAGCAGCTGGAAACCAAAAAAGCCTTAATAGCCGCCATTTGTGCACGGAAATGATGATACAAATCTGCAAACAGGGATCTGACAGTAACGTCAAGCGAAGACGATTACTATATTGATCATATTCGGAAACTAAAGGTAAGAGTCAGTGCGTTTGTTTCGAAATACTTTGATGACGACGAGTTCTTTGAACTGTTTGAAACGAGAACTGGACGAAGGCTATGGCTACGTGAAATCGATCTCTTTTATTTGTCGGGTATTTAAGCTGTAATCCCAAACTTAAATAACCCAGCTCTAGAGTAAAATCTTTTTCATGGTAGCTTTAGGTTGTCGTTTTCAACGAACACATTTTCATAGACGCCGATGGTCGGTATGCAAGAAACTGCATGACAGGTACTATCGGTGTTCGGGCTGTGTCATTGTGCAAGTCAGGTGTGCTATGCTATTACAGTAAATTACCCGTCAAAGACTGTCGTCAACGTGGTATGTCTTATGCCACGTTTGCATGCTGGTCGCGTCCAGGTCTAGAATAAACACTGTAATCAAGCCCAGCAAATGCGGCTCGTTTGCATTGAACCTAGCGACTGGCATATATTAGCAACCTCACCCAACGATGACGAACTATATAACGGCGTAGCCCTTTATCAGTTCACTGACCTGTCGATCATTCTCAGCACGCCTGCACGCAGAGCTGATACTACGATTGGAAATGAAGTTAGCCGTGGTTTTCCTGATGATTTCTCTCGTTGGCCGTAAGTAGTCGAAAGCACCGTGTGGCATTCATGTTGTCATGTCGCATTGGCTCGAATGCTACCTTGTTTCGGTCGAACGCAAATACTCTCATT
Organism: Cristatella mucedo; assembly: GCA_009760855.2. Classification (NCBI taxonomy): domain Eukaryota; kingdom Metazoa; phylum Bryozoa; class Phylactolaemata; family Cristatellidae; genus Cristatella; species Cristatella mucedo. The sequence goes on along the minus strand of WPIO01000005.1, from coordinate 10,484,568 downwards.
TACAGTGGCTGCCGCCGGATACTATGGCCACGGTGAGAGCAATAACAACAATAACAATAACAACAACGCAGGACATGCGAACAATAACAACAACAACAATAATAACAACCATGGCCATCGCGGCAAAAGAAACCTCGGACACTACGGCCACGGCGAGAGCAACAATAACAACAATAACAACAACAACGCCGGTCATGCCAACAACAACAACAATAATAATAACAACAACCACGCCCATCGCGGCCGAAGGAATATTGGCTACGGAGAGAACAACAACAACAATAACAACAATTGATATGAAATTCGTAGTGACAACTGCATTAATCGCGATGCTTAACAGCTGAAATGGCTGAATGCTTGTCCTTTGTGTATTCCTGATTTCGTCCATTAAATTTGGTTTCAAAAACCTCTTTATCCTGTCCCCCACAAGACGTCCTAAACGTCGTCGCTTTACGGACGACCGTGTGCATATCCGTAACTCAAATTGAGCGTTTATCTTCGGTGGATTAGTCTGAAATGCGTCAGATGGTACTTCGACTGATGCTTCTCAAAACCATGGACACACACAAAGGTTGTGCCATGGATAATTCTGGTACATAATGTCAGCAGCTTCTAAGAATTTTCCAGGACCACTAGCTAGGTTCAGACGGACGCACGACTATCATTTACGGTTTCAGGCAGGAAGTTATTCTGGTTCATTATCAAGGCTCTCTCACCAGGCTAAGCATCATGGCGCCCGCTTTTCGAAATACATTAGTCTTCCAATACCTCGTACAAACATCAAATCCTTTGGAGACCGTGCATTTCGTTCGTATGCTCCCAAAGCGTGGAACTCGCTCCCGACTTGCGTCAGAACATCCCCTGACTTGACTACATTTAAAAAGAAGTTACAAACACACCTATTTAGGACAGCATTTAGTGGGTCCCTGTGATTCGCCCTTTTCGTGCTTATGCGAGCTGACAGTGTGCATGATGCCACTAACCACATTTGCATGCTGATCCTGTGCATGTCACCCCTAACCATGTTATTCATGTTGTTTATCAAGCATGACATTACTCACCACTCAATCGCGTTTCCCTTTGCAGTAATTGTAAAGCGCCAAGAAAGAGATGGAGATGACGGTGATTTATCAAGTGTATCATTATTATTATTTAGGTTATCGAACCGCATCTGTTACACAAGGCTGCAGAAGCGCTGTCGTGTACTGCTTACCTTTAGCTACTATAAAAGCAAGGATGACACGGTGACACAAGGTGACACGCGCCTAGGAATAGCTGTCCATTTAATTGCCTTTTCAGTGAGGATAATGGTGAGCTGATTTCGTCCAACGGTTAATGTGCTCGCCCCTACCACGGTCTGGCTATGGTTGTGGGATTAAACATGGAGGCATATGGGAACCTCCTGAATGGAGATAAGGTAATCTTTGAGTGCGTTGTAATAATAATAATAATAATAATAATAATGTACTTGATAAAGCGCCCTCAGAGAACTCAATGTCTTTCTAGGCGCTTTACATTTGCTGCAAAGGAAAAGGCAATTAAATGGTAAGTAAAATCATGCTTGAAAAACAAGCAAAATGAATAGCACGGTTAAGGGTGACATGCACAGGGCCAGCATGTAAATTTGGTTAGTGGCAGCATGCACAGTGTCAGCACGCATAAGCACATCAAGGACGAATCACATGGATCCACTAAATGCTGTCCTAAATAGGTGTGTTTGTAACTTTGTTTTAAATGTGGTCAAGTCAGGGGATGTTCTGACGCAAGTCGGGAGGGAGTTCCACGCTTTGGAAGGATTCGAACGAAACGCACGGTCTCCAAAGGATTTGAGGTTTGTACAAGGTATTTCTAGACTGCTGGATTCTGAAAAGCGGGTGGTACGACGCTTGGCCTGATGGGGGAGTATGTCGGAGAGATAGGGTGGAGCTATAGAATGAAGGTACCTAAAAGTGAGCGACAAAACCTTGAAGTCAATCCGTTGCTTGACTGGTAGCCAGTGCAGGTCGGCGAAAAGTGGAGTAATGTGGCAACTGCGACGCTCACGACAGACAAGCCTAGCTGCGGAGTTTTGCACCAGCTTCAATCGCCTGATCGCATAAGCTTGTAGGCTAGTAAGCAGTGAGTTGCAGAAGTCGAGACGAGATTTCACGAATGCATGGACCAACTTAGACGTGGTATCCATATCTAAACAAGCCCGAATTTTAGAAATATTACGAAGCTGAAAATAGGCAGATTTGACCGTGGAGCTGATATGGTCGTCTAACGAGAGGTCGCTTTGGAATATGACACCTAGATTTCGAGCTGATTCGACAGGAGATATGCTGGCAGAGCCAATTTTGAGCGTCGGCCTTTCCAATTTCTGAATCACACTGGGTTTGCCCATAACTAGTAAGTTAGTTTTATCATCGTTTAGTTTTAGAAAATTTGCTGCCATCCATGTGCGGATGTCATCAATGCATGCAGCAAGTGAGTTGAGAGAATTTGAGGTGCTCGAAGGCTGGGAGGGATCAAAGCAAAGGTACAACTGAGTGTCATCCGCATGGAAGTGAAAGCCTAGATTGTGCTTGGCAATCACATCAGCAAGAGAGAGAGTATAAACCGTGAAAAGAACCGGACCTAGCACGGAGACCTGAGGTACTCCATATTTCAGAGGTACTTCAGATAATCTTTGTCCATTCACGTCAATACTCTGGAGTCTCCCACTGAGATAGGACCTGAACCACTGCAGTGCAGTGCCAGTGATGCCCAGGCGAGATGAGAGGCGCTCTAGAAGAACTTTGTGATCGATGGCGTCAAAAGCTGCCGAAAGATCGAGCAAAACAAGCAGAGACACTCTACCCATGTCTGCATTCCTAAGTAGGTCGTTGTACACCCTAAGCAATGCTGACTCTGTGGAGTGATTAGCTCTAAAGCCGGACTGGAACTTACTAGCAACGTGTGAGGTTTTGATATATGAGTTTAGCTGGTCTACCACGACCCGTTCCAGTGTCTTTGATAGAAATGGTAGAAGGGAGACTGGGCCGTAGTTGCTCAAGTTCTCTTGGACTAGTATTGCTTTCTTGAGGAGAGGCCTGACTACAGCTTTTATGAAAGGTGCTGGGACATGACCTGAGGCTAATGACATATTAATGATGTGAGTTGGCAGCAGCAGATCAATGCAACGTAGGAGCAGGACAGTGGGAATAGGGTCCAGAGGACTTGTTGTCTTCTTTGATTGCGATACGAACTTAAGAACTAGATCACCAGTGACCTGCTTAAATGCAGACATTGAGGTGCAGCCAGGAACCGAGGAACAGCATTCTAGTGGGGAGGTAGTCATCGCAGGGATGGATTCCCTGATCTTGTCTATCTTCTGCACACAGAATCGAGAGAAGCGATCGGCTAGATCATCACAAGGATCATCAGGTAAGGGGCAATTCTGGGAACGATTGAGGAGATGGTTTATTGTCGACATCAGCATTTTTGGATTGTGCATCTTTGATTCAACAATGTTTCTATAGAAGCTAGACTTAGCCTTTGTTTGGATCGATTGGTACGAATTACAGTAGTCTTCATATGCCTGTCGATGGACAGTTAGTCCGGATCTTTTGTACGCTTTTTCAAGCTTTTGTTTAGTAGACCTGGCTAGTTTAATGTCTGTGATAAACCATAGGCCGTCTGGGCGGGGGCGAACAGTGCGCTTTGTCAGAGGTGCAAACACGTCGAGCGTGTCAGCCAGTGTCAGCCAGTGTCTTGTTGTAGCTATCTACCAATGATGACAGATCGGAGGGATGACTGAGCAGCAGAGTCGAAGCAGATATTCTCACACGGACAGCATCGATGTCAAGGGTCTTGAGGTTTCGCGATTCACGGGTCATTTTAGAGGAGGATGTGGGCACACACTGTAGATTAAATGAGATCTGCATGTGGTCAGATAAGCAGGATTTGGTAATAATTGGTGGTGACAAAGTGCAGTTGTATGAGAAAATCTGGTCGAGTGTGTGACCCTTGATGTGGCTAGGGCAATGCATATGATACAAATGAATAATATTTCTTTGATTAGTGTCGTAGCTGATGACTGCTTTAAGTTATTCCAGGACTGAGATGAGAAGAGTGACACGAATAGTGCCGTTATACCTAGCCGTGTAGAAGAAATGACCAGGAAATTTGCGTGTGCTATTACAAGTATAGCACTGTTGGTTGTAATCAAGGCAGTTTGAATGAAAATTGGTTTCACTTAACTTTTGGGGCTGCACAAACCCCAGACGCTATACTTTTGAACAATAAAGATTATATTATAGAATGAAGTGGCGACTCCAGAAATAGTGGAAATGCAATTGTTAGCCCAGCAGATGAGAATAACCACACGGGAACAGATCTAGAGAGTAAGAATTGATTATGCTTTCCTGACGAACAAAGCGATCCACAATATTTGTTGAATACGGCTCATTGTAGCGAACCGTTTGGATTGGAGTAAAACCCAAAGGTAGAGGCAATAGAAAGGCAGAAGATAAAGGACGTTCTGTGATGTTTCGACGAATCAGTCTGCTGATTCTCCTCACATCTTCAATTGATTGCAGCCGTCGCAACTAAATGGTGCTAGAGCCCTTCATTCGCTTCGTGAGCCAACATTAGGTAAAGCATGCCGTGCATCAGAAAAGCCTCGTCCGTTTTTTCACCAGCATAACTCGCACTCGTAAGAAACAAGTTTACTAGCTGCACGTACGGGAAACGGCGAGTGGACTAGATATCCATTCCCAAGCTTGAGAACAGGTAGTGACAGCAGCTTTTGCTCTACTGATCAGAGACTCCATAGTTGGGAATTCGGTCCTGCGATCAGGACAAAGGACATAAATATCGAATCAAAAGGGTTGGGGTAAGAGCAAAATCCCGCCGTTTGTTGTCCAGTCCTAACGTCGTGGCCGCCGTTGATGTATGACGTCAATACATCGTTATTGATGTACCGGGAACTGGTACACACTTTTGGAGCGCTGACGGCACAGAATCGTTGTAGATAATTGTAATTTTCTTATGAGACATTACGGTGACAGCACGCCGATCTTGGAATTCCCAGAGAGTCCGTGTAACCCACCTTAGTGCAAAAATGCTGTGCTCGTTAGAATTACCCTGAGTGTGCGACAGTGGCAAGTTAACGAGTGAGTTACTGTGCAGAAGCAATATTAAATAACTTGATTTATTAAGGTTTGTAGGCTAGCAAGCAACACCGGCTAGTCGCTGCAAGAGTTTGAATTTAAGCCAGAAGTGCCACATATACTGCGGGTCCTGGCCTGGCATCATTTATAACCCTGAGCAACAGGCCTCTATGGAAATGTACATTGACGAGTTAAGGCGTCTTGCATGTGTGGCTATGTTATGCTCGGTCGAACACATTACGACAGTGCTTGAGGTTATTTGTGGTTGCTCACTATAACTAATAGCAACCGGGTGTTTCACTGGTCACTTAGGTGATATTGAAGCCTTCCAGACTGTTGAACTAGTCAGTTTTAGTACCACCTTTGAAATAGTAGTTCCGGGTTAAAACGGGTGCTGTGCAGAGAGAGTTGCCCTCTACAGCTGCGTCGCAGGCAGTTTGAGAGTCATATCAAAGGTTTTCTAAATTGGGTAGGCATTCTGGATCTTTCTACATGGTTTGTTGTAAAAAAGAAATCTGGGCGTATCGATGAGGAATATTTAAATCGTTAACTACGCTTCGACTGAGGGTTTATCTACGAAGTAAGCGTCATGAGCTGATGATTACTTTGTCATTTCTGACTCGACCAGATTTAAAAGAACTTTAAAGCACACCTATTTAGGACAGCATTTAGTGGGTCCCTGTGATTCATCCTTCATGTGCTTGTGCGTGCTGACGCTGTGCATACTGCCACTAACCACATTTGCATGCTGATTCTGTGCATGTCGCCCCTAACCATGTTATTCTTGCTGTTTGTTTATCAAGCATGACATTACTCACCATTCAATCACGTTTCCCTTTGCAGCAAATTTAAAGCGCCTAGAAACAGATCGAGTTCTCTGCGGGCGCTTTATCAAGTGCATTATTATTATCATTATTTACCATAAACCTTCACGATTGCAATTAGCTTCAGATTTAGTTGGGCTTCTGGTAGAAGGAAGTTACACTACAAGCTATCCAGCTGTAAGCTCGCTTGGAACGTAAACAGTGTCTGTTGTCATCAAATAAACCAGTATCCAGACAAGGGAGAATAGAAACATGTACCAGTCCGAATTATCGACTCATTGAGTAGCGTGTGCGTTGGCTGAGTCACAAATAAGGATGCTACCAAAGCTTAAGCCCAGTACATATTCCTCTGTGTCCCTCTTCATTTGGCCGTCTGGTCTGTAGGAGCTGTGAATTAGGGTCTCCAAAGAGGTGCTGTGGCAATCCATCAAATCAAAGAAACAGTCTGTTTGCTTCGGCTTGTATCCATGCATTCAGGTCTTAGTAATGTCCTCGTGCAGTAATCGACAAACGCCATAAAACTGTAGCTAGTGAAGGCAAAAACTAAGCGACTAGAGCTCAATTTAGAAACGCACGAGCTTCTCGGTGACTGAAAACTGACACTTGAACAACTGCATGCAGTGCCAGCATCACTGATGTACCAAATGTCCCGGTGTAGATCCAATTTAATATGGCAAAGCTAGATAAAAACGTTCGTGCGAGATCTCATTATTGCCTCATGTCATATGGTCGCTCGCTACAAAGAATAAGTGTGCAACGTCCCAGACCGCATTAGGATGTGCTAAATTTTTACGACAAACGTCTACGGGCTAGCTGCAAAGTGCTAGCAAGTGGATATGGGTTTGCTGATTAACTTTGATCTACTTCGAAGCCTCTGTAAAGTGACGTCATAATCAGTTAAGCTCGAGGCGTTTCATTAATGTTATCGATGAAACCACTGCATCGCTGCATGGTCGCACGTTCTACCTCTTATATTAAAGGAGACTTTACACTCCTGGCCCTCCTGCTATGCTCGAAATCAAGGTCTGCACATGCTTGCTGTTATTGAAATCGCTTCAGGCAGATTTACGAAAGGTTAATGGCCACTGTAAAACGGCATGATCAGATTGTTACTGCCACCAATCATATCATACAACTAAACAGAACTGCCACCCGACAGCACTTTACTATGAACTTTCTTGCTGTAGAACCTGTGTTCACAGGTAAGAACGCTTATCAGATTTCTTGGAAGACACTGTTAAACTCTACCTGGCAATAGATTGTCCTGCTACCTTAAATGCTAGATATAGAAGAGTATTTAACTGTATTCTTTTGAGCCTAGCAATTAGCTGCTAGAAGCGATGCTAAGACAAATTTCCAGAAAAGGTGCAAAAGATCATCCTAAAGAGCTTGTAGCAATAACGCAACTAGTCACTTCGTAAAAAACCAAAATAGCCAGACGTCTATCAATGTGCCATACATCGGCCTGCTACGCTGATTTCTTGCAAACCGTGGCAGCTCATTGAGCACTAAGACTTTTCGGTGCATACTAATCATTTTCATGGCCTATCTCTAATTTGCAATTCAAATGAGTTTGGAATTGGCGACAGATAGAAATAAAATAATAACTTGGTCTCTATCCGTGAACTCTATCGTATTTATGGGCTATGGTTACGTTATACAGCAAATCGGTCTTCAGACAAACAAGCCTTCACGCATGCAATGCACATCGTGCAATCACGAAGAGACCACATTCAAAAAAAAATCCTTATCGTGTGCAAGAAAATCGCCAGGCAACCAGAGAATCGAAAACCTTTGACAGCCGTCACTTATACACTACCGTGGTGATAAGAAACTGCAACGAGAAATCTGACGATAACTTAATGCTAGAATGATTACGTTCTCCAATATAGTCTCGACTGGAAGAGAACAGATAGGGCATTTGTTTCAAATTATTTCGTTGAGAAAGAGCTCTGCGAGCTGTGTGAAACAAGAATTGGACCAATAATATAGCCACGTAAAAAATTAGGCCCTAGCTATCCGTTACTTAATGCTTAATCTCAAATTTTATCGTCTCATCTCTAGCAAGTATTCGTTTGGACGTTCGCTTCGGATATCGTTATCAATAAGAAAATGTCCGTTCATACCAATGGTTGGTAAGAAGGAGACTGCATGGTAAATACCGTCGATGTTTGGGCTGCATCGGGATGGCAAGCCAGGTGTGCTCTGCTCCTCAAGTGAACCCCTTCGAAGACTGTCGCCAACGTGAGCTGTCGCCTACGGCGTTTGCATGCTGGTCGCGTCCAGGTCTAGAATAAACACTGTAATCAAGCCCAGCAAATGCGGCTCGTTTGCATTGAACCTAGCGACTGGCATATATTAGCAACCTCACCCAACGATGACGAACTATATAACGGCGTAGCCCTTTATCAGTTCACTGACCTGTCGATCATTCTCAGCACGCCTGCACGCAGAGCTGATACTACGATTGGAAATGAAGTTAGCCGTGGTTTTCCTGATGATTTCTCTCGTTGGCCGTAAGTAGTCGAAAGCACCGTGTGGCATTCATGTTGTCATGTCGCATTGGCTCGAATGCTACCTTGTTTCGGTCGAACGCAAATACTCTCATTTACAGTGGCTGCCGCCGGATACTATGGCCACGGTGAGAGCAATAACAACAATAACAATAACAACAACGCAGGACATGCGAACAATAACAACAACAACAATAATAACAACCATGGCCATCGCGGCAAAAGAAACCTCGGACACTACGGCCACGGCGAGAGCAACAATAACAACAATAACAACAACAACGCCGGTCATGCCAACAACAACAATAATAATAACAACAACCACGCCCATCGCGGCCGAAGGAATATTGGCTACGGAGAGAACAACAACAACAATAACAACAATTGATATGAAATTCGTAGTGACAACTGCATTAATCGCGATGCTTAACAAGTAAAATGGTTTGAGTGCTTTACCTTTGTGTATTCTTGATTTTGACCAATAAATTTGGTTTCAAAAACCTCTTTATCCTGTCCTTCACAAGATGTCCTAAAAGTTGTCACTTTATATACGAGCGTGTACGTATATCAATATCCTTACTCAAATCGAGCGTTTATCCTAAGTGGATTAGTCCGAAAAGCGTCAGATGATGCTACAACTGATGCTTTTCAAACCCTTCAAACAGATTATTTCAAGAATGTGTTCGAAGAATGACGTTACACTAAACACTAAGGACATATGAAAATAAGAATGAAGAATTAAGCGGCCACGCCAGAGATAGAGAAATATGCAAATGCAGGCATAGCAGACGTAACGACGAGAGTAACCACATGGCAAAAGATCTATTGGGCAAAAATCGGCTTTGCTCTCTAGACTGACGAAGCGAGCCATAGAATTTGCTGAATACAGCTCATTTTAGCGAACTGTTTAGGCAGCTGTGTGGCTTAAAGGTAGAGGCAATCAAAATGAAGAAGATAAAGGATGCTTTGTGATGTTAGGAATAATCAGTCTGCTCATTCTGCTCACATCTGCATGGTCGGTCGCAGCATTCGAAACTAAAAGACGGTAGTTGGTTAGCCTGCTTTGTGAGCCAACACTAGGTGCAGCACGTGATGCCTCAGAAAAGCCTTTTCAGTTTTCCCCCAGAAAAACTTGCACGCGTATTCTACAAGTTTATACTTGCTCCACGTACCGGAACTGGTGATCGAACCAGATATCTTTTACAAAGCTTAAGAACGTGTAGTGACAACGGCTTTACTCTACTGGTCAGGGACTTTGAAATTGTTGTGATATTACTCTACCATGCAATCACAAAGAGCCTGTGCCCAAGATAAAACATTATCGTCCGCAAGGAAATAACCAGGAAACGAAAAACTCGAAAACCTTTGATAGCTATAATTTATAATAATTGTAATAATAAGAATAATAATACTCTTGATAAAGCGCCCTCAGAGAACTCAATCTCTTTTTAGGTGCTTTAAATTTTCTGAAAAGGAAACCCGATCGAATAGTTAGTGGTAGCATGCTGAATAAACAACAAGAATAAGATGGTTAAGGATGACCTGCACAGATCAAGCATGCAAATATGGTTGGTGGCAGCATGGAAAGTGTCAGCACGCATACAAACATAAAGGTCGAATATAAAATATATATGATTCATTTGTATTGCGCCCCAAGAGAACTTAATATTTATTCAGACGATCTGATATGCTGGAAGGGTGGGATGGATCAAAGCAAAGGCACAACTGAGTGTCTTCCGAATAAAAGTGAAAGCCTAGATTGTGCTTGGCAATTCGATCGGTAAGAGAAAGAGTATAAATAGTGAAAAGAACCCGACCAAGCCCGGAGCCCTGAGGTACCCCATATTTCGGAGGTACCTCGGGTGATCTTTGCCCATTAACATCAATAATCTGGACTCTCTCACTGAGATAGAATCTGAACCACTGCTACGCAGTGCCAGTGATGCCTAGGCGAGATGAGAGGCTCTCAAAAAGGACTTGGTGATTGATTGTATCAAAACCTGACGAAAGATCGAGCAAAACAGCAGATATTCTACCAATGTCTGCATTCCTAAGTAAGTATTTTTGCTCCCGAAGCAGTGCTGATTCGATAGAGTTATTACCTCTAAAATTAGAGTGGAACTTCCTACCAAGGTTTAAAGTTTCAATATAAGAGTATTAGCTGGTCTTCCACGACTCATTCCAATGTCTTTGATTTAAATGATAGAAGGGAGACTGGGCGTAGGTTGCTCAAATTCTCTCGGTTTAGTGCTGCTTTCTTGAGTAGTGGCCTGAATACAGCCTCTTTGAAGGGTGGTGGGACATGACTCGAGGCTAATGACATAATAACGATGCCAGTTATGCATATCAGCAGCAGATCAATGCGTCGTAGAAGCAGGACAGCGGGAATAGGATCCAACGGACTAGTGGTCTTCTTTGATTGGGATATGAACTTCAGGACGAGGTCACTAGTGACCTCCTTAAATGTAAACATTGAGGTACTGCGAGGAATTGAGGGACTGTATTTAAGGGGGATGCTGGCATCGTAATGATGGACTCCCTGATCTTGTCTATTTCCTTGACATAGAAGCTAGACATACACTGCAATGAGGATAGAAAACTGCAACAAGGATTCTGACGATAACGTCAACGTAGGATGCTTACATTCTAGACCACAGTCGGGACCTTAAAAGAACAGATAGTGAGTTTGTTTCGAATAATCTCAGTGAGGAAGAGCTCTGCAACGTGCGTGAAGCAAGAATTAGACTGAGGCCATGGCCGCGTGAAATAAATCCCTTAGCTATCTGTTACTTAGTGCTTCAATCTTAAATTGTAGTTTCCCTTCTTTAGAATTTATTCGTTTTGACGTTCGCTTTCGGTTTCAGTTATAAAAAAAGTTTCCTCACATGCCAATGGTGGTAGGAGGGAAACTGAATGATAAATACTCTCCCGTTAGAGCTACTTTAGCACACACTGGCTTGGCTAGTTGAAACGTCAATTCAACGAGTGCATGCACGGTTTACTGCAGAGCCTCGAATGCAGAGCCTCCTTCGATTTAACACAGGTGCTTACTTTTACAGTGGCTGCAACCGGACACTATTACCGTGGTGAGAGCATTAAAGGCGATAAGAAATTATAATAATAACAATAAAGGCGATGTGAACAATAACAAAAACGATTAAAATAATAACCAAGAGTCTCGCGGCTGAATAATACGCCTGCCGTGAAAGCGAAAACAACGATAATAATAATAATAATTAAAAAATAATAACTTGAAATTTGCTCTCGCACCCTCAGAGAACTCAATCTCGTTCTAGGTACTTTACATTTGCTGCTAAAGAGCCACGATCGAATGGCTAGTGGTAGGTTGTTCAATGGTAACAAGCATAACACAGTTAGAGGTGACATGCACAAGGTCAGCATGCAAACACCGTTAGTGGCAGCATGCTTGGTGTCAGCACGCGTACACAGGACAACTAACGTGAACACACTTATAAATAAATTAATAAATAACTGTAAGTAATAATTAATACGCATAAATAAGTAATACATAATAAGTAAAAAATTGATGCAATTTAGCTTCTTTGTAAGTGAGGTGAAGTCAGGGGATATCGCGAAGCCCGTCGGAAGCGAGCTCCAGGCCGCAAGAGCACAACTAAAGGCTGGGTCTCCAAAGAATTTGAAGCTCGTCCGAATTATTGTCAAGCGATTAAATTCAGAAAAGCAGGTGGTACAATGCTTAGCCTGATGTGGAGTAGTTCTGATAGGTAAGCTGGAGCCAAAGAAGGAAGGGACCAAAAAGTGAGTTGCAAAACCTTAAAACTCGATTCGCTGCTTGACCGGAAGCCGGTGCAGTTTGGCGATTAGTGGTGTGATTTGGTTAGTGCGACGCTTACGACAGACAAGCTTAGCTGCCGAGTTTTGCATCAACTGCAAGCACCTGATTGCACAGGCCGGTAGACCAGCAGTCACTGAGTTGTAGAAGTTGAGGCGGGATATAATGAATGCAGGCACCGATTTAAATGTAGTATTCCCGTCTAAGCAAGCCCGAATGTTAGCAACGTTATGTTGTTGAAAGAAAGTTGACTTGAATGTAGAGCTGATGCGGTCGTCTAAGGGAACATTTGAAAGGACAATTTGAAGGGACATTTTGGAACACGGCACCTAGATTTTGAGTCGATGCTAGTAGAGATGCTAGCAGAGAGCCGATTTTGAGCTCTAACCTTTCCAATTGACGAATCGTATGCGGTCGTTCAATATTTATTTAGTTGGTTTTATTTTCATTAAATTTGATAAAATTTGTTGCTATCCATGTTGTGCAGATATCAGCATAATTTACAGCGAGAGAGTCCCGAGGCACTCTTCCCTTCAGTGATTTCTCGGATTATCTGTATCGATTCACATCAATACTCTGGAGTCCAACTGAGATAAGACCTGAACCATTGCAGCGAAGTACCAGATGCCCAGGATGCCCAGTGATGCCCAGGCAAGTTGAGAGGCGCTCAAAATGGACATGCTGATCGATAGTATCAAAACAGCCAAAAGATCAAGCAAAACAAGCAGAGAGACTCCACTCTAGTGTGCATTCCTAAGAAGGTCGTTGTACACCTGAAGCAGCTCTGGCTACTTGGAGTAAATAGCTTTTAAAGGCAAACTAGACCTCACCAGCCAGGTGTGAAGTTTCAATGTGTGAGTTCAGCTGGTCTGCCGCGTCTCGATACTATGTCTTTGATAGGAACGGTAGAAGAAAGGCTGGGCGGAGATTCCTCAAGTTCCACTGGTCTGGTGTTGGTTTCTTGAGAAGCGGTTTGACTAAATCTTGAAAGGTGCTAGGATATGACCGGAGGCTAATGACATATTTATGATGTTAGAAATGCACGGCTTCAGCAAATCCATGCATCTAAGAAGCAGGACAGTGGGAATAGGGTCCAGAGGAGTAGTTGTCTTCTTTGACTGAGATATGAACTTCAGGTCTAGGTTACTAGTGACCTCAATGCATGTATACACTGAGGTTCTGAACAGAATTGAGGGACAGGATTCCAGGGGGATGCTGCTGTCTTACGGATGACCTCTCTGATCTTGCCTGTCTTGTAGACAGAGAAGCTAACGATCGGCTAGATCATCATATCAACCCAGATGAGGGGGCTAACCTGGGAGTGATTAAGGAGATGGTTGATCGTAGACATCAGCATTTTGGATTGTGCATTTGTGATTCAACAATTTGTTTTTAGAAGCTAGGTATGACATTTACTATGAATGACTGATACGATCTACAGTAATCCTCAAATGCCTGACGATGGACAATCATTCCTGATCTTTAATATGCTTTGTAAAAATTGCAGTTTGCTGATTTAGCTTGTGTTTTTCGATAGTATGCAGGCTCATCTTATAAGCTGCTGGTGAACAGCAGTTAGAATCACCGAGAGGGGGCGGTGCACAGCTGTGGTCCGCCTGCGATATGGTGTGGACACAGGCCGGTAACCGGCTGGTGAACAGACGGTGGATTCAGCAACATGGTCGGCCGGCTCACAGTTGTGGTCCTGCTAGATGAATCATTAGGGTCGACCACGGGACAGGAGCAGTCGAGGAGAGGAGAGTCGGGTGGGAGAAGGGGGCGAAGGGAGCCGTGCGTCCGGCTCCGTGCGTCGCATAATAAACTGTTGGTGTTTTTCATCGGCTGGCTCTCTGCTGTGAGAACCGAGCGACAGCTCGTTCATTTTCTGCAATAAACCATAGGCCGTTGGTGCGAGGACGTACAGTGTGCCTAATCAGGTGTGTAAACTTGTCGACCATGTTAGCTAGTGTCTTGTTACAGCACTCTACTAATAATGACAGGTCGGAGGGGGATAGAGCAGCAGGTGAGAGAAGATATTTTTGCTCGGACGTCATCGATGTCAAAAGTCTTGAGGTTTCGCTATTCACAGGTGATTTTAAATGAGGTGGATGGCTAAGGCTGTAGAATTAATGAGGTCAGCATCTGGTCAGATAAACAGAATTGAGAAATAATTGGTGATGGTAGCGAGCAGTATTACTGGAAAATTTGGTCAATTGTGACCCTTGTTGTGAGCAGGGCCACACACAGGATCTACTAGAAAAAATTAGTCGGTCAGTGCACGAAATTCAGTGCGGAAGGCGCCAGGTAAGTTATCCCAATGAATATCAAAATAACTTATAACGAGGAGGAAATATCAACTTCTTGCACACAGAACCGAAATAGGATCAGAGAAATCAATCTAAGATAACGGAGGATTTGGTACCTAGGGGCGATAGACTACTGCCACCATTGATAGCTTGCTGTCGGGTGAACTCAAAACAAAATATCTGAAAGACTTCTTCGAGTGGACTGTAAGCGGCTTGAAATTGAAAGATGAGCATTAGTTTACGGCGACTCTGCCACCGGGTTTGATTGATCTAGAGGTATAACTGCAGGAGAACCTGTTAGGTTTGCGTCATTAATAGGACAGTCGAACGATTTCAGCTAGGTCTCGGTCAAGGCAAACACGTCTAATTTATTCTCAGTAACTACATGACATATATTACACGGATTTCATTGCACATTGAGTGAGGATTCTAAAAGCAAGGTTAAAGATGGGCCATTGGGTTTAGGAGAGGCCAGATGACTACTAAGTTAGAGAGATTCACTGGAATGCAATGTGGATGTCGTCCAGGGTGATTCGAGACAATGCCGGGAATCCCAAATGAGTGGTGCGTCCGTTAGCGGCTACATGAACTCTCCGAAATGCTTTTTTCTGTTAACACATCATTTACGGACCTTAGCAACAGCAATTTAATCTAGGGATGCATCTAAACGCTGATAAGAAAACGATAATAAATAGAATGGTCGTAGAAAATGGGCAGGTTAATAGCAACAAGAGAATCTAACTTGTACCACCAGCGCAGCTGACAAATACCCAAGCAGTAAGGGCTTAAATTTCCGTAGGCACGAGTTTCTTATGTGCTACGTTTAAATAACCAACAGGTAAGCTTTTAACAGGTCTTAGCTGTATCGGTTGGCGTATACGATGGTTCCTGTATCGCTGTTGCAAGTGGTGGCAATAGCTGTAAAGGCCCGTCTGTCGCTATACAAAAGAGGCTGTTTAGTCAGATAGGATTTATTATTATTTATTTTCTGCTCGCAAAACTTCGGTTTTCGAAGCGAATTATTTTGGAATGGTCTGGAAACGCTAGTAGTGCTTCATATTGGGAGTCGAGAATGACGATAGAAACAGCAATGCAGGCCATGCCAACAATAACAATAGTAGCCACGACCATGCCCAAAGTGGCCAAAGAAATCTTGGACACCATGGCTACCGAGAGAACAACAAAAATAACAATAACAACAATTGATATGAGATTCGTAATTGCAACCGTAACGATAATCTTTAAATAGGGAAATGGCTGAACGGTGAACTTTGAATAGTGAATGGCATTTGCAATTAGTGATTTTGAGCTTTATATTTGTTTTCGAAAATCTTTGTATTCATTCTCCTACTTGAAATCTTAAATTGTTTCACTTGAAGGACAGGCGGGTACATATATATCCCAGACCTTCATACACTTGTAAATTAGTGGCCGTCCGAGTGCGAATGTTAGTGATTCGGGCTGCAAGGGAGTTAACAGACTGAGAAGCACAGCTACTATTAGAAAGGTAGCTATATGGGAAATCACGATACAAAGTAGGCCATTTCTAAAGCATTCTAAGAGAAATAAATATCTCTTGAGGATCCTGAGGGAATACCTCAATGGGTGAATCCTAGCATGCACAGTGCCAGCCTGCTTAAGCACACAATGGACAAGTAACGCTTACCCGGCAGTCGCAGTAAGGAAAAGGTGCGTTTTCAGCCCCATTTAAAGTTCTAACAAGGCAGAGGTAATCGGGATTTTTTTGAGAGAGTGTTCGAAGCTTTGGAAGCATACAAAATAGAGGTACAGTGTCCAACGTACCTTTCTTCTTGATCATAGCCCAGGAGATGGTGCTATCTCTTCCCCACCCAGGTCGTGGTTTCGCGACCTGCAGTTGGTGATACTTTTTTGCCCTGAGACTCAACCCTGAGTGTTAGCCTAGAATTAAGGTCTTCACACTTCACGAGCCAGGCCCTGGGTTAAAGTCTAACTGTAGACAAGTCTATTTTGCCCGTGAGAGCGGTAGTGATAGCCGCTCTTGCTATCCTTCCAGTAGCTTAAACGAGGCTGCTGAATCAGCTAAAATTTTCTTTTTTACTTAAGAGGCTCTGAAAAAATGACTTGAACCAGATGATCAGATGGTACGATACTTAATCTGATTGGGAAGCAGTTCACATAGGTAGGCTAGTGCAAAAGAAAGAATAGACCTACACGTAAGTTATGAAACCTTGAAGTCGATATCTTACTTGATTGGGAGCCAGTGCACGTCGGTGATGAGTGGTTTCGTGCGGCTATTGCAAAATTTACGGCAGACGTCGTCTAGCTGCCGATCTTGGCGCCAGCTGTTTGTTGGAAATTTCTGCACATCTCGGAAGACAACAGAGTAATTAGTTACACAAATCAGTAAGGGATGTGACAAATTTATGAAAAAACTTGAACGTCTTACTGTTGAGGAAACGCTGGCAGGGACTGAAAGAGGCGGCCTGGCTAGAGTCCCCTTCAAGAAGGGTAACCGGCCTGCCTCTTGTTAAGAACGGTGCGTTCAGGCAAGGTCAAGCTTCATGCTCCTAGAATTAGAATGAACATTGACAACTGAAAAACTTGTTTATAATCCGTAGCATGCTTCTCATTGATTTTTATTAATACCAATTAAAAATAAGCCAACTAAACGAAGGTAAAGCTTTTTGCATAGGTTTTTCGTGGTTTTGCTGATCACTAACACCAACACCATTTCCAAAAGATTCTGAGGATGGGTCTCTATTTCAATATAAATATTCTGCCAATCTCAGTCAAATGATTAAAAGATCTCTGTAAAGCGTATCGCTGTGTGCCTGACAAGAAGGCACTGTGCGCGACAAGTCGCTCCGTGTAAAGTGATCGATCTCGCACTCTCTCTCTCTCTCTCTCTCTCTCTCTCTCTCTCTCTCTCTCTCTCTCTCTCTCTCTCTCTCTCTCTCTCTCTCTCTCCATATCACGTTCAAAAGGGCAACAAGTTCCACTCCCGGAACTCTCGTCTTTGCCCCTAGGTCTTAGCCCAAGGGAAAGGTACTCACTTTTTACTACCCAGATCATGGGTTTGAGTCCTGCAGTGATTGATCCTCTATTGCCTATTGTAAGGGGTGGTGATAGCCATTAAGACGGTTTGCCTCTTTATAAAGTAGGCTGTTAATCAGCTGGCCTTTCTTACTTTCCCAAGCAGTTGAATTATTGTCGTGATCAAGCAGCAACACAGTTTGCGAATTAGCGGACTGCCGAGACAGTGCTCGATTACGGTGTCTCACAAAAATCTCACTTGCTAGCTAATTAAACGTTAGGCCGAAAATCATTATCGATAACATTTAGAGTTTTTGCCGTATCGCAATAGAAATCTCCAGCTTATCTACACAATAAATAAAAATAAATAAATAAATCCTAGCTGATTAAACAGCCTTTTTTTGTATAGCGACAGAAGAGCCTTTACGGCTATCACCACCGCTTGCAGTGGCGATAAAGAATCGCCCACCACAGGAATCGAACCCACGACCTCGGGACAGAGGTCGTGAAAGCAACCGCCTTACCTAGTGTGCAGCACTGCAAAAAATTCGAAGATAGGTTTCTAAAAAAATATATTACATAAATATGAATGAAAGTGTCGGTGGAATAGACATTGTAGCTCAATCATTGATCTGTTTCAAGTTATCCAAATAAGTATTTTCAATCTCTTCTACAAAGTCTTTCCGACCACGAGCAGAAAATGGAGACAATATTTGATCACCCCTCTAGGGCTCAAGATGAGCATTTTTAATTTTCTTTTATTTCATTTCGACTCAGAGTTCTAAAGCTCGTTCCTTCCACGTACTCGGTCAGGAAAACTCATTTCGATTCATTTCGAACTCATTTCATCCTAATGGACCGCTGGTGCGCTGAAGTATGTACCTTATCTGATTCATGTTTTCCCGTAGCTAATATGCATCGCCCAACTCCCATCAAGGCTTAATCCTACCGATATCGATTATTCTCCGACGAGACTAAGGTACTAATACCAACTATTAGAAACTTTAACCACATGCGGATCTCTTTCACTTCACCGTGTGTCATTTTCAATTGTAAAAGTCATTGACGCATCGAGAAACCTAAATAACTTGTACATTGCAACCACCGCTAAAATACCTTCCTCAAAACCCCTGCTTGACCTCAATCCGATTTGCTCTTGCTGGTGTAATACTAAATTAATTGACGCTTTTAGATTTCCAAACTAGTATTCAAATCTGATTAGGTGAACTTCGCTCCAGTCATTTACGGTTTTTGAGCTTGGTTTCTGACTTTTAACTGGTGGGCGCTTATAAAGTAGCCATGATAAATGGCTTAGAAACGGAGTGCTGCCCATTCATATAACTCAATTTATCTATCACTTCCGACATCACAGGCATATAATGATAGAGCGTTACCCAAACGACGCTCTTGATGCTATGGTCTGCAGATGGGTGGGTCGCAGTGAGAAGTCACGTATTACCATTACGAGTGCTAATTGTGCCTCAATGTTTGCCTTAGTGTGGTAGTCTAAGCATGAATTTTGTTTGCTTTTGCATGCTTGAAACCATTCTTGTGACTAACGCTTGGTTATAATTTCTCTTGCAGTGAGTGGCAAAGCACCTGGATAGAGATTTATTTCTCTCGTGCTATATAAGTCACCTAATTTTATGAAAATAGATGACTGAGCTTTAGCTGCTATCAGCTTGTAGCGAGTCCACTAGAAGTTGGCTTCCTTGCCAGATAAAGTAGAGGTATTTATTTTTGTCTTTTTCTAGTTCAGAGGTTATGATAGCCTTGCTGATGTAATTCGACTTCTTTCTCTGTACCCTTTGGAGTTTACAAGGCGTCAAGGGTATTAATGGCATGAATCGTGCCGCAACCAGAAACAGTGATGGCTATGCGGATATACAACTTCGCCTACACCAACCAGATGGTCCATGGTTTGCAATGGACATTAAAAGAGCTGGGTTTGCTAAGCGCAAGCTTGAAGAAGTATATAAACTATTGCGACTGCCAGTCTATCGACTGGCTTGCGGAGACTATTGCAAGTCATACGAATCCATAATAGCTAAAGTCGTTTGCCGTCCCTAATAGCGGATAGCAGATTCGCAGACGCGAAATCAAAAAGCGCTCGTGTCGACCACGAAGCGTACTCTTAACCGCTTCGAAGCACCGTAACCTAGCAACTCTTGCGGGAGCTTCTTTTTCTCGCGTCTTTAACATCGAGATGCACAAGATCAGAGAGTCCAGCATTAGTGTAAAACTGCTGTAGTACTCTTCACCGTCCGTTCCTTACCCTGCGTTAATGTTCACTTGTAACTGCCGTCCCTGACCTCGTGTCTACGCATATCTCTCAGCCAAGTGAGACGACCAGCTCTAGTCACCACTTCTATGGGTCTCCTTCTTTTAACGACTAGCTTTGCTGCTGGCCTGCATACAACTGCTTTAATCTCAATTTCCAAAGTCGGAGTTTATCTTTCTGAATTCTTCAAAGAGGCTCTCGTCAGGGCACTCATTAAGAAGTCACACAAGACAACGAGAACTTTGGCAACTTCAAACAAAGCTTGCTATTGCTCTTCTTTTCAAAAGTAGCATATCGATTAGCGGCAGAGAGAGAGAGAGAGAGAGAGAGAGAGAGAGAGAGAGAAAGAGAGAGAGAAGAGAGAGAGAGAGAGAGAGAGAGAGAGAGAGAGAGAGAGAGAGAGAGAGAGAGAGAGAGAGAGTAGGTTCTATGACACAATTTAAAGTCTAGCGAGGCAGTTTTCGTCAGGCTTTTTAATAAGCCACTTCACAGAGTCACCATAGCTGTGAGTAGATGACGATATAACGACTTTCTGTCGACTTGGGTTGAGTCGGTCTGCAAGCTGTACTCGATGTCCGGCAGCTTTTGATACCATTGATAACGATTTCATTCAGTGTCCTTCACCTCGCCTAATGATCAAAAGTACTGCACCCTAACGGTTTAGGTCTTCACCGGCGACAGATTTTAGAGATGAGTTTCTAGCGATCATCCAGTTAGCGCCTAATGATTCGCACACACACAGGCTTTTTATAGATCTATTTCTTTTCTAAAGTTACAATATATATGTTTCGGTGATCTCTTGCCAAGCACAATGAGTATCACAACTAGTATTAACAATTTTGTACAGCCCCGAAGATAGGTTAACCTTTTTTGCGTACTAAACAACTCTCTGCAAGTAAAGTAAAAATCAATAACAAATTACATATAGTGCATGCTATACATTCAGGCATACAAATGCATGCTGCCATAATGCCAGAAAAGCTCTCAGCAAAAAACAAACGGCCCACGGCCGATCTTTAGTTAGAACCCAGTTACTCACTGACGATGTTTCGTGCACAGTTAAACAACCCACTCAGGAAAAAGAGAGTCCAGTGGAGGGATATGCAAAGTATATGACTCATGCCTCTACTCAGGATGTGCACACTTGATGCAATTTACTATAACTGAGCAAAAGCTCTATATAAGAAGTAGATTTAAAGCTGATTTTGAATTCCATTAAATCAGATGTCGGTAGGTAGGTAGTACTAACCTTAAATAGGAAAATTACATGCGGTGCATTATACGTACGATTTAAAGTTAGTTAGGGTAAAAGTAACACCATGCAACAAACCTTTGCTGGATATTATTTTCTGAGTATCAAGTTTATTTCACAATTGCTTTTGCCTACAAAGTATTGAAAATAAAAAAATCAATAGTAATAATAATATTATTAATTCCCAAAAATTTTGAATTTGTGAGCAGGACATTAGCAAATCTGAGATATATTAATTTTCCAAAGCATGGAAGATAAAAAATTATCGTGTTAAATAAAAAACTAAAGTTTGTGTATGGAATAAATTGTTGCATGCAATCACTGTAAGAAATCATAATCCGATTGTACTTGAATTGCTTTGAAAATACTAAATGGTTCAGCATTTGAAGTATTTACCTTTATTGTGGATCATTAGAACAGTTGCTAAGTTATGTTAGTGTTCGCTTTTTATGCATTTATACTTTTGGTGCTCTGATGATTCAGCTGTCAGCCTCACTCACTCTTTTTTTAGTATCTGCCCCTTGCCCATCGTCTGCATTTTACACTTAGAAACATCTCAAGTAGTGTCTTCCTTACTGATATTTTCCAGTAATACTAATAGTAAAAATAAAGGCTCCTCAAGCACACTAGCAAAGTTTAATTCCTGCTTCCTAAGTAGATACATATGTAGCGTATCTCTAATGAAAATGATTCTGAAACGAATGGTTGCTGGGCTGAGAGGCATCGTCTGCCCCTGATGGGGCTTATACGTTCTGGAACAGCGTGGTTAGCTGTCCCTCTGCCACTGGCATCGGGCATCTGGCATCGGGCAAAATGCGTTTGACTGAATAGAGAGCGACTGCCGATGCTCAGGGAGGCCATGAGCCACGTGGTATCGCATATGATGGCGATAGGCTAGTGAGATGGCAAGGAGCTGGCTCAGGGTAGGTTTGCATCAAATACATTTTTCGCGGTAAGGTCCCAGCAGCCTTGAATGCACGTGTGCAACTGCAGCAGTACGTTGGCCGGGAGGAGGGACCTATTGCCCAAACCATTTAAGGAGGCCAAGCTTGGAGCCAGTGTCGGCGGAAGCCGCATAATCAGCGCGAGAGCTAAGCGGAGAGCCAGTGGCAAGTATCCAGCGGGAGTGCGGAGCCAGACAGCCAGTCGGCCACCAACCTACCGGGTTTGAGCCTCCGCCACCCGAGGAGCGGGGCGGGGCACTCACTCGGCCTATGAACCGTGCGGCCAGAGTTCGGCAGTCGGGTGCTCGGCAGCGAGCACGCGCGAGACGCGGCATCGGATGAGAACACGCTGGCGTGCGCACAGGCAGTTACACTGCGCGTCTCTGAGGACCAACAGCGAGCCTGAACCGATATTGCTTGTCGCGAAAGCTGGCATTCGAGCCCTTGGTCTAATCAAAGAGCGCTTGAAGTATGTGGAGATGCCTCAAGTGCAGGAGAGATATTTTCCATTTTAATAGCAAACGTGCTTAGAGCGAGGTCCGTGTGTTTGTCGCGGAGAGTGCTTGCGGGCAGGGTGTGGAAGAAAATCGAACCAGTCTCTTAGCGACGTTGCTCTTGCGATTCGAGATCAGCGAAATCCCATACTTGTGCTTGCTAGTACGGTCCCGCTCACGGCAAAGAGCTCGCGACGCCTCGGTAACTACGGCGAGCAGAATCGCAGCGGAAACGCTGCCAGTCTGAGCCGGTCTGCTTTTATGCTTGTCATGCTTACAAAGTGAACACCGAACCGGCACTCGGCAGTGGGCTATGCTACTTGGCCGGATGTGGAATCCGCTGTCTTCACTGAGCGTTCGGCGATGCAAATACGTGAGTTTCCCAAAGACATGCATCAAATGACTAGAAGCAATAGTAAGGACATTTTCCTATGCCTGTGGCCAATTTATCAACACACAGGGGTGAAAACCTGCTTCACGAAAGCACTCGTTTAGTTGTGTAGTTACTAGTTTATTCCATCGTCCGCTCATCTGGCTCATTAAGTGCATCTGTAAGAGGATTTCACTTGCATCGGCACCTCTCTGAACGCTTGAGGTGTGGCGATTTCTGCCGGAAGCTCACTTGAGACTAAAAAATGGTGGCATTTTTAGTGGGTCTCCATGGTGGCTTTTCCAAGTTTTCCACATGACTCTGCCGTTGGTATAGAAGGGACCACCCTGCTACTACCAACGCTTGGACTGGCCAAAGCAAATTAAGTTCTATGTAAGGAACTACAACTTCAAGTGGGAGCCACTGGTGAAAACTTCAGAAAGGCAGTGCATTCTATTTATATCCACCAAAGAACAAAAAATTAAACCGAATAAAAATAACAATAGCAATAACACTATTACTGCTACTACTAATAATAATACCTTGTTTACCCCATCAAAGAGAGCATTAACTCCATCAAGGCTCTTTACACATGCTATAAAAGAGGTATGGTCAAATGGTTAGCGGTAGCATTCAAATGTCAACAAGCATAATATGGTTAGAGGGGACATGCACCGTGTCAGCATGCACAGAAGCACAAAGGACGAATCACATAGATCCACTAAATTCTGTGATAAATAAATGAATTTTCAGCTTCTTTTCAATTGCAGTCATGTCAGAGGTTGTCGTGACGAAAGTTGAAGTAAGTTCCAGGCTCTAGGAGCGCATGAACTAAAGTAACTGCCTCCAAAGGATTTGAGTTTCTTCCGAAGTATAGCTAAGTGATTTCAGTGCGAACAGCGAGTTGTAAAATGCCTAGCCTGGCGGGATAGTAGAACTAGCCGGTAGACTGGTGCCAGAAAATGAAGGGATTTGAGGACATTTACTCTGTTTCCGGTAGCCATCGCTCTGTCCGTCCGTCTATTGTTCTCTATTTTTCAATTGTGTACGAATGCATGTTAAAATAACAAATGCCACCATTAATCATTTCATTTTT
This sequence comes from Cristatella mucedo, assembly GCA_009760855.2. Lineage (NCBI taxonomy): Eukaryota > Metazoa > Bryozoa > Phylactolaemata > Cristatellidae > Cristatella > Cristatella mucedo. Next base: position 10,460,527 of record WPIO01000005.1, on the reverse strand, counting down.
TCCAGCAAGTCTAACAGTGCCTGCAAATATTAGTTGTTCTTGAAACTTGCTAAATGAATTACTTCCTCTCATTAGTATTGCAATAAATAAATGTCTAAGACGAAGTAATTTAGGATTGTGTCGGTTGTCATAACCGCGAGACTGCTTTAGGTCTTAAAAAGGCAAGTTACTCTACAATTAAATATATAAGCAGGTCTCCGGAATGTTGATCTAATATACTTCTACCACTGAGCTACCTCACCAGAATCAACTAATAAGGCAGACGAATGACTTAGAAAGTACAACAAGAAGCTGAAATAAAACACACCTGGTTTGGCTAGATGTCTGTCGAGTTCCTGGACGACGTGAGCAGTCCGTTTCTTGTTCGTCAAACTGCTAATACTAATGGCATGTCTACATCAGCCTAAGAGAACTAAATTTTTATCTACTCACTTGACGTATGATGTATGTAAAGTAAGTAGGTAATTACGGTTTGTGGTAACACGGACAGGAACAACACACATCAGTACACAAATTAAGGGACCCGGAATTTGATGTGATTTAAAACGGAACTAAAACGGATCTATTTATCACAGCATTTGGCGGGTCCCTGTGATTCGTGCTTTATGTGCTCATGCATGCGGATACTGTACATGCTTCCACTGCAGCAAATGTCAATTGCCTAAAAAGAGATTGCCTTCTCTGAGGGCGCCATATCAAATGCATAAATCAGATGCATTATCATAATAATAATTATTATTATAGCACCCTCAAAGAGCGGAATCTCTCTCCAGCCATTATACATATGCTGCAAAGGAAGAACGATCGAACCGTTAGTGATAGCATGCTCAATGACAGAAGCGTTACATGGTTAAGGGTGACAGGCACAGGGTCAGCATGCAAATGTGTTTAGTGGCATCATGCAACAGTGTTTGTAGTTTCTTTTTAAATGTGGTCAACTCTACAGATGCCATGACGCAAGCCGGAAGTGAGTTCCGCGCTTTGAGCATACAAACTAAAGGCTCGATCTCTAAAGGCAGAAGCCATAGCAGGTCGGTGAGAAGTGACGAGTTGTGGCAACTGTGGCCCCCCTCGACAGACAAGCCTAGCTGCAGAGTTTTTCACCAGCTGTAAGAGCCACATTAATATTACAAAAGCCGGTCGACCAGCAAGCAGGGAATTATAGAAGTCCAGACGGAATGTTGCAAATGTATGGACCAAATTAAATGTGGCATCCCTGTCAAAGCAAGCCCGATTTTAGCAACGTTATGCAGCTGAAAGTAGGAAGACTTGACTGCAGAGCTGATGTGATCGTTTAATGAAGGGTCACTTTGGAACAACACGCCTAGATTTCGTGCAGATTCAGCATTAGATATGCTGGAAGAGCCAGTTGTGAGCGTTAACCTTTTCAAGTACGGAATCACACTTTATTTGCCTATTTCCAATTATTTGGTTTTATTATAATTCAGTTTTAGAAAGTTTGCGGCCATCCATGTGCGAATGTCATCAATGCATGCAGCAAGGTAGTCGAGAGCATTTGAGATGCTGGAGGGCTGGAATGGATCAAAGCAAAGGTCCAACTGAGTGCCATCTGCATAGAAATGAAAGTCTAGGTTGTGCCTGACAATCAAATTCGCAAGAGGGAGAGTATAACCGTTAAAACTCACGAAGTACCCCTTACTTCAGAGGATCCCTAGATGGTATTCGTCCGTTCACATATACACTCTGGAGCCTCCCACTGTCTGACCTGAACTACAGTGCAGTGCAGTGCAGTGCAGTGCAAGTGATGCCCAAGTGAGATTAGAGGTGCTGGAGAAGAATTTGGCGATCGCTAGCATCAAAAGATTGAGCAAAACTCGCAAAGAGACTCAACTAAAGTCTACACCTTAAGAAAGTCGATATGCACCAATAGCAGTCGTGATTCTGTGAAGTTATTTTTTTCTAAAACCAGAGCGGAGCTGACTAACTTAGTGTGAAGTTTCAATATATGAGTTCAGCAGGTCTGCCACGACCCTTTCCAGTACTTTGATATAAAGGTAGACGGGAGGCCGGGCGGAAGTTGATCAAGTCGAATGCGTACCGAAAGCCGCTTAGGCTGTGAGTTCGCTATAAAAAACTCTCCTGCGTAACACCCACATGGTCTTTATGACTTTGTGGAGTTACAGACGGAGATACATTACATTACAAGTCCTCTTGGTCCAGTGTTGCTCTCTTAAGTAGCGGCCTGACTACAGCCTTTTTGAAAGGTTCTGGGACATAACCTGAGGCTAATAAACTCATTTTTATGGTGTTAGTTATGACTGGCAGCAACAGATTTATGCCTCTTAGATGCAGGACGGTGGGACTAGAGCCTAGAGGACCAGTTGCTTCTTTGATTGTGATAAAAACTTTATGATATGGTCCCTCGTGTCCTCCCTGAATGTTGACATCACGGTGCTGCATGGAAATGGGCATGGATATGATTCCGGGGGGATGCTGGCGACCTGAGGATAAAATTCCCGAGCTTACTTATCTTGTCGACAAAGAAGCTAGTGATGCGATCAGCTAGACCATCAAAAGGACTACTAGCTAAGGAGCTAACCTAGGAGCAGTTAAGGAGATCGTTATTTGTAGGCATCACTTTTTTAGATTGTAAATCTGTGATTCAACTAGGTTTGTTTAGTAGCTAGACTTGGCCGTTACTAGGATCGATTAGCCCTCAATGATCTTCCAATGTTGAAAGCTATTTCAGAAAGCCTCCACTAACGGGAGCTTGATCCTATAATTCTGCATATTGCATATGGATATATTCATTTCAAAATATCCAAACTATAGTCAGTGTTCAGTGTATCTCAAAGATTATGAATATGACTCGTGTGTACTTGCAGGATACGAAGACCGCACAGACCGCACAGTCTGTGCATTAGCATGCATTTAGCTGGCTGTTGTTGGTTATTACTTTTCACTAGTATAAATGCCCCAAATATGATGGATTGCCCGCTTTTGACTTAGCAATTTTATGGCAAGCTTTAAGATTCGGCTGAAAGTCCCCGACTCAATTTAAAATTTCGACCAAACTTGCCCTCTACAGCTTTCGATGGTTTTTATTGATCAAGGACGCAAGGGCAACCCTGCGATTTCTTTTTTTAAGCTTTGTGCTATTTAATTTAGCACTGCGTTTGTAAATCAAAGAGAGCTTTCTTATGGAGACAGTGCCTTAGTTCGTATGCTACCAAAGCCTGGAACTCACTTCCGACAGGCGTCACGACATCGCCAGACTTAACGACTCTAAGAAGAAGCTACAACTGCATCTATTTATCGCGGCTTTTAGTGGGTCCATGCGATTCGTCCTTTGATTGTTTATGTGTGCTGACACTGTGCATGCTACCACTAACCATTTGATCCCACTTTCGCAGAATTCGTGCCGAGAAAGAGATTAAGTTCTCTGAGGGTGCTATACAGATATATTGTCATTATTATTATTATTATTACTACTATTAAGCAGGATATGTACTGTACAGTTTGTTATAGTCCATGCTCAAAGCCTAAGTGGCGTTTGATGTGCATTCGGTTGCCATCACCTTCATCTCGGGCGACAAAGAGCAAGTGAGAAGCAACGCTGAGTAGCTGAGAGCAGAAATTGGCGAACTGAGTAGGCTAGAAATACCAGCTCAGCTACGTGCTTGGAAGAATGTGCCACAGTAAACGGCATAAGAGTAGATGTCGTTCCGTGAGAGTCATGTTGTCGAAGTGAGTTCCATGGACTAGAACCCGCAGAGGAAAAAATTTCTGCCGCCAATGATCTTTAACATAGGAATTGAATAGCTAGTCTATTGTCTATAGGGGGCGTGAGGGCACAAGGATGCTCGACTGATGCAGCAGTTCAGTTAGGTATTAAGGAGCGAAGCCATTGGTCGGCAAAGGAGACAATTAACTGAACCTCTGGAATTCGTTGACTAGCATTGCAGTCACATTCATTATTAGCTGTAGAGGTCTAATAGCTTTTTCGAGAGCCCAGCCAAAGCCAAATTGCAGTAATCCAGCCTAGCCAGAACTTGGGAGCTAGTTGGATTTTTAGCTTGAAGCCGTGGCAGAAAGTTCGTAATCTTAGACAGAGATCGGACATGATGGCTAACAGAAGAGTAATTCTTCTTTATGAAACTTTCCAAAACGTAAGCAGTTATCAAAGAAGGCATCCAAATTCCGAACTCGTAGTGACGGTCTCGCAGCAACAATGCCAATTAGAAGAGCAAAATATTCTAGTCCAGCAGCACACTTGGGGTGACCTATGAGTAATCGTTTCGTTTTATGGCCATTAAGTTTAAAGAAATAGGCCAACATCCAGGATTGAATGTCTGCAATGCAAGCATTCAGTTTATTAGCCGCTAGAGCAGATTCCGATGGTTTAAATGACACGCAGCTGGGTGTGGCCGGCATTAGCTGATTTAACAGCCTCATTTGTACAGCAGCAGACGAACCAGAACGGCTGTCGCCACAGCTTTCGGTTGGCAATTGAGGATCGTCCGCTGCAGCCATAGCAGTAATGGTCCATGAAATGGGTGCGAATAACTTCGCCAAGAGGCTCGGTATACACGGAGACTATCGAAGGACCGAGAGAGAGAGAGAGAGAGAGAGAGAGAGAGAGAGAGAGAGAGAGAGAGAGAGAGAGAGAGAGAGAGAGAGAGAGAGAGAGAGAGAGAGAGAGAGAGAGAGAGAGAGCCTGTAGGGAACTTCGCAGGCGAGTTGTTTGCTGGATATGACTTGACTACCGATGGATACTTAGAGAACACAATCGAACAAGCTTGAATGAGAGAGATAGATAGATAGAGAGAGAGAGAGAGAGAGAGAGAGAGAGAGAGAGAGAGAGAGAGAGAGAGAGAGAGAGAGAGAGGGGGGAGAGAGAGAGAGAGAATGAGAGAGACAAAGACTTTTTTGAGTTGAACTACGGCAATGCCTCGCCTTCCAGACTAATCGCTGTTCTAAGTCGCTTAAGAAGGATATCGTGATCAGTATTGTCCAATGGAGCGGATAGATCAGGTAAGGCCATGGCAGTGACATAACCGTTATCGTTGCCAGTTAGGATGATGTCGTTGGTCATACGGAGGAGAGTGGCACCCCATGAAGTAGCATACTGACTGCACTGGTTCTGCCACTAATTTTCAAGTATAGTTCTGTCACTCAAGCTTGAGTATCTTTATTCTGATGCTCCAGCATATCTATCCAAAATAATTTCCAATGAGGCTACGTACCTTATCGCCTGCTATTCTGATTCAAGTTACTTAGCTGTACCTCTAAACCACCTCAATTCCTCAAGAGACCGTACCTCAAGTTTCCCACATGCTCCCGAAGTCTGGAGCTCATTACCGACTGACTTTAACACTTCCCTAAAAAAGAAGCGATAAATATATAAAGTATTTATTTAATATACAGCTATAAACGTATCTTTCTCTCGTTGCATTTTCTCAGTCAGGTGAGTTGCTATTCTTGTACATACGTGTGCAGTTGGCACGCTGTGTATGTTACCTGTTGATAATTGGAATCCAAAAGTCTACCAATACCTCGTACAAACTTCAAATCCTTTGTAGACCGTGCATTTAGTTCGTATGCTCCCAAAGCCTGGAACCCCCTCCCGACCTGCGTCAGAACATCTCCTGACCTGACAATATTTAAAAAGAACTTAAAAACACACCTATTTAGGACAGCATTTAGTGGGTCCCTGTGGTTCGTCTTTCAGGTGCTTATGCGTGCTGACACTATGCATGCTGCCACTGACCACATTTGCATGCTGACCCTGTGAATGTCAACCCTGACCATGTTATTCATTTTGTTTGTATATCAATCATGATATTACTCATCATTCAATTGCATTTCCCTTTGCAGCAAATGTAAAGCGCCTAGAGAGAGAGAGAGAGAGAGAGAGAGAGAGAGAGAGAGAGAGAGAGAGAGAGAGAGAGAGAGAGAGATTGAGTTCTCTGAGGGCGCTTTATCAAGTGCATCATCATTATTGTTATTATTATAACGTGCAAGTGCCAGAAACTAAATAGTTGAAAAGCATCTCTAGAATATGCGAAGTGCTTAGAAAGCGATTAAGTTCTTACAGTGTAAAGTACACATTTCTTACTAGTTTGTATTCGTAACAATCATAATAATACATTTGTACAGCGTCCTAAGAGAACTCAAATCTCTTTCTAAGCACTTTGCATATGCTGCAAAAGAAGTGTGGTCGATATTCTATCTTGGTATTACCCTCGATTCTGATCAACCCATTGAAGTAACGCAGACGATACCTGCAGTCCTTATCCGCAACGTTCTATTTTCGGCTCGTATTTATTGCGCACGATGTAGAGCGGAAATCTGAGGTTTCGTGCTTTCACAGGCCACTGGTATAGTTCAGCCTCAAACATGTAGGGCGATAGGTGAAGCTGGCTTTCGCTGGATCATTTGCTTGTTAAGTCGTCTTTGTTTACAAGCCAAGCACATTCAAACGCAGAAGTTTTAGTCAGTCCCTGCTCTACAGAGTCTAGGTCCAGGTTGGCAGGCCAGGCTGCATTAAAACGATGCAGCACAAAGGAGCGACCAACTGCAGCAGCCCCCTTTCGATTCATTCAGGCGAAGCGAAAGCACACAGTCGTCACTCTGATTGGATTTAGTACAGTCACGTGATGCATTCGGCGTATCAGACGCCTGGCGTCATGAGGTGAGCTGTTCACAGCCTTTCCTCTGTCCTATGGTTGGGCTCGCGCTTCGGCACCGCTGACTGGCGCTGATCCGTGAATCGATAGCCCGCAGATCGTACTTACAGCGGGTGTCGGCGTGCAGCTTTAGAAACAGCGAGGAAGTGACGGCGTGAGGATGAACGGTCAAATGGACGCGGCCTGGTCGTCCGGTTTTCGTTACAGCCTGGCGGTCGCCGGTGTGATTTGCGCGGCGTCGCTGCTGCTCATCCAAAGTGCGAAGTTCAGATACTTTGGAAAGCTTGCTCTGGTGTACCTGATTATTATTTCGTCAGCTTCGGCGATGTTCTTTTATGCGATTTGGAGGCCCGGCGAGGTGGAAAATCACTGGTGAGTGCTGTATGCACCTGCACACCCCAGCCTGGGTTCTGCGACCTTCTCGTGAATCGCCCGGACTTTTGGAATGCACCTGCGTCGTAGGCCGTAGGCGCTGCACCTACGATAGATGATGCGCTGCTTCTCACTCGGCTGCGTGGGGATGGGACCTAGCAACCCGGGTTTCCTCGGTGTTTACGCCACTATCGGCAATTCAGTCCTGCTGGCTCATAACCGTCCTTGAGCGTACGCGCCCCGTTAGTCGTCGGGACACCGAGCCCGATAGTGGCAGGAATTTGATCAGTGTGATATCCGGTCATGCCACCTCGTAGCCCACTAGGTCTAGTCACGCCCACCGTGTCTCTGTTTGCACGTTTCGCCTGGTTACGTACAATGAGCATTTGTAGTTCCAATTCGGCTAGCAGATATGTCGCAGAAATAGGCTGGAGCCCGAGGCCCCTGTCTAGCTCACGGTTTTTCATTTCTCTTCGGGGCAGGCCGAGTAGTGTTGCTGTTGATACCCTACTGGATGTGGGCCCAGCTGCCACGTGCAAGAAGCTCAGTCCGGTACCCATCATGCTGAGCTGTGCCAATACATGCCATTTCTCTTTGTGCATCGCATGCTGTTCTCCGGCGATCGTGTAACAGGTCACGTATGCTACAACAGCTGCAGTCTGAGCAAATGATCTTGGGCTCCGTACATAGCCTTGCTACATGGAGTGCACCGAGACAACGTGTGAGTGATTTGGAACGACATGATGTGCTTATGCTTTCCTTGGGCTGACTGTTAGCCTCTTTGGTCACCTGGTAGCAAGCAGAGTACCTAGGTAGCACTGTTTTGTTTTGTGCGTGGCACAGTCGATAAATATTGTTAACCACTCTTGGACTTACAGCTATCTTGTCGGTCCCTAGCAGTAGCCGAGGTTGGTGATGTATTCTCCAGGCACACACTGTAGGTATTCTTTTGTATGCAGATGCAATTTACAGCTCTACCTGTGCTCTGATCCCTCACTATCTTGAGCATGTCAAATGCTTCCAATTTCTTTGCAGCAGTTGGCGCTGACATTTGGCCTTGACTAGCAGCAAACTGTATCACAGCAAATGGCAAGTAATTTGATTTAAGCTAACCTAATGTTACTCAGAAGTTGCAAAACATATTACTCACAATCTACTTAGCCAGCTTATCTCCTGTAGCATCTGCTCACCGTCTAGGTATCCTGTCCCAGGTTGACCTTTGGCAAGATGTCAGCATCTTCTGCCTATTTTCAGCTACATTACATTGCAAAGTCACATCCACTGCCTGGCTGACTTGGTTTGCATTTCCAGCTCCAAGCATTTGTACTATTATCCGCATCTAGCTGCTAGCTATTGCATCTTTCTGTTGTGAGTTTGGGGGAAACTTGCCCGGCCAGTTCATCGCGATGTGTCGTGTCTTACACGAGGCTGCTAGCTTGTCTGACATATTGTTGTGGCAGCAAAGACTTTTGAACAAGCTAGTACCAGTAAAAACTGACCAGAGCCTTTTTGCGCCACTAAAGCAGCTATAGCTCTGAGCTGGTTGAGTGGTTAAGTTGAGTGCCTTGCAGTAGCAGGTGAATGCTGCCCCTAGCCACTATCATAGTAACCCAGAGGCTCAATTGCAAAAGCATTAGTTTGAGTTACTATTGTTTCAAGATCGCTTGATGTCAGAGGTGAGAAGTTTCATTGCCTTGTTTGCAAGTGGCACATCTGCTGATTAGGTGTCGAAGATATTGCTCGTGGCAAAAATGCTGCCCTCGTGTCAGCTTGTGCTTTGTATGCTCACCATCCTACCGAGCAGGTTTGGCCCAGTGGTTAAGGTGCATGCTGCGAACAAGGTCTTGCCAAGGTCGTAGGCTCGAGCTCCATGGCATATGTGAAGCACCTCAATAGATAGTAAGTTCTCTTAGGGCACTATACAAATGAATTGTAAACAAATTCAAATATGAAGCTCATCTAACGTCGGCCAGCAGAATATTGGCCGTTACAGCTGCTCACGTGAATTAATTTCAAAAGAAACAAGGAGCTCGAAATTATGGAGCTCCATAATCGTGGCTCGGTCATCCAGCTGCAGTAAATGGAGAGCCAGGATCCCGGAGGCCAGGGTTGTGCTCAGCAGTTGAGTAGAGACAAGCTTCACTCTCCACAATGAGTATAGTCGACTTCAGTGAGGAAAGGCTCGTCTAGATGCCTTGGAATTGGATTCATAATGTAAATAATTTGCATAGCATCCTAAGAGAATGAAAAAATCTCCGTTCAGGTCATTCGCATATGCTGCAGTGCTCGAGCTGCGGCCTCGGCTGTCAAAGGTGACACCCGTGCCAATCCACGTCTGCAGCCTCCTGCCCCTGTCGTCGGTGTAGCACAGGCCAGCAGCATGCACCCACTGTGGCTTGGTAGCTTGTGTTTGGCCAGGCATGGCCACCTTGATGGCCACCATGGCTGCTATCAACAGAGTCTGTGGATCTGCCTTGCTGAGATAATCTCTCAGGTAGCTACTGCTGTCTGCCACCACCCCGGCTCTTTGTAATCACAGCCCTTGTCCTAAAACTAATTTTCTTTAAGAACATGCCATGATGAGGACATGTGTCAAATGACAACGACCAGTCTATCGCTTGGTCTCATAAGTTGTCATGCAGCTGCTCCATAAGTTGTCGTGCCTACACAGAAGTACAATTCGTACATCAGGGTAGCTGCATCAGGATAGTCATACAATAGTGTGCATCGATCAGTCGGGTGGCCGGGTGACTGGAGCAGCTGTAATGTGTGTGCAGCCGAAGTCCAAGCTTCCTCATACTGCTGAAGTTCTCATGTGCTTAATGAGACCTGTGTTGCTACTGCCTTTGAGCAGATGGTGTTATTTTTGTCGTTCCTCTCTTTGAAGTAGTGGTGATTGATCAGCATGGCCCACCCAGACTTGCCACAGTACTCAACTAGGGAGTTGGGCTCAGCAAAAGTATGTGCGAATGCATTACTTGCTGCCTAGTTTAGTGACATTGGCCCATCTTGCCACGTGGAACCAGATAGGCTGTGCTAAAGGTACTATTAGGTAAACAAGCCAATCCTAGACTAATCTCTGCTATCTAGCCAGTTAGTCTTCTTAGTTAGCAGAGATAAAACATTATTAGTTTGCCACTACATTAATCGCAGCTTTCCAAGGTCATCTAGATGTCAGGATGATTGGAGGGCTTTTACTGTGCTTCTCGAGGGATGCTTCATTCGTGCCAGCTGAGCTGACTGTTGCAACGCTGGATTAACTTGTAAGATATACCCCCCTGCAGATAGTAGTGCAACATAAGATTTTAATGCGATGACATCAACAATGCCAAGACCAGCAGTGTTTCTTATCAGTGGAGGTTAGCTCATTGCTAGGTTTGCTATGCAGAGATTCAGGTAGAAAAGGTAAAACTTGTTTTGTGACTCATCACTGCCAATCGTCAATATGAAATTGTGTTTCCTATGCAGTACTGTACCAGTCACGTGTTGATATAAGGGGGACTGCAGCTAGCCCAATCGGGCTGGCTAGCTACCTTGCCCGGCCTAACTTCGTAATACATGCATGCCTTCACTAAGTAAATCTGATATTTATTTGCTGGCAATGAGAAGTTTCCTTCGACGTGGAGAATATTGAGGCATTGAGGACAGCAAGAAAACGACTCCCCTGCTCGTATCGAGCAGCAAGGACTCGTTCTGCGGTGAGATGCATAGTTTAGTTGTTCAGTTGCTCAGAAATGTATACAAGGTGAATCATGTGGAAAGAGGTGTGTTCTCATTCTGGTGTACTATCAGTATCTGGGGAGTATGCCACACTGCTGGAGCTGGCTGTGGCAAAGGCAGAATATACCTTAGGCCCCACAGCAGGGATTCTTGTTATTGTGCCGTCAGGTGATTCGTTTGCCACCAAGTCAGAGAATACTGTTTGTACTGTGTCAGAGAATGATACTAATAGTGCTAAGTCTGAGAATACTGTTGGAGCCGAGTCAGGGAATACCATTGGCACGGTCTCAGAGAATGCCATTGGATGCTACTGAAGAGATTGCCATGGATGCAAAGAATGCTGTGGGTGCCACCGCAGAGAATGCCTTGGCTTCAGCTGTGTACCGGCCATGAACTCTATGGTTGAGCCAGCCGTGGGTGTTAAGAGTTAGTCAGCATAAGTGCTTCTTTAAGAGTCGGGCCAGCCAATAGATGCCATGAAAGCCCAGGCGATGGCACGAAGCATAAAGCAAAAGCGAAAGCAGAAGTGAAGCAGATGCAAAAGCTGCTGAACTCTCCCGTCAGCAGCAGAGCTGATGGTGTGTAAATTGTATAGCACCCTAAGAGAAATCGGGCACTTCACATATGCCACGGAGCTCGAGCCTACGACCTCTTTCATCAAATGCATTCATCTTGATCTCGGTCTTTCAAGGCAAGCACCTGAAACTGAGGGCCAGTGCAGTAGCCACCTGGACTTGTTATGGCATGCTGTAAAAGGCAGGGCCCAAGACTTCTATCATCGGTCAATCAGGTCTACCTTTGACCTTTTTGAAACACATTACTGCAGTGTTAACTTGTTTATACAGGATCTACAGCCACTTCAATTGATGTTAGTCTGCCTAGCTATCTTGCTCGGCTTGCCTTCACCAGATAAATTAGATATGTATTGCACTAGCATTAATTAGTTGTGGAAAATTACAGGGAAACTCCAGCTTAGCTTAGGAAGGCAGGTCTGAGTGCCCACTGATCTATCTAGTGAGCCCACCTTACTGATGGCTAATTTTGGGGCTTTGTCTCAGTGCACGAAACTCGTAGAAGGAGAAAAAAGATAAAAAGCATTTAAAAGATCTTTAATAAATGAACTATCGCACAAGCTTACACTGATGTTTGCCTGTAGGGGTATACAACAGGCTCTGTTCCCGTTGGTTGACTCCGGCTAGCAAATCAGTACTGCTCACGTCTATCGGACGTACTTACATTATAAATATAAATTTGATTGATGCCATTGCAACTCTTCTGGATAACTAGATTCTGTAACTAGCACCCTGGTATAGCATGGAAATGTGTCCATTGCCTAGCATCAGCTGATCAAATCCGTGCTGGCTGTGCAGCCTGGGTCCAGAAGCCAGTGCCTCGCCAGCTTGAGTGGCTTATGAGGTTATGTATCTTCTACTGTGACTCTACAAATCCACTCAAGGACTAGGCAGGTGTTCGGCAGGAGAGTTTTCCGTTGCACACGCGATACATAAGCAGCTTGTGGTTCGCCTTCGGTAGTCAAGAAAAGACAGGTGATTATGACTCGTGACAAAGCAGCATGGGGTAGCAACCTTACAATCTTGAAGGTGTGGGATAGACGGTAATGCAGATATTGCTGGCACTTTCATGCTGCCAACCGCAAGAGCGGGCCAGAGTCAGCATGGGCCGACTGAGCCCAACAGGCTAGTGTGTGGACATGCAGGCCAGACAGTGTGGTCAGCGCTATGACACACGCACCTGCTCGGAACTGGGAGAGCTGATTCCGGCATAGCATGCCTGATGCATCATGTGCGATGTGCTACCTAGTCGAAAATATGCTGCCTCGTCGGCCACTTGCAGAGCTGGATGCAAGCAGAAAGTAGACGATGCCAGGGGCTCGGGAGAAGACAGTGCAGCCTGGCATCTCCATCCAGAAGGCCAGAAGGCTAGCCTCAAGAGGATGCCTGCCTGTGCCGCTCGAGTGCTGCCACACTCCCACGTAGCATGCCGCAGGCGGCACACGATAGTGCTGTACTGTAGTAGCCCTGTACTGCCGTGGCACATAAGCCAGCCACGATGCAGCACCTGCTCGTGCAGCAATTGCCTGTCCAGAGTGTGCTCTGTAGTAACCCGAGACTCCTTATCGAGATGAGCATCCCAACTGCTCGAAACTGGGCCTCTCAAGGCCGAATAACAACGGCAGTTTAAGGGATTCAGGCTTTGCCGGACATCAGCCACCTGCTGCCGATGCTATCAGGCTGTGACCTCTCAAGCTGGCTCATGCAGGAGTGAGCCAATGAATGCATCGATGGTTCTCGAACCCATTACATGCCTAGTCTGTTCTAATAGGTGATGCTATTGTGCGACCATCACCACCTGCTCGAAATTTAGGTGTCGTGTTCGACAGCTGCCTCAATTTCAAAAGCTTCAATCAGAAGACTGCCTCTACAGATAGCCATCACATCCGATCCCTATCCAAGATTAGGAGCCGGCGCCCACAGTGGCTTGTAAAAAATTTAACTAGCTCTTGAGTTTGTCTCGGCTTGATTATCGTAATTCCTTTTTGGCTGGGCTGCCAAAGAAAGCTATTATGCCACTGCAGCAGACGATGAATATGGCTGCAAGGCTAGTCTTCAAGTCCCAGCGGTTTGAGCACGTGTCTCCTTTGCTGAAAGAGCTAGGATGGTTGCCGGTTGAGCAAAGGATACAGAGCAAAGTTTACGCTGACCCACTAGGCCCGCCACGGCTTGGCTCCTTCATACCTAGCTGAACTGCTGCATCAGTTTCAGCCTGTTCGCGCCCTCAGGTCCTGTGTGGACAATAAATTAGCTGTCCCATTCCTCCGCGTAAAGACAGTTGGCAACAGAAGCTTTAGCTCTGCAGGTCCTAGACTGTGGAACTCGCTTCCACAATTCTTGCGCAACGACAACTACTCTCCTACTGCCGACTATGGCACATCCTTTTCAGCGGTTCTGAGCTGCTACTTCTATGCTAATCACTACCTCAACTGCTCTCCTAACTCTGCTATGCTTCCCACTTTCTCTTTGTTGCGTAAGACGAAGTCTGTTGGCTACCGAATGCGTACCGAAAGCCGCTTAGGCTGTGAGTGTGCTATTCAGAACTCTCCTGCGTAATACCCACATCGTCTTTATGACTTTGTGGAGTTGCAGACGGAGATACATTACATTAGTCGGTCACACCAGGCAGCTGCAACAGCTGGACAAGCAGAAGCTCATATGGATGTCGTCTGCAGTCGGCGAATACCGCCATTTTCCTCACCGGCTCGTGGCATCTGTGGGTAGAGCTGCTCGTGGCCATTAAGAGCTTGCTTCTCACTGCAGTCTCACTTCTACTCACAGAAGGCTGCTCCTCTGCTGCGACTGTAGGACAGGCCACGGCTGGTTGCAGCCCAAGATGCATTCCTTGCAGAGGGACTGCCTTGAAGTGATGCCTTGCCGGCTGTGATAGCCCTGCTTGATGATGCAGATAATGAAACCTGCATTCTATGTAGGAGGGAGGTCACCAAAGTTAGTGATTGGTCAGCAGCCTGGCTAGCCAAGGTACCTGTATTGAACTGTAGCCGGAGCCTGTAGCTGGGAGCATGTCGCATGCACAGCTGTGACTTGTGCTTGTTTCAGCTGCCACTGAGGCTGATTGGTGGCGTTGGGTAGCAAGCCCGGTGCCTGCTGGTGTTGTTGGGCTAGAAGGCAAATGCAGCTGTCTTAGTTGGTAAGGGTGCTTCAGGCCTGATCGGATGGACTCCGCAGGCAGCCAGGTTGATGCTGGCCCAGTCCAAAGCTGTGCTCCAACGTGCTGTGCTCAAGCTGTGCTTGGCATGTAGCCAGTGTCAGCTCTCGAATCGAGGAGAAAGTGTCCGTTAGCCAATCGGTTGATTGCTGACTGTGGCAGTAGTCAACTTGAGTGTGCACGTTGCTATTAGCTGGTGAAGCATTGACTCCCCCTGACGCCTGGACCTCTGCATGTGCTGCTGCTCTGTACTCAGCCAGCCTGCTGTTGCATGTACTTTGGGCAGCAGGAATCAAATGCGTAGCCCTTGCTGGACCGTGCAATGTCTGCTGCTGTGTTGTGCCTGAGACAGAATTCATGCAACAAAGCTGGATAGGCATGCGCACAGTGTGTTAAACATGCCGATTAAAAGCTCGAACGTACCGTTTTGTTACTTAGACAATACTTATAACAATGCATTTGATATAGCACCCTTAGAGAGCTTAATCTCTTACTAGGAGCTTTACATTTACTGCAAACAAAGCAAGATCGAATGGTTAGTGGTAGCATGCTCAATAAACAACAAGAGTAACATGGTTATGGGTGCTATGCACAGGTTCAGCATGCCAGTTTGGTTAGTGGCAGGATACACAAAGTCAGCACACATATGTACATAAAAGATGAATCACAGGGACCCACTAAATGCTGTGATAAATAGATGCGTTTTTAGTTTCTTTCAAATGTGGACAAGTGAGGAGATGTCGTGATGGAAGTCGGGAGTGAGTTCCAAGCTTTAGGAGCATGCGAACTAAAGGCATGGTCTCTAAAGGATACAAGGTTTTGGTTTAACAGTTACATTCCAAAAATCGGGTGGTGCAATGCTTAGCCTGGTCGTGTAGTAGATCTGATAGATAGGCTGGAGCCAAAGAATGAAGGACCTTAAAGTGAGTGACAAAACTTTGAAGTCGATGCTTTCTTGACTGGGAGCCAGTGCAGGTCGGCAAGAAGTGGTGTGATATGGCAGCTGCAACATTCGCGATAGACATGCTTACCTAAAGATTCTTGCACCAGCTGTAAGCACCTGAGCCGGTAGACCAGCAAGCAGTAAGTTACAGAAGTTAAGTCTGGATGCCTCAAATGCGTGGACCAATTTAGATGTGGTGTCCCTGTCTAAACAAGCCTGAATGTTAGTAATGCTATGTAGCTGAAAGTAGGCAGGCTTGACTATGGAGCTGATGTGATCGTCCAATGAAATATCACTTTGGAACATGACACATTTATTTCGTGCAGATTCAACAGGAAATATGCTGGCTGCGCCGATTTTGAGCGTTAGCCTTTCCCATTTCTGAATCACACATGGTCTGCCCATAACTAGTAAGTTGGTTTTATCATCATCCAACTTAAGAAAATGTACTGCCATCCATAAGCGGATGTCATCAATGCATGCACCAAGGGAGTTGAGAGAATTCGAGGTGCTCGAAGGCTGGAAAGGATCAAAGCAAGGGTACAACTGAGTGACATCCGCATAGAAGTGAAAGCCTAGATTGTGCTTAGCAATCACATCAGCAAGAAGCAGAGTATAAACCGTAAAAAGAACCGGACCAAGCACGGAGCCCTGATGTACCCCATATTTCCGGGGTTCCTCGAATGAACTTTGTCCATTTACGTCAATACTCTGGAGTTTCCCACTGAGATAGGACCTGAACTATTGCTGAGCAGTGCCAATGATGCCCAGACGAGATGAGAGATGCTCAAGAAGGACTTGGTGATCGATAGTATCAAAAGCTGCCGAAAGGGGCTACACAAGCAGATCTACTCTACCTATTTTAGATGAAGAGGAGGAGGGTACACATTATAGACTGAATGATATCGGCATGTGGTCAGACTAGCAAGATTGGGTAATAATTGGTGATGACAGAGTGCAATTGTATGAGAAAATTCGCTCGAGCATGTGACCGTTGATGTGAGTAGGGCCTTGAGCATGAGCCACAAGAGACAATGAGTCAGTTAGTACACTTAATTTAGTGCTGAAGGCACCAGATAAGTTATCAAAATGAATGTTGAAATCACCCATTATGAGGAAGGATTTATTTCTTGCACACAGAATCGAAATGAGATCCAAGAAATCTGAGATAAAGGAGGACTTGGTACCTGGTGGGCGATAGACTACTACCACCATCGGTAGCTTGTTATCTGGTGAAATCAAGAAAATAATAATAATAATAACACACTTGATAAAGCACCCTCAGAGAAATCAGTCTCTTTCTTGGTACTTAAAGTTTGCTGCGAAGGAAGTATGATTGAATGGTTAGTAGCAGCATGCTCAATAAACAAGAATAGCAAGGTTAGGGGTGACATGCACAGGGTCAGCATGCAAATGTGGTTAGAGGCAGCATGCACAGTGTAAGCACGCATAAGTACAGTAGATTTGAAAGACTGCTTCGAGGGTACTGCAATTGATGTGATGTTGAATTTAGAGCCAGTAATAATCGCAACTTTACATCCAGTTTTATTGATCCAAGTATGAGAAAGAAGGAGAAACCAGTTGGAGTTGCTTTTGTAATTGCCGGGCAGTTTATCGATTTTAGTCAATTTTCGGTCAAGGCACGCAGGTGGACCTTTTTCAGAAATAAGGTCGCTTATCACTGTGGTTTATTGCACACTGAGCAGAGATTCCTGAGACAAACATGCATAATTCGCGGATCTTAGTGACAGCAATAACATCTAGGAATGCATTTGAACTAAGACAATGAAGCGATAATAGGTATGCACGATCATAACTAACATACAGGTTTCTAGCTACCGGCATATCTAAAGCTGCAGCCGGTATGGGTGTCCCAGCAGCCCGAACCGATAAGTGTGTAGACGTTCATAGGCATGTAATTTCTTAGCCCTACGGTCAAAAAACAAACAGATAAGATTTAGATAAGTCTTGGCTGTATCGCTTTCCATAGATGATGTTCACAAGAACTTTAGTTTTCGGAAGCTCGGTGTGCCAAGGCAATGAGATAGGCAGAGAAAGATATCAACATCATTTCAGCAGTATAAAACGGGCTGTGACTTTTCCACACTGTGAACTCTATTATCTCCCTTACCACTGGATGTGTTCACTGGAAGTTGGCTCATTATGTGTTCTTATGGTGTTGCTGCTGGTAGCTATTCGTCCATGCTGGCATCTGTCACAGCTGCTGGCAGGCATGGCTCTAACTCGAGGCGAACTCTGAACTCTGAGGTACTCACTGACCTTGCATTCTTTCCGAACCGAGTAAAAATGCACAGCTTTTCTGTTAGCTTTGTCTCATGCCAAACGCAAGCCTTTTGAACTGCATTAGCCAGTCTTCCATCAAAGCGAATCCGCATGTTCCATCGTTCTCTGCCTATCAGCTGAGGTGACGATGACTGCTGCTGCTGCTGATGCGGCTGCCTCCCTGATCCAACATCTCTGCAGATGCATGAGAATGTTGCCTAACAGATTGGGATCCGTGCAGTATACAACTGTATTGGTCATATTTGATTTGGTTTTGCTATCTTCTTGTAGGCCACTTACCGTGCTCATACCGTGGTGCACCAAGCACCTCTTTGGTCTTGATGTTGAAATAAGAAACAAAAAGAATTTACAATCAAAGTCACCTCTTATAGTGATGGTCAACCATCAAAGCATCATTGACGCTTTTGGTAAGGAATGGGGCGTTGCTGTAAAGATTGATTGGTGGATGCCTAATGTTAAACAGTTGGCGACGCTAATGCTGTGCCTCCATTGGGATAACCTACTGTGGCGTATTGCTAAACTCGGGAGAGCTTGTGCGTATGCACGTTCAGTAACAGTTCTGCTATTCCCTCGAGGGACATGTACCCAAATACCAAGCTGTAGCAGACCCGTGGCACATTTCACTACACACTCTGTGATAAGCTGGATTCTGCCAGACGATGTCCCATCTGAAGCGTAGCAATGCATGTGCTATTGAAGCTCGGTGGCCAGCTACTCGCCCAACCCGACCAGAAGCTGCTCACTGAGCTTCATTTCTCCAGTATGCATGCTCTGGGCAAGGGAAAATTTCAAGTAAGGTTATAGGCCTAGGATTGCCTGAATCGCTTCCTTAGTAGAAGGGCCCAAATTGTGGCTAATATGGACTCAAGTGCTAGGCCTGGAAGCTGGTAAATTATGCAAATACTAAATATGGTTGTGTTCTTTTTTGCATCATGATTTCCCCTTGTACTTATAGTACTATTTAATCCAGCTTCCGGGTTTGCTACATATTCCTGTAACAATTTCTTTGTAAGAATTTGATAAGTATTTGCTGAATAGTGTTGGCTTGAAATTTTCTGCTATGTTGAGTCTCGATGCATCAAAAACTGTGCCTTTCTGAGATGTAACGCTTCATCTAAGATACTGAACGAAACCAGCAAATTTTAATTGACCCTTGTCTTTATTTATTTACTAGTGAATTTATAAGGAACGGCAGATAAGAATGCAATACTGAAAGCAGCACTTCTTTTTGAAGCACTGCCCTGTTTAACAGATGTGTACCGGAAATGAATTGCAGGGAAGGAACACTGCATCTGGTAGTCATCAAACTGCGCTGTCTACATTAAGTCGAGCTAGTACCGAGGACTATATGCCCACAGTCCCACATAACTTGCATGCGCGGATATGCGACTTTAAAGGCTGCGTATATCTAGTCTGCTATGAGTGCAGGCATTATAGAATCTGTTTGTAAGCATTTTAATGGATATAAAATCATCCTATACACAACCGGTGCCATCATCAAATTTATTGGAAGAGCTCAGCACAAGTGCCGGTAAACAAAAGGTGATGGTTGCATCCGCGCTTTTGGTTCTGTTTGATTGCCTTTTCCCCTTAAGTCCAAATCCCTCTCAGTCCATACCCTCAGTCACCTTAGTGCTCCTAAAGATTGGAACTCGTTACTGTCTGACATGTACTGTCTGACATGTACTCGTTACTGTCTGACATGTACATGCACTGTATGAAACTCAGTACATGTCGCGACCGAAGGCAACAGCAATGTGCTTTTTTCCAGCGCTCTAGTAGACCTGTGTTTTTTAGAATGTGCTTTGTTTGCCCACGCACGATTTAGTGAGTATTGCTAACCTGGGGTCCTACTAACGAGCAGCCGTAAGTCACTTGCATGCTTTAGCATGCTTGTCCTAGCCTGATTCGTGTGATTTTGCAAGCTTGCCTAAGCAGGACACTTGGCCTTTTTAGCAGGATACTTTGCTGTTTAGCAAGATTTTTTTCATTAACTAGCGTTATTACTACATCTCCTGTGGTGTCATGTAAAGCACGTGAACAGAGCTTTAGTTATCCTATAGTGTTATCCAAAAGTCCTAATATTATTATTGTTGTTATTTAGCACCGTGTTTCCATTATGGGTCATTAAGCAGTGTCAAATCAAGGCAGCAATATTTAGTGGGACGTGAAGTTAGCAAGACATAATAATAATAATTATAATAATAATAGTAATAATCCACTTGCTAAAGCGCACTCAGATAACTCAATCTCTTTCTAGAAATCACCCATAATAAGGAAGGATTGATTTCTTGCACACAGAATTGAAATGAGGTCAGAGGAATCTGAGATAAAGGAGGACTTAGTACCTGGTGAGCGATAGACTACTGCCACCATCGGTAGCTTGTTATCTGGTGAAATCAAGAAAATAATAATAATAGTAATAATACACTTGATAAAGCACCCTCAGATAACGCAATCTCTTTTTAGGTGCTTTACATTTGCTGCAAAGGAAACACGATCGAATGGTTAGTGGTAGTATGTTCGATAAACAACAAGAATCACATGGTTAGGGCTGACATGCACAGGGTCAGCATGCAAGTGTGGTTAGTGGCAGCATGCACAGACAGTGTCAGCATGCATATATTAAAGAGAATGCCTGTCACTTCATGTGGTTGGGCAAGTGACCGCCAGCCTTTGTCGCACTGCTGACGTCCAGGTGTTGTCTAGCAGATGCACCTGACACTTTTATAGCAATTAAATAATAATAAGACGTGTATAGCACCCCTAGAGAACCAAATATCTAGCTATACTCCTACTCAATCTCGTTAATCTTATGTCAGAAAGATGTTTACCATTTATTTTTCAGTGATGCATGTAGGTGGCATATTTTCAAGAATGCCTCAATGCCTTTCTTTGTGGCCAGCTTGCAGTAATAATATCAGGGCAATGTCGAAGTGTAAATGACTCCATCTCGCTTTGGTGGAGGTGAAGTTTTCATGTGCACGTCGATCAGTAATTCATGCTCATGCAGTGTGTGTGAGGAACTGTGGTAGACCTTAAAATAAACGCACACGTGAACAGATTTTTTAATCGAATTGAGATCACTTAGCATATTGAATGCCACATCTCTGCCATCAGTTTGCTTGCCTTTTACTTTGCAGTGATGATGTTCACATGGCCATATCGGTGCACCACCCTTGTCAAGAAGGAGCTCTTCTACTTATGGCCATTTGGGATATCAGCATGGCTATGCGGTACTGTTTTTATCGATAGACTTAATCATGAGCAAGCCCGTGGTACGCTTGATCGAACAGCCGAAGTCATTAAGAAAAGAAATGTGAGTAGCCCACGGCTGTATTTCCGTCGGCCTTATTGTTGAATGATAATACACAAACGTTTGGGCAAATTTGATTAATGTGCCTTCCAAATAGAATGGTCCTTTTTCTTGAAACATTAATCACGGATTAATGTGGGTTTATCGAAATTAGTCCGAAATTGCATCCCTAGCAATGAATTTCAGCTTGTAGTCAATCTTGTGTAGATCTGTTTCTGTTTCTTTCCCCTGCTACAAAAGCAATCAGTTTGCTGTCGTTAACTGCAATCACGTGGAGCATCCTTATGCTTGCCTTTTACGAACTGTATTAGTGCCCAATTACACCGCTTTTCACCGACCTGCACCGGCTTCTTATCAAGCTGCTTACCAACTTACGGTTTAATGACTAAGAAAATGATAAGATTGGCCCAATAATTGCAGTATTGTTTCAAATTAATGGACATAAATAGCAAAAAGCCATCGAATTAACACGAAGACAGAATATTTGAAAGTTCGCCTTAATTCGTCACGTATTGACCGAGTTGTGGAATTTACCAGTTGAATACCCAAGTTAAATACTTACTCCTAGTGCTTCCTTTTCCCACCACCCACTCTTCTTACTCTAGTCAGTTTGCTGCATCTCTAGCCCACATTATTTCCTTTGTAGATCATGCTTTCAGTCCCAATACTCTAAATACCTGGAACTCGCTATCGATTATCGTTGCGACATCCCCTGACTTCTCGGCATATAAAGGAAGCTGAACACCCATCTGCTCCTGGCAGCATGTGCTCTGTTATCCATGAATTTACGAAAGCAAAATGTGTACACGGTATTACTATTCTGTTGGCATCCTTCATTGCTAGCACTTTTAAAAAGAGTATAAAGTGATTTGACTCTCTTAGCGCATCAAAGACTTTTTTAATATTAATATTATCGACGGTAGCCTGCAGGGCTCTGGCTTTGCAGTATGCTTACTGTCACATGACTGTTGAATGGTCCTACACTTTAACTATGGCCAGAATTTATGCAGTGTGAGTTCTCTGTGCAGATGGATGGCAGTTCTGCAAACCGTAAGGTAATAATAATAATAATTCACTTGATAAAGCGCCCTCAGAGAACTTAATCTCTCTCTAGGCGCTTTACATTTGCTGTAAAGTGACATGCAATTGAATGGTAAGTAAAATCATGCTTGAAAAAACAAACGAAATGAATAATATGGTTAGGGGTGACATGCACAGGGTCAGCATGCAAATGTGGTTAGTGGCAGCATGCACAGTGTCAGCACGCATAAGCACATCAAGGACGAATCACAGGGACCCACTAAATGCTGTCCTAAATAGCAGGAGAGTTCATCTGCAAGACGTGAAAACAGCTATGGCTCAGCTAATTGCGAGTTTTTTGCAGGAAGAAGTATTACAGTGTGCCACAAAGATTATCCAGAAAGAGTGCAGAATCTAAGATGGAGCATAGTAGGCAACTTCACATATTCTAAAAGTAGGACGTATTTCAGCCTAATTTTCATATTAGTGAATTTACATATACGTCAATGCCATACTCCTCTACTCAAACTTGTAAGCAAATTGGACTGGTAGAGGGTATGCAATTTGGCCATTGGATGCAAAATAGGAGCTTTGCAGCAAGGTTACCTTTGGCCAGCTAAATCGACTATTTGGGCAGCCTGCAGAGCAGGTCGTGCTGCCGTGTTTGGCCGTGGCACTGCCCACCTTAGGCTGTTACTAATTGTGCTCACTCGTTTGCTTTCAGATAAAGGTCTTGATATACCCGGAAGGCACGAGAAACTCGGCCGCTGAATTCATGCCGTTTAAGAAAGGAGGCTTTCATCTGGCCGTTCAAGCTCAGGTATAGTGGGGCTGGTGCAAAGGGTCTTCACGCCAACATCCTTGTTCTGTGGCTAATGTTTTGCTGCTTCCGATTAGCTCTATTGCAGGCGAGCGTACAGCTCAAACGTCGTTCCCACTGGTGCGAGGTTTTGCTCTCAACTGATGCAAAGTTTCTTTCTCTCAACCCTTTCTGTCAGGGATGATGTGCTCTGCTTGACTTGAAATATGTTGATACCGATTCATGGAAGTTGCTTGCTACTCTGCCTTCCCTAGATAAGAGAGTCTTTATGAGTAAGCTGCCACTAGTGACACGTTATTGGCACCATCTTGTTGCACCCATTTCGTTTTACTTGTTGTTACTCATGCTGAGCAGAGAGATGGACCTAAGGTTTTCAATATGTTCAGCATTTTCAACTTTTCAACGTCTCGCTGTGACTTTCGATTTTTAGCTTGATAAGATTGGCGGCAGCTTAAGATGATTAGGACTTAGTCACTCGCTTTGCTCTTTGATCATCAACAGACGGTACGCCGTGTGGCAAGTCGTCGTGCATGTGGCCTTGTCAGCTGCTCTCAGCAGGCATTCAAGTCTTATGTGGTGCCTTGTTAGCATGTCATACACGCGATGAGTCTCGAATGTTGCATATTTTACAGATCCCAGTGGTGCCGGTGGTATTCTCATCGTACCGAACCTTCTACAGCTCAGAGGAAAAGAAGTTCGAGCGAGGTGTGTTTCATTTCAGGGCCGTGTCTTATGCCTCGAGTAGTGCTTGCCCAATGCACCGCAAACTCCACAGGGCATGGGTGACCCCTCCCTCACTTAAAGACAAAACTAGTCGCTTTGGATGACAGTCAAAACATGGAAAAGAGTGTTTGTTTGGGTCTATGCTGTGCTCAGTTAGTGTTTTGCTGTCATCAAGCTTGATACAGCTGCCGAGATATTTTTAACATTTAATTCCTTGGTGCCCTTTTACCTGAAGCACTGGTCCTAGTAAGCAGTCTTATTCCTGCTTCATGCTATGATCTATTGCAATCGGCGCTAAATTTGTCTCCCAGGCTAAAAATATCACTAGTTGTCTAGGCACTCTCCCAACAGCTCTCCAGATGAGGTGCCTTGACCTAATTCTGTCCCCATTAAAAAAGAATTCTAAATACAGGTGAAGTCAAAAGTTTAAACAATTGTTGGTGCAAATTCTGATGCTTGGGACATCTGCCGATGGGAGTTGCTCAGATGCAGCATGCCTTACTAATCCTGGAGATTACTTCTTCAAGCAAAACATTTGTTTAGAAATGATGTCTACTTAGTTATGGTGAATTTTTTTAAATGGCACATGTATCGAATGCTTTTGTCTGTGCAGTGGCATTTTCCAGAAAGCTAGCTGACACTGCTTTCTTTTTCTACCAAATTTGGAGATATTAGATGCGCTAATGAGCACTGAGAGATATACAAAGAAAGAGATCTTTTTTCGTGCGCGAAAGCAAAATCTGGGCATATCATTTGGCAGGCTATAAAAAGGCATGCGTTGCTATTCCAGCCTAATTTTCATATTCGTGAATTTGCGTATACGTCAATGCCATGCTCCTTTACTCAAACTTGTAAGCAAATTGGTAAGGAAGGTTTCCGAGCTGTTCATATGCTATAATATCAAGAAGCAGGTGCAACTATTTGCTATGTAGGCAAGTGTGGTCGCTTTGTTCTGACAAACGATCGGGAGGGCAGGGCCATAACTGAACTTTCAGCACTGGTTATGCCAGCAGTGTGTGCTCTTCTATATTGTCGATCGTAAACATTACCTTTCAAAAAAGCGTACATTTAGCTGCCCAAAAACATGCTAGCATCCCCCACTCAGGCAGTCCGTCAAAGACTTGTGTGGACTGATGAATCGAAGCTCGCTGTTTTCAATACCGGTTTGAGAGCTACAGTGAAGCAGCTCGATTATGAAATACACTATGATTAGTGCCTTCAGAAGGTGGTCAGGTTCGGTGGTGGTGGCATGGTGGTATGGGTTTGTTGCACTGTAGCTAATACCAGAACTCCGTCGCAAAGAAGCCATTGTGAACCAGCATAATACTTGGGCATCCTATATAAACGTCGGTATTCCAAGTACGATGGCCCCGAAAAGTCTAGATTGTACGTGACATCTAGAGAACTATCCTGAGTACAACAACTATCTTAGAGGGAATTTTTTAACAATGGTCCTGATCACTAATATTCTCCACTGAATCTATTGCTATGGCCAGCTTGAGTGCTAATCTGAATCTCATCGAAAACCTCCACGATGCTTTAGAGCAAATGGAAAAAATTGTCTGCTCTTGGTATCACCTCAGGAAATGTCATATTTAGGCTCTATGTCATTGCTGGCGTGAAATTCCTTAGGAATAATGAGCAAAGATCGTATCCGTATCAACCTGCACACACAAATGAATAGAAATTATGATAGCGACACTAAACATAAGTAGTTGAATAACTAAATGCTAAAACATAAGAGGTGTATCTTCTGCAGTGGCTGTGGGTGGGTGCATGCCTAGTAATGCTACAGGATGATTTGTTCGAGAAAGCTCAAGCTTTCCAGTAAGAATGGCTGGTCCATTAAACTTATGGTGACCTCTATATCCCTGGTTGCCTGTGAAGTCCCTTTACCTCTTCATAACAGTGGTTTTCAGTCAACTCGCTAAAATTCCCACCTTATAGTATGCGAATTTAGATAACGTTCGTTCAGTCTCCATACTGCCATTCTTAACCAAGTTACTAACTAGTGGTAGCCTAGCAGCTGAACGGTTATATCAGTTCATCACGTATCACTAGCAAGTTTCGATCGGTATTTAGAGCTAGCCATTCTAGAGAAATTGCTGTGCTTCGGGTTTACAATGACCTGAATATTGCTGATCAGGGTATGACCTCTCAGCTGGTTCTCCAAGATCTCCCAGCGACGTGTACATAGTTGATACCATATCCACCTGGAGCGCCTCTCGACACGCCTAGGTATCACTTGCTAAACAATAACTAAGGTATCACTTGCTAAACTGTAACCTAGGTATCACTTGCTAAACCACCACTTGCTAAACCATTAAACCAGCCAGGTCTACTAAGTGCAAGGTTGAAAAAGCAAACAAAAGATCTGGACTGACTGTCCATCGACAGGCATATGAAGATAGTGTAGGTCGTACCAATGCATCCTAGCAAAGGCCAAGTCTAGCTTCTATAAAAACATTGTTGAATCACAGATGCACAATCCAAAAATGCTGATGTTGACGATCAACCATCCCAACCGCTCCCAGACTAGCTCCTTACCTGGTGATCCTTGTGATGATCTAGCCGATCGCTTCTCTTGATTCTTTGTGCAGAAGATAGACAAGATCAGGGAGTCCATCCCTGCAATGAAAACATCCTCCCCCTAGAATGCTGTTCCCGATCCCTGGCTGCACCTCAATGTCTACATTTAAGCAGGTTACAAGTGATCTAGTCCTGAAGTTCGTATCCCAATCAAAGAAGATAACAAATCCTCTGGACCCTATTCCCACTGTCCTGCTCCTACGTTGCATTGATCTGCTGCTGCCATACATAACTAACATCATTAATATGTCATTAGCCCCAGGTCATGTCCCAGCACCTTTCAAAAAAGCTGTTGTCAGGCTACTTCTCAAGAAAGCGACACTAGACCCAGAGAACTTGAGCAACTACCGCCCAGTCTCTCTTCTACCACTCCTATCAAAGACACTGGAACGGGTCGTGGTAGACCAGCTGAACTCTTATATCGAAACCTCACACCTTGCTAGTAAGTTCCAGTCCGGCTTTAGAGCTAATCACTCCACAGAGTCAGCATTGCTTAGGGTGTACAACGACCTACTTAAGAATGCAGACACAGGTAGAGTGTCTCTGCTTGTTTTGCTCAATCTTTCGGCAGTTTTTTATACTATCGATCACAAAGTTCTTCTAGAGCACCTCTCATCTCGCCTGGGCATCACTGGCACTGCACAACAGAGTATTGACGTGAATGGACAAAGATCATCTGAAGTACCTCTGAAATATGGAGTACCTCAGGGCTCAGTGCTAGGTCCGGTTCTTTTCACGGTTTATACTCTGCTTCTTGCTGATGTGATTGCTAAGCACAATCTAGGCTTTCACTTCTATGCGGATGTCACTCAGTTGTACCTTTGCTTTGATCCCTCCCAGCCTTCGAGCACCTCAAATTCTCTCAACTTGCTGCATGTATTGATGACATCCGCACATGGATGGCAGCAAATTTTCTAAAACTAAACGACGATAAAACTAACTTACTAGTTATGGGCAAACCCAGTGTGATTCAGAAATTGGAAAGGCTGACGCTCAAAATTGGCTCTGCCAGCATATCTCCAGTTGCATCAGCTCGAAATCTAGGTGTCATATTCCAAAGTGACCTCTCGTTAGACGACCACATCAGCTCCACAGTCAAATCTGCCTACTTTCAGCTACATAACATTACTAAAATTCGGGCTTGTTTAGATAAAGATACCACGTCTAAGTTGGTCCATGCATTCGTGACATCCTGTCTCGACTTTTGCAACTCATTGCTTACTGTCCTACCGGTATGTGCATTCAGGCGATTGCAGCTGGTGCAAACCTCCACAGCTAGGCTTGTCTGTCGTGAGCGTTGCAGTTGCCGCATCACACCACTTCTCGCCGACCTGCACTTGGTCACCAGTCAAGCAACGGATCGACTTCAAGGTTTTGTCGCTCACGTTTAGATCACTTCATTCTTTGGCTCCAGCCTATCTATCAGATCTACTCCCCCACCAGGCCAAGCATCTTACCACCTGCTTTTCGGAAGCCAACAGTCTACCAATACCTCGTACAAACCTCAAATCCTTTGGTGACCGTGCATTTAGTTCGTATGCTCCCAAAGCCTGGAACCCCCTCCCGACCTGCGTCAGAACGTCCCCTGACCTGACCACATTTAAAAGGAACTTAAAAACACACCTATTTAGGACAGCATTTAGTGGGTCCCTGTGATTCGTCCTTCATGAGCTTACGCTTGCTGACACTGTGCATGCTGCCACTAACCATATTTGCATGCTGACCCTGTGCATGTCACCCCTAACCATATTATTCATTGTGTTTGTTTTTCAAGCATGATTTTACTTACCATTCAATTGCATTTCCCTTTGCAGCAAATGTAAAGCGCCTAGAAAGAGATTAAGTTCTCTGAGGGCGCTTTATCAAGTATATTATTATTATTACTATTAAAATTCGTTATATTGTACCTTAATAAGAAATGCCTGCATGTAGATGCAAATGACTTTCGATAATCTGTAGAAGCTCTAATATACAGGGTACCTTAGGGTTTGTAAAATGGCTGTCGGTTGCCCTACTAGCCCTTAAAGTATGAGGTGCCTCAGTGTTTGGCCTTGGGTCCGATTCTTTTCTTTGTCTTTAGTTTCCTTTTAGCCGATGTCATCGCCAAACACAATCCCTGCTTTCATTTCTATGTCGGCGACACTCATCCTCCGATCCTTCTCAGCCTTCTGCTACGCATCTGACTTGCTTAATTCCCTCGAAACCTGTATGTTTAGCATTTGAATTGCCACTAGCTCCCTGAAGCTTAACGACGATAAGACTAACCTAGTAGGTATTCGAAAGTAGTCTAGTGGCAGCCTAAAGTTTCAGAATCTCACCCTTAAGATTAGTTTCCCTAGCATCACTCCATTGACATCTGCACTCTGCTTGGATTTGCTATTCCAAAATGGCTTGTCATTGTATGAGCACATCGCCACCACTGTCAAGTCGGCCTACTTTCGGCAATGGAACATATAGCCCAAAGCCGAGCAGGCTTGGACAACCAAATTGCCAGCCACTAGTTCATGCTTTTGTAATAATGCATCTAGATTACTGCGATTTCCTTTATTTTGGACCTCTGGCCTGTGACCTTAAGCATCTGCCATTGGTGCAAAACCCAGCAGCTCCACTGATCCGTTAGAAGCTGCATCGCTGGAGATACCCATCTCACCACTTCTGTCTGAGCTTCACCACCTCTCTATCAAGGATTCGCTTGCACCTATTTAGTCCCCTTGCTCATCTATTGTCGGCTCTGTCGCACCACCTGACATCAGTCTGTAGGTTCTAGAGAGCAACTGCCCCCTAAGCCTGGATGGGGTCTGGAGCGAGCTGGGCCATCCCCTCTAGGCCGGGTTGGAGCTTAGACAGATAATCTGGTCGGCGCATGGGCACAGGATTTTACTTGACCAAATGCTCATGAGGCACTCCATCAATTCTTGCTTTGACACTACCTCAAGCATAGCGTTGGCAGTATTTCAATGAAGAAATAGCAGTCAGTATGGTTGCCGTCTGCAAGGATGTAACGCAACTAGATGGGTAGTCTGTGACAGCGTAGGGTGCAGCGTAGCAGCTACCGCGTCACCGTTTTGCTCTGCCTCTTACTTGGTTAGTTTTATATCGTTCACTGTAGTATCCCCAAGCTAATGGATCGTGCATGGTCATGGTGAAACTGTCCACGGTTACAGAAATAAGTGAGCAAACAGAACTGGTTGGTGACCTCAGCCGGCAGCCAGCAGTTCTGCCTGGCTCTGGCATCATCCAGAGCTTCTGAACTGAGTGAGAAGAGCAGTCAGAGTGATAGATGATGTGTGGTCAGTGCCTGGCAACGTGACCACTAGAGCCCGGAGGAGTTACTGTGGACGCGGTCGCAGATGAGCTGCCCGAGCTCTGCAATTCAGAGATCAGCTATGCCGTGACAGTCACTGTGTGGCGCGTTACTTTAATGTCAAGGTCTCATCGATGCCTGGAGTTTTCGCTAAGGGATCTCCTCATTGCTCCTTCCTTATCTAGTTGTACTTGGTACTTCCAAAGCTGTGACTCAGTAATGAGGCAGTGGCTGTAGTAATAGCTACTTTGGATATTAGCGATGCCTCTGTTCGCTGTGTGTGGTAAAGCAATAACCCAAACTATGGTGACTAGTGGCTAGCTGCATCAGCTCAGAAGAGAGTAGTTGTGCTGGGAAGACTTTTTGCAAAATAGACCCTGCTTTCTTCCATCCGACGACGAACAAAAAAATGTTTCGCAAACTGACTCATTCCTACTACAGGACAGAACCATGACTTGCGCCAGCCATATGTGCAAGCTGGCAACTGCTCTGTAGCAGCTGTCTTTTTCTGCATCTTGCACGTGGTCTTGACGTTTGTCGCTGCTCATTGTGGCTAAGAGAGCACAGAGTCGGTGCTAGATGTTCTAATGCTTAGGTTGCCAGCTCACTCATTTGTGCGAGCCATCGGCTGCCATCACTTTTTTCTTTTACTTTTTTCCAAAATGTCACTTATTGGCTTGGTTTGATCTCTTTTTCTTCAGGGAAGATTATAATATCTGTTCTGGATCCAGTGGATACAGTGGGCCTTGGAGCATCGGATGTTACCCAACTGACCGAATCTGTTCGATCCAAGATGATGGAGTGCTATGCGCAGACAAGTAAGGAGCTGGACACCCGGAGTTGATCCGTTGCCGGCCTTTGCATACAAAGTACAAAGCTCCGTCGTACAAGCCGTGGCAGCAGGCGACCGACTTCAGGTAGTGCAATGTGCCACCTTGATATTGATGCCAACGAGAGAATTGAAAATGACCATCGAAGTACTTGCCGTTCGTGGTTTAGACGAAAATTAAACTGGAGCCCATTGGCGTAATTGAAGTATGAGGAAGCATCTGCTGGTGACCTTCGTCGCGAAAGAGATGCTCTCTCAAGATGTTGTGGGTGGTTATTTGTGACCACCAGCAACCGAGCTTTGGGGACGGTGCAGCATCATGGTTTAAGTGACATGGCAGCCATTGGCTCTTATCAGTTCTTGCAGTCTGCCTGCATTTCGTTGGGCATGTCTTTCTGTCTAGAACTTTTAATGGCACTTGCATCTTCGTTGCAAGTGTAGTCTGACATCATACGTTCCAAAGAAAACCACACTTGAGAAACATGTTTTTAATGCACCAGCTTACATTTCGTCAGCTGACGTGTCCTCACATCGGTGAGGTTATGGAGATGCTGCATATACTATACTTAGCATTGCAATTATCTTACTGATCATATGTGATGTAATGGAATGTTGTGTAGTTTATCTGTGTCTAGCACTCCACAACATCAGAAAGACTAAGTGAGTCTAACGCTGTAGAGTTTTCTACAGCACACTTTAAGCCAAACCGTCTTTCAATACTCTTGAGGTTGCCAACAGACTTTATCTCATGCAACAAAGAGAAACTGAGAAGCATAGCTGAGCCAGGAGGGCAGTTGAAGTAATGAGTAGCATGGAATTACCAGCTCAGGACGGCTGGAAAGGATGTGCCACAGTCGGCAGCAGGCGAGTAGTTGCCATTTGGTAAGAATTGTAGAAGTGATCTCCACAGTCTAGGTTCTGCTGAGCAAAAGCTTTGTCGTCAACGGTCTTTAAGTAGAGGAATGGAACTGCTAATTTATTGTCCATAGATGACTTGAGGGTACAAAGAGACTGAACTGGTGCAGCAGCTGTGCTAGGTATGAAGGAGCCAAGCTTTGGTGAGCCTTTCGAGTCAGTTTCAGAGCTTTGCTCTGTATCAGCTGATAAACCGGAAGCCGTCGAAGCTCCTTCAGTAATCGAGAGATTTTCACACTTCTGGGATTTGTTTAACACTACATTCATTGCAGCCATATCCATCACCAGCCTTGTGGCTTTTTTGTTAGCCCAGCAAAATTGGAATTGCAATAATCTAGGCTCGGCAGAACCATGGAGCTAGTTAGAAAAAAGTGCAACCTATCGTGGGTAGATACTCTCGTTTTTTAGATAAGGATTAGACGTGATGGCTATTTGTGGAGGCAGAATTGTATGTGCAACTTTCAAAGACACTTAAATTTTGAGCACACACTGATGGTCGCACAACAGCATCGCCTATTAGAAGAGCGGAGGCTTCTAGTCCAGCCACACGATTAGGGTGTCGAATAACTAGCAGTGTGGTTTATCTTCGTTCACTGTAAGGAAATTTGCCGACATCCAGCATTGAATGTCTGCAAGGAATGCATTCGTGATTCGAGGAATAACAAGATGACTGAATGCTGTGGAGACGGTGACGGGAGAGCACACTTTAGGGGCAATGTGGTTGGATAGGTAGGTTAGCACAATCAAGTGAAAGGAGGTGTTAGTCAGACAGGATCTTTAAATCGACTTTATGCTTGATCGGGAGCCAGTGAGGCTCCAGATATGTATTCACTGCAGAGCTACCTCAGGTTTATCAATCCCCGGAGCAGACTCTGACGGTTTAAACGATAGATACAGTTGAGTATCATATAATATATTTTGTATAATATTAATAATAGGTTGTTTGAATAACACCTTAAAAAAGAACCGAGTCTCTATTCAGCCACTTGACAACTTGCTGCTAAAGAAGCGATAGGTATGAGTTAATGATATGGATGGTTTTAAAGCTTAGAAACGAATTGAAAAGCAAGCAAATACCATGCTTAGACCGGCATACAAAAGCACACTCGAAGACAGTCCGGGCACTGGTTAATTGGACCTCTGGGTACTAACATGCAATAAATCATGCACTGATCCCCAAAGCGAGTTCAGGAACAAAAAAGACAAGTTCACTGGCGAAAAGTAAATGCTTAGGCAGAACAGATGCCCCTTTTGCTGAGACTTAGCTAGCACAAAGTCAGTGCAGTTAGGGACAGTAGCTGGAAGCTAGTTTACGACTTTCGGTGTCTACCGAACAGTATTGGTCGGCTGGTGCAAGCAAGTGCAGGGAGCTGTGAGCCAGACTGAGGATGTTGAACTCCATTCGTTGAATGATGGGGATCCAAAGACGATCGAGACATGCATTCTCTGCAGAGCTACCTCACGTTATAAAAAAAGTTGGCTGATTCAACAGCCTCATTTGTAAAGCAGCAGCAAAGCCTGACAGCTATCACCACTGCTGGCACTGAACAGTAATAAATCGTCCACTGCAAGACTCAATTCCACGACCGGGGTCGTGGAGAGGACGCTCTCATCGACCCTTGAGCTAAGTCAGTCAGTATCACGTAGCATGTGTTTGTTGCCTGGTTGGCAGCAGGCTGTGCCGTCACTTTTGTGCTTCAACTATGTACCTGTATGTGATACCGGTCCAAAGAGTCACCTGAGGTCTGGGTCAAGGTGCAGTCAAGTGTCAGAGCCTGATCAGCTGTTATCTAGTGTATGCTGGCTTGCGATTCCCAGGGATGTTGCCTCTCTGCCCCAATAGATAAGAGATTATCTTGGTCATAGGATGTGCACCTGGGGCGCTTGCTTATTTTGATCGTTTACATGTGCTTGAGTCAGGTAAGAGCACAGCTACCACATTCTTTCAACAATTACTGCCAGAGTTGCGATGTAGGGCCCCATCGACGCCATGATTGGTAGGTTGTCCAATCAAAAGAACTGGTGAACTGAATTTAATCGTAAGTGACTCTGTGAAGAAATGAATCACTGCCAGTTGCAAGTGGCCACCTCAAATTTGATACGAGTCAGCACTAGGCTGTCATATGTTGTTCATATGAGGTCATTTATAACTCAAGCATCAAAAGAGACCTCAATGGAGTACATGCCGACAGGATCACCTTCGAAGTAGAGTTGTAAGCACTACTCAACGGCAGCATCTAAGATAGGCAGCTGACGTTGCTTCCCGGTGGCTTGCCTAACAATCCTCGAATTTGCTAAAGCAGTCTCTTTCCAACCGTAGACTTGGCTGGTGTTTCGGAGCTGCGATGTTGACTTTATCGCTGAAATCTCCACCTGTTCACCCTTTCTAAATTGTATTTCCTTGATTTTTGAAACAGCATGCTATGAAGCAGGTGCAGGGTCACTATGATTTGCTTATCTGCCGGCTTGTGCAATCAGGTGCTTATTTAGAATTCGGGCTTGTTTAGATAGGGACACCACATCTAAGTTGGTCCATGCATTTGTGACATCCTGTCTTGACTCCTGTAACTCACTGCTTGCTGGCATACAAGCATGTGCAATCAGTCGCTTACAGTTGGTGCAAAACTCTGCAGCTAGGCTTGTCTGTCGTGAGCATCTTAATTGCCACATCACACCACTTCTCACCGACCTGCACTGACTCACAATCAGGCAGAGTATCGAATTCGAGGTTCTGTCATTTACTTCTAGGTCTCTTCACATTCTCTGGCTCCAGCCTACTTATCAGAACTGCTCCTCCACCACCAGGGCAAGAGTAGTAGCACCCACTGTTCCGATTCGAATCGTTTGGCTCTACCTTTTACGAGCCTCAAAATCTTTGGAGAGCTCGCCTTTAGTTTGTATGCCCCTAAAGTCTGGAGCTCACACCCAACGCAAGTCCAAATGTCCCCTGACATGTCATTTAAAAAGAAGCTTAAAACGCATCTTTTATCAGCATTTAGTGAGTCTGCGGTTCGTTCTTCGTGTGGTTGTGCATGCCTATACTGTGCCTGCTGCTTGTGGGTGTTACCTCCAATCATTTTGTAATGCTTTCTGTATAGCATTTTAAAAATGCCTAGGAAGAGATTCGTTTCTCTGAGGGTGCTTTACAAATGTATTATTATTGTTATTATTATTAATTAATTAATAATAATAATAATAATGTACTTGATAAAGTGCCCTCAGAGAACTTAATCTCTTTCTAGGCTCTTTACAATTAATTAAGGTGGGGACACTGGGTTTTTGCACAGTGCCAAGCTTCTTGGCTTCAAGATCCAAGTCGCAGGATCGAGTTATTCAGCTGACAGTGTCTTATTGCCGTCTGTAAACTGGACTTTAGGCTGCTAGTGCTTTTATATTGCAGTACTGTGGGCCGCGATAGCCCAGTAGTTAAAGTGCTGGCTTTTTACAACCGAGGTCGTGGGTTCGAATCTCGCAGGGGCGATCCCATATTGCCATCTGCAACTTGTGGTGATAGCTGTTACGTCTCTTCTGCTGCTATACAGATGAGGCTGTAGAATCAGCTAGTGTTTATTTATTATTTAGTACACATGACACCATTGAATTATCTATTGTGTATCTAATTGTTTACCAGTCAGCAACAAGCCCCATGAAGCCAGACTGAAAGGATTTGCGACCTGCTGTAATTGGGGGGTTTAGGCACTGTCGTACTCCTTTGAAGTTTCCAACATTGCACCAGTGCCTCCTCCAGGAGTTGTGTAGGCACTGTCCTGCCGGGCACCGAAACACTGGGCAGGTACTCACAGAGTCGGTGCTAAGCTGAACTTGGCAGGCTATTTAGCTGTGCACTAGTGGTTTAGCAGCTCAGTCGAGGCTTAGCCGGTTTGCTTCCCAATAACAGGTGCAACCTCGAAATGAGAGGGTTACCAGGAAAGATGCAGTCAGTTTGAAAATGGCAGTGGCTGACTTGGTTGTCTGGCCACAGCTG
Source organism: Cristatella mucedo (assembly GCA_009760855.2). Taxonomy (NCBI): domain Eukaryota; kingdom Metazoa; phylum Bryozoa; class Phylactolaemata; family Cristatellidae; genus Cristatella; species Cristatella mucedo. The sequence goes on along the minus strand of WPIO01000005.1, from coordinate 10,425,296 downwards.
GTTATGTATCCGAAGTCGTTAATCCTCAGACACAGTGCAGCAGCAACTCACCGTTCCAGCTTTGGATTTTGCTTCAGAGCAAGCTGACCACTGATTTTCGGGATTTTATTGGGCGGCCTACTCACATTCGAACCCTGACAGCACTGGCTGGCACCTCTGCTAGCTCTATATGTGTTCTCGGCCGGTCATGTGCCCTGATCCTGCTGCTTCATCTGACCCCTGACCCCCTGACCCGGCTTCCTACACCCTAGCAGCAGCAGCAGTAGCAGCAGCCAGAAGCAGCTTCCTTCCAACACCAGCCAGCTGCCTGCCCCCATCAGCTCCAGCCGAATGTCGTCCCTCTCCCAATGTCTGCCGACCAGAACCACCAGCCGACTGCTGGTCGGTTGCCGTTGCCAGAATGGCACCCTTTTCTACCGGAGGCCTCCGTCATGTCACCTGGTGGCTAGTCGGCCCAGTCCGCCTGCTCCCTGCTCCCTGCCCAACGGCCCGTCGGCCATGGCAGGCAGGCAGGGAGGCAGCAAGTCGCTCGCTCGACATGCCAGCTCATGCCAGTGCATGTCGCATGCACCCACCATCGACCGGCCGGCGACCCTGCCAGGGCAGCCTCATTTACCAGCGGCAGCAGCTGCCAAGTGGCTGCTGCTGCTGCTGGTTCGAGCGAGCTGCACTCAGCCGTGGCTCTCCCTTGACCAGTTCGGCTTGCTGAGACAGACCAGCCGGCCGAACTGGCGTTCACTTCGAACTCGCTGGCATAAACAACACTGCAAACTGACCATTCGTTGAACCCTAATGTAGCAGCTGTGCACGCGTGCGAAACAAGCTCAACAAGCTCCATGCAGACGACATTTAAATAAAAAAAAATACTGTCAGCTTGTCGAGGAGAAGAGGTGCTCAATTTTCTGCTAGGTTAAGCCGATAGCAGATAAAGAAGAGGCTATTCAAATGCCAGAGGTAACGGCTACGGTAGCTCACCATTTGGCAAGGTTTGGGCACTCGAATTGTGACATGCTCGACCCGTGAGACAGGAGCTGCACCCTCGGTCCTTGGTGCCGTTCGTCATCTAGCCAGATCCTTTCGAGTCGTAATCGAGACCGGGATTATGCCGAGAATGTGAACGACCTCGACCTTTCGAAATGGAGCCAGTAATAGGAAGGCTAAGGGAGTGGCAGGCGGCTCGGTCGCCTGGCCGACCCATTCAGGTCGGTCCAGCAGGGGCCAGGGCTGTTGGCTGCTGGACCCATGCCTATTAGCTTGCGCATCGCCTATCACATTTATGCCAACAGCCCCCCAGCTAATCTTATCGCATTCAAGTTGGACACGAATGAACTTAATGCAAACAGGTCCGGATCGAATGTAGAGCCACTCGGTGTGCATGCAACTTCGGCCAGTTCCTCCCCAACGGTGCAAGCAGATGTCGTAGGCCTGGCAGCTGAAAGTAAGATTGGCAATCATGATGCCGGAAAGGATTGAATCACAGGCGACATCGTGCTAAAGTTCCTGTTTCTCTTAACTGGTTGGGGACTCAAAACAATAAGTAATAATAATAATAATAGCACATCAATAATAACGATACATAGTGACAACAAGCCAAAGCAGCTGCATCAAGCAGCTGTCTGTTGTCGACGAAGCCTAGAGCAAACATTGCCATTTGTACTTGCGCTTGCTTGGACCACGTATCGGGCGCTTCAGATTGGATACTAAAAAAATGCGTAAGTCTAGTGCTTCAACAGTGCAGGGTTGAGAATTACTTTGAATGTCTCTACAGCCAACGAATATTTGTCTCTAACATAAGTCATTGCCTGTATACCTAGTCGATAATGATTATAGGAGGAGGCTATCATCAAGTCTTGTCCTTCAGCTGTGCAGGGTCTTGAATTAATTTGACCATCTCTAAAGCCTGCAGCTGCAGTTGCTGGATCGAAAGGCATTAGTTTTATGACTAGCCTTTGTAAATTATAGAAGGAAATCAGCAATAAAATGGGTGTTGTCATAAATTCGTCGAGCAACAGATTATATGGAAGACCACCTGTAAAGTACTGCCAATATGTGCCATCGTTGCATCCATTAAGTGCTGCAAAAGTCAATCCCAGTTAATAATCATCGTTTTGTTCACAGCATGGGGCAGCATGGCCTGCGAGTGCTGGTGCAGGCTATGTCCAAACCTATGTCCAACCGAAGGGATGGCAAGCCAACTAAAGCACCTTATTTTTCAATGATTGGCTGCTACAGACAGGTCAAGGTCGATCTTTGCCGAATCCTAGAAACCTATGTGACTATACGTCGTATCATCGCTAAGCTATCGAAACTGGCGAAACGGCCTCTCAGCTCGATGACATTTTCACATGCATTTAACTAAACTTGCGAACAGTTGTGACTGCACTGCCGGAAAATAGTGTATATCCTTGAATACTTTAGGAAAGCTCTCCTTGGCAACCATAGCCCAAACATTTTACCACCCGGTGCACCACTTTGCTAAAACCTCTCAAACCAATGCAGGATGACAATCGTGCGTTTAGCCAGAAAATTATTCACTTTTATTTTAATAATAAATATAATTACGATACGTGTGATATAGCGCCATCAGATAACTCGATCGCTCTCTAGGCACGTAGATATGGAATTGATGGACACAATTCCAGAGGAATGGCGCCATTCTTGTTGATGGACTTCATAATCTCGCCTATATTTTGAAAAAGAAGCTATAGAAGCGAACAGCTAGGTCATCGCAGGGATCACTAGGTAAGGATCTAACCTGGTAGCGGTTAAAGAGATGGTTGGTCATCGACACCAGCGTTTTTGGATTGTGCGTCTATGATTCGACAATGTTTTCATACAAGCTAGACTTGGCCTTTGCTATTATCAATTGCTTTGATTTTCAGAAGTCCTCGCCTGCCTGCCGACGGAGAGTCAGTCGTGATTTTGTGCATACTTTATTAAGCATTCGCTTAGTAGACCTAGCCAGTTAAGTTTCTGTGGTAAACCTTAGGCCGTCGGGACGAGGGCGTACATTTCGCTTAGTAAGAGATGCAAAGTCTTCGAGTATGTCGGCTAGTTTCCGTTGTAGCTATCTACCAATGATGACATGTCAGAATGGGGATTTAGCAGCACAGGCGAAGCAGGTATTTTTGCACGGACTGCACCAATGTCGAGAGTCTTGAGGTTTCGCCATTCACAGAGGATTTTAGGTGACAAGGAGGGCACACATTGTAAACTGAATGAGATCTTTAAGTGTTCAGATAAGCAGAATTTGGTAATAATTAGTGATGACAGCGTGAAGATGTAGGAGAACGTTTGGGCACGTGTGTGACCCTTGATATGAGTAGGGCCATGCACATAAGCCACAAGAGACCATGAGTCAGTCAGTGCACGAAATTCGGTGCAGAAAGCGTCAGATGAGTTGTCAAAATGAATGATGAAATCATCAGTAACGAGAAAGGATCGATTTCTTGCACACAGATTCGAAATGAGATCAGATAAATCTGAGGTAAAGGAAAACTTGGTACCTGGAGGACGATATACTACCACCAAAATCGGTAGCTTGTTGTCGAGTAAACAAAAAACAATAGATTCAAAAGACTACTTCGAGGGGACCGCAAACGGATTGAAATTGAAGGACGTACATGTAAAAATAGCGACTACACCTTCAGTTTGAGTGATCTACGCGTTTGAAAGCAGAAGAAGCCTATCGGTGTTGCATCGTTAATAGTCGGGCAGCTTACAGATTTTAGCCCTGTTTCGGTTAAGGCGAGCAGGTTAAGGTCTTTAAAAAATAAGGTCACTTAATTATAGTATTTTATTGCACATTGAACGTGGATTCTAAAGACAAGTGTTAGGTTGGACTGCCGGACTTACAGCAGACCTGATGACCACTAAGCTAGAGAGATTTGCCGAAACTCTTGAGAGACTGACTCTGTGTCTGTTATGGCTCATGTGTGTGACCCTACTCACATCAAGAATCACGCAGACTCGACCAAATTTTCTTCTACAATTGTCTGCTGTTATCACCAATTATTAAACAATTCTGCTTATCCGACCACATGCAGATCTCATTAAGTGTACAGTGTGTGCCCTCCTCGTCGTCGAAAGTCACATATGAATCGCGAAACCAGCAATGCTCATTCTAGGTTCCAATTACATTTCAAAAGCTCTTCGCAGAAGGCAGATAATCATATTAGCCAACCATATTTTGAAGGAAAAAGCACAGCGTTCAGCTTAATATATGTCTTAAAATGGTCATAAGGTTAACCTCATTTTCCTAGACTTGAGATAAATTGATGTCAGTGTCTTTGGCAGAAAAAAATCAATGCTAGTCGTTCGTGAAAAATGCAGGCTACGTCTCTAACCCTGTCTCACATAAAAGTGGCAGATTAGAACTGGAGCAATCAAGTGGGGCTTACTGGAATGCTAATTTAGCTCCTATGAATAAAACCTCTCGATTCTTGTCTGATTGTATTTTCGGCAGCTTTGATAGTTCCTAACCCTGCGTTTAATACAGTGTACATAGCTAAATCGGATGTGATTCTAATGTATTGACCTGACCTTATTACATGCCAGCCAATTTAGTAAGCTACAAGCAAGACGCCTTCACTCTGAATAAGCATGACGTTTGAGCAACTGACTTTTATTTTGCTATCGTCGGCAAAATGCAGTTATGTCTGCGTTTGCCTTGCCATGGTCCACGAATTGGGAATTTCAAAAAGAAGGCCGACCCAAGCCGCTGCATATGTCTGAACCCACATAGCCGAAAGCCGAGCTTGTTTGGTATCTTTAGTCGTCAGCATTGTGTCCTACCACCCTGCACAATCTCCCGAAAGTTGTGCTCTGAATCCCTCTAACCTTGTAGTCATCAGGCCGACTATAATCCGGTAGGCCAATCTTAAAGCTAGTATTTGGAATTCTTGCTTAACGTGCGCTAAAACCCTGATAGGGGACATTATTATTGACGATAGTCTTGACGTGTTCAGTTTGAGCGAGACCTGGCTGAAATCAGCCAACAGTTCGAATAGAACCGAGGCGACCCTGACAGGTTTTGCTTTCTTTTATACGCCTAGATTAATCAAAAACGGTTTGAGATTCTTCGTTGTCGCACGTTTCTCCCTCGATTTCCAACCACTTGCAATCCCCTCAAATTAGTCTTTCAATCTCTTGTTTTTAGTTTCTCTCATAGCAAGCTGACAATGGTGGCAGTAATCTGTCGCCCCCAGATATCAAATCCTCTTTAATCACAGATTGTTCTATACTCATTTCAATTTTGTGTCAAATAAATTCATTATTCCTCGTTAAAAGTAATTTTAACCTTCAGCTTGGAAACTTAACTGGCGCTTTTAAGGGCCGAATTTAGTGAAATTGCCGACTGACTTATTTTGACTGGTGGCTTATGTGTATGACCCCACTCACAACAAGAATCGCACACTCAATCCAATATTCTCGTTAAAGTATATGCTACTATTCGTGATTATCATCAAATTACACTTTGATCACCTGCAGATCTCATTCAGCCTACTTTGTGTGGCCTCGTCTGCTCCCAAAATCATCTGTGAAACGCCAAACCTCAAGAAACTTGATGTCGTGTATGCCGTGCAATCAAAGTTATAATCCAGGCCCCTGCTTCTCAGTCCCCCTTCTGACCTGTCACCCTTAGAGAAATGCTGCAATATGACAACATATCTGACCTGCTTAGCGAGTTTTCGCCTTTGAATAATTAGAGTGTGCACCATCGCCCGGAATGCCTGTGGTTTACCTAAGACATTGATATAGCTAGGTCTACTGAGTACAACCTTCAAAAAGCATACACAAGATCAGGATTGACAGTTAATCGTCAGGCACACGAAGACTACTGTTGATCACACTAATCAATTCTCGCAAAGGCCAAGCCTAGCTTCTATAAAAATATGCCAAAATCACTGATGCACAACAAACAATTGTAATGTCTACAGTTCACCGTCTCCTTATCCCACGCAATGTTTGTACCTTACCTAGGGATCCTTGTTGCGATATAACCCATCGCTTTTCTAGCTTCGTTGTCAGCAAGATAGAGACAATCGGAGAGTCCATTTCTAAGGTAGCACCATCCGCTCTGGACTTCTGTCACTCACTAAAATACCAAAATAGATACATCCCTCAATTCCGTGCAGCTCCTTAATAATAATAGCAATAATATATTTGATAAAGCTCCCTCAGGGAACTCAATCTATTTCTAGGCCCTTTACAATTGCTGCAAAGGAAGCACGAATCGGATCCTTGCAATCAATCGCGAACGTACGCTTTTGATACCATCGATCACAAAGTACTTCTAGAGCGCCTCTCATCTCGCCTGGGCATCACTGGCACTGCTCTGCAGTGGTTCAGGTCCTATCTCAGTGGGAGACTCCAGAGTGTTGACGTGAATGGACAAAGATCATCTGAAGTACCTCTAAAATATGGAGTACCTCAGGGCTCTGTGCTAGGTCCGGTCCTTTTCACCGTTTATACTCTCCCTCTCGCTGATGTGATTGCCAAGCACAATCTAGGCTTTCACTTCTATGCGGATGACACTCAGTTGTACCTTTGCTTTGATCCCTCCCAGGCTTCGAGCACCTCAAATTCTCTCAACTCACTTGCTGCATGCATTGATGACATCCGCACATGGATGGCAGCAAATTTTCTAAAACTAAACGATGACAAAACTAACTTACTAGTTATTGGCAAACTCAGTGGGATTCAGAGATTGGAAAGACTGACCACATTTAAAAGAAACTTAAAAACATACCTATTTAGGACAGCATTTAGTGGGTCCTTGTGATTCGTCCTCGATGTGCTTATGCGTGCTGACACTGTTCATGCTGCCACTAACCACATTTGCATGCTGACCCAGTGCATGTAACCCCTAACCATGTTATTCATTTTGTTTGTTTTTCAAGCATGATTTTACTTACTATTCTATTGCGTATCACTTTGCAGCAAATGTAAAGCGCCTAGAAAGAGATTAAGTTCTCTGAGGGCGCTTTATCAAGTGCAATATTATTATTATTATTATAACGTACAATCGCAAGCAGTCGATGGCAATCGAAACTTATGGCCCGGGCTATCACCCTCACTGGCGGCCACTCGATGAGAAATTGGCAGCGTGAAGCTCAATTGTCATTGCATATGGCATTCCGCTGCTTCCAAAATTGAACCAAAGCATTTTCAGGCTGCTTTGCAAGTTAACTGTCCGCAATTCACGTTATGAGACAGCCATGATCGGGCCGATACCGAAATTCAAGGAAAATTGACAAGATTGGCTGCTCGAAACTGCTCCTCTCATTACATTAACATCCGATTGTTCGATTGCTCATAGTTTGCACCCATTGCTTATTCAAACCGACGACGACAATCCATGGCAATAGACAGCAATGTCCCAGGAAAATATGCCAATCCGTAACGGTCCATTACAAATAGACTAACAGCTGCTGAGAGAATATCAATCTTGTTTTGTTTATTAAATCACGCTGTATTAAAATTTCCAAATGTAATCATATTCTTTCAAACGACTGAATAAGTAAAATTCCGGAAAAGGTACGGAAAGCGACGATAATGGCTTAGTTTCTACCACAATCTGTTTCAGATTGGCTAGAAATTGGCGGTTCGACGCTAAAATTATCGTTCCGCTCGACGTGTACTATACATGCACATACTTTTAACCCATTCTGAGCGTTTAATATCTGGCAATGAATGGCAATTACGGCAATGGCCCCGAAAAATATGGCAATCTGTTACGCTCACTTACAATTAGACATAAAGCTGGTGAAAGAAGATCGCCTAGAGAGAGAGATTAAGTTCTCCGAGGGCACTTTACCAAGTGCATTATTATTATTATTATCCAACTGTTCTTACTTATTACATGGCACTGTATTAAAAGTGAAACCGAATCCTTTCAACCAATTTCGAACGTACAATCAAGAGCGATGCACGGCCATTGACGCTAATGGCCCGGCTTCTATTGCAATCTATTTCCGATTGACCAGAAATTGGCGGTTCGAAGTTTCAAATATCATTCCACATAACGTTTACTATGCACACACATACTATCAACCCATTGTGAGCAGCCTTTTGTCGAGCCCAACTGTACCGTAGTAGCAATGTAGTCGTGCTTATTCCATGATGTGTGCGTACCGGCACGCCTGCAAGAAGGCGGTGCATCCATTGAGAAAGTAGAACTTCTTAGTTACACGGTTTTCTGGTCCATTTTACCCGCACCAGGCCAGCTGCTAGCGAACACTCATAGCTGCCTGTTGAGCTTCCTCTCACCCGAGCGATATTGTAGGTCGGGTCCTGCCAGTGGCCTTTGACGTTCTAACACGAGACTCGGTATAAATCGTTTCATTAGTTTGTGCTGTCCGATCTTGATGAGAAAGCACGAGATATCAAAATGATTTGCGTGCGTGCCGCAAAAGAAATAAAGTAGCCAAAGTCCTCGCCATTTATTGCGTCTTGAAACGCACACTCCATCGACGGCCGCTGCTCTACTATAATATGGCTCAGTGTGGCGCTAAAGTAGGCGTACATACGTCCCAGGCTATTCAGGAAAATCAATGCTTCAGCACAAATCATGTATGAACAGTTTATATCGAATATAAAGTTTTATTTAAACCAAGTACAGAATTTCCGAGCTTGCCGCGGTATGAAGTTGTCGTTTTCAGCGTCGGCTGCTCAATGTATCCCGCTGAGGCTATACCTTGCAAGCACAGCCAACTCTGAAACCACCATTGTTGTTATTATTACCATTTCCGTTGTTGTTATTGTTATTGTTATTATTGTAGCCAAAACCTGGATATCCTCCGTCGTTATTATTGTCGTTGTTGTTGTCGCTCAGAAAGTACTCTGCAGTACCATTTTTGTTGCTATTTCCATTTCCGCCGTTGTTATGCATGTTTGGCACTCCAGCATTTCCAGCTTTAAATATTGAAAAATATTTGAGCTACGCAGACTGAACATAGGAATACATTTAGATCAGACACGACGCTTGCATTTCACTACGAATTTTGCTAGTGCCAATTAAGGCGCGACTGAAATGGTCACTTACACGTTACCAACACGGTTATGCAGAATATTATCACACACTTCATCATCGTGAATAGCAAGCACGAGAAGCCTTCTATTTGCGTCGAAGCACTCGCTGGTGGATGCAGAATGAAGCACTATTTGTCTCCTCGCTCTCTTTATAGCGGCTTCGTAGCCGCAGCTAATTTAAATTTGAATTGCAAACCAGCAGGCACTGACCCACAAATTACATGTTAATGAATGCGCTCCGGATGTTAGCACTCCACAGTAGAGCGGCCTCTCTTTTAGCAGAGCGCACGTTGCCGTAGGATTTTCCTATGCCCAGTGCAGCACGCAAATAGTGATGCGACCTGTCCACGTGGCTCGCCCTGCTTTTCGTCGCACTTTGCTCCAAGAGTTTGGGCTGCGTTACTACGGATACGCTTCCCAACTGCAGTGTGCGCGTAGGAAAGAGGATGCCGGCCGGTGCTAACGCCTCATGGAAGCTAAATCTCGAAATCTGCGGCATCGCGAGTGTTCAGCGCATGAGGAATCCAAGATATCAAAATACTGCAACTATTTGCTCTAGGGACGGCTGCGTACTATTTTGATTTACGATCAAAAAAACCAAGATGTACCAGTTTAACTTTTTGGAAAACTTGTTCCTCATTTCCCAACCCTGGCCGTGCTTAGAACAAATAGAGAGGCGGACATGAAACATAAAGACGCCATGAACAAGGCAGACCAGGCCAAATTGATCCCATAGACTAGAAGAACTTGGAATTTCTATGGAAAGCAAATAGATTTTCAGCAAATATAGATTTTTAATAAATATACAATAGAGTATAATTCAGTATCGCCGAGTTGGACGGAATAGAACACAACTGCGGGTGTTAACTAGGAAACGAGAAAAATCAGCCTCGGAAAATGACCGGCCCTATAAAATACACTCGATTCTATATATTTTAGTCCTAGTGTACGGAAACCATGTATGATAACAAGAGAAGAAAGTTCAAGAAATGAAAGCCATGCTGGACAGAATTACCACTGTTATTTTAGCATGTGATGATGACAATTGAAGATCTGAGAGGATGGAATACAAGCTAAAAAGTGAGTGAAGCAAAACCAATTCTCCCTTTCATACAAAAGACCCAACGACAACCATAGCCATGCCATAAAGATACTAACACGGCTAGAGAGAATCATATGTAGATGAAGACAAAAATTTGCTTGAAATCTACTCATAAATATTACAAATGTGAAGAAATTGCGAGACGTTTCAAACTCTCGAATGCACCAAAGTAACCGGAAGTAGAATACAAATTTATAAAATATAGACTATCTCTTTCTAAAAGTACCAAGACAATACTCATGAGGATAAACTCAGTTATCTCTTTTAATATATAGGCCAATATTCCACCGGCCTGCACGTCAAACTCCTCAAAAGTATCTAAGCTTATATAAAAGAAGTAATAGTTTGAGCCAAAAAGTGTTATTTTTTTTATTCAAGCTTAGATACCTTCGAGGAGTTTGACTGCAGACTTATGTCATATTTTTTAATGAAATTTATAGCTGAGCTTATCCTGGTGAGTATTAATAGGACACCCTAAGCGTGTGGCTGGATTAAAAGGCTTTGCTGTTCTAATAGGTGATGCTATTGTGCGACCTTCACCGCGCGCTCGTAATCTAGGTGTCGTGTTCGACAGCTGCCTCAATTTCAAAAGCTTCATTCAGAAGACTGCCTCTACAGCTAGCCATCACATCCGATCCCTATCCAAGATTAGAAGCTGTCTCCCACAGTGGCTTGTAAAAAATTTAACTAGCTTTTTAGTTCTGTCTCGGCTTGATTATTGTAATTCCCTTTACGCTGGGCTACCAAAGAAAGCTATTATGCCACTACAGCGGACTATGAATATGGCTGCAAGGCTGGTCTTCAAGTCTCAGCGGTTTGAGCACGTGTCACCTTTGCTGAAAGAGCTAGGATGGTTGCCGGTTGAGCAAAGGATACAGAGCAAAGTTTACGCTGACCCACAAGGCCAGCCACGGCTTGGCTCCTTCGTACCTAGCTGAACTGCTACATCAGTTTGAGCCTGTTCGCGCTCTCAGGTCCTGTGTGGACAATAAATTAGCTGTCCCATTCCTCCGCTTAAAGACAGTTGGCGACAGAAGCTTTAGCTCTGCAGGTCCTAGACTGTGGAACTCGCTTCCACAATTCTTACGCTACGACATCTACTCTCTAACTGCCGACTATGGCACATCCTTTTCAGCGGTCCTGAACTGCTACTTCTATGCTACTCACTACCTCAACTGCTCTCCTAAATCTGCTATGCTTCCCACTTTCTCTTTTTTGCGTGAGGCGAAGTCTGTTGGCTACCTAATGCGTACCGAAAGCCACTTAGGTTGTGAGTGCGCTATACAAAACTCTCCTGCGTAACACCCACATGGTCTTTTTGACTTTGTGGAGTTACTGACGGAGATACATTAACATATTGTCAAGAAATTCACTGAAAATCAATGCCTTCAAAAGCTAAAAACTCACAGACGAAGATAATTAGAAGCAGCTGTAGTTTAGCCTGGTTTAACATGATAATAATAATAATAATAATAATAATAATAGCAATAATGCAATTGATATACCGCCCTTGGAAAACTCAATCTCTTTCTAGGCCCTTTTCATTTGCTGATATAATGTGCTCACCAGTAATCTTCAGCTTCCATCCCATGCTGAAGTGTAATTGCCATTTTATTGACCTAGGATCAAGTTTCAGGAAAATTGAACAGGGATGGTATTTAATTGTTTCACACCATCTCTTTCTTGGGCAATGTTGAAAACTTTCTTAGGCCACAAATTCTTACAGCCCTAATGTATGACGCAGACGGATGGGCTTTAAGTAGCATATTTATTTTAGTCTCTTAAGAATGCAGACATTAAAAATGCTGGAGGTACTTTTGTCTAGATTTTAGTGTGCTATTACAAATATCTTATTTGCTTACAGATTTCTTCAACCCAATTATCGACTAGTAAATGCAAATAAAGTGAATTTAGTTTAATGTGATCACTACTAGGTGAGCCCGAGGACTTGAGTTGGTTGAACTCTTGCATTGAAGAGGGGATAGCTCTGTTATGAAGCTTACAAAATTCTCAAGGTAAGTTCTTGGAATAATAATAATAATAAATGAACTATGTAACCTATTACAATACATTTATTTTCCTTTGCCACGAAAGGCATTTTTCAAATCCTTTATAGTTAAACTTAAATATAAAACAGCTATTGTTAGACAGATGAAATTGCTTCTGTGACCAGGACATATATTGCGAAAACATCCGACTCTGCTGGAAAGTCTAGTGAGGGCCGCAGGTTAATACATAAAACGCTCATCGCGCTGCTACCCGAATTAGTCAGGAGTGGGCCGGAATAATATTATAGACCAGTGTCCACAGAAGTGTAACAGTACGTGTGACTTAAACAAACCTTTTACTTTATGCTACTGTAGAGCAAGAAAATGTGGATAGCCGTATATGACTGACATAGCATGAAGACATTACTTGCACCCAGAAGATGAAATTCACTGCATACGTGGACGATATTGTAACAACTGAGCAAAAAAGTACTCGGTGAAAGCACCTATTGTAATGTGCAAGGCCTACACGCGTACCGCACAGTACTGTAGTGCCGTAAAATGTCCGACCCCACCCTTCAGAAGAAAGATATCATTTTTAGGAGAGAGAGCAAACATTCAAAAAGGCAGGAGAAAATTGCAGATCCAATTTTAAATTTCATCGACGCGGCATGACAGGAAAACTCTCCAACCCAAAAAATCTCAGTCGTTCGATCGGATACATCGATTTTACATTGGTCATTGCTCAGCGTCTGACACCCGTGCTCAACGAGAGGAGCTTGTTGGGTGGAAGTGTAGTAGTGACAGATCAGATAGAGCTTCGAAACAACTTATTTATATGCCTCCGTCTCCTGGATGAGGTGTGCTTGGGTAAAAATAAAAAAGGCCAGTCTATTCTAAGCTATAGGAATTTCCTGCAACCAATTAAATAGTGCTAATTCCTATATTGTTCATTCATTGGCCCAAAAGACGAGCCACATCTTAACGGCATTAAATACCCGTCTCTCTTATAGTCTCACTCTGAAAACCTACAAGAGGGTTACACCCATGTCAAAATGTTACCAAGCCCATGAGATTTAGCAATTATGGCTAGGAAGTCATTAGAGACTTCAAAATTGTGTTTTTCTAATGGCTTCCGAGCAGTTTCAAAAACAGTTTCATCGATTTATTTGATTAGTTTTACAAAAATGGATTAACTAAAGCGGACGAATTTCTCAGCATGGAAAAGCACCATCAAACACGGGCCTCGGTAAACCTTAGGGTGGTTCTGCTGCCACCACTACACGGCGAGGTACGCCTCGTCGCACAATCAATAACGGTTATAGTCAATGCGAGTCAGCAGATTTCTAGTACCTCCATAGTTCCAGCTGTCGGATGCCGAGGTCAAAGCTAGTATTCACGTCTAAACGCCTAACGCTTGGGGATAATACCACCACGCCGACAGCGCCAGATGCGCTAACAGCTATTCACTTGCTTATTAGCTATGATCGTGCCTACCTAACATCGCTTTGTACTCGTCGTTCAAATTGATTCATAGATGCTGTTGCTGAGATTCGCTAGTTATGCATGAACACAGTAAAAATGCCCCGAATGTGGTCTCGGGGACCGCAAGCTGAGAACCCGCTCGTCTGGTATTCCTAGAGCTGACTTGAACCGATCAGGGCGTTCTTTCTTAAGTGTTGATGTGAAACTCTCTACTGCTAATGACTCCTGCGGCCCAACTTAACGCTGGTTTTCGGAATCCTCGTTCAGTGTACAACAAACCCTTATTAATAAGCGACTTTATTCCTGAAAAGGGCCTCGATCAGCTCGCCTTGACCTACAAACTTGGCTAAAATTGGTAAACTTTCCGACTATTAAAGATGCAACTCCAGTGGGCTTCTCCTTCTTTTAAATTCCATACATCAATAAAAACTAGAGGTAGATTCGCAATTTTTACACGCACGTCCTTCAATTTCTAGCCGCTGGCAGTCCCCTCAAAACAGTCTTTCAGATCTACTATTTTGAGTTCACCCACCAACAAGCTACCAATTTTGATAGCAGTCCATCGTCCTCCAGGTTCTAAGCTCTCCTTTATCTCAGATTTTTCTGATCTCATTTCGTGTCTGTGTGCAAGAAATTGATTCTTCCTCTGTATAGGTAATTTTAACATTAATTTTGATAACTTATCTGACGCCTTCAGCGCCAAATTTTGTGCACTGATTGACTCATTATCTGTTAAGGACGATGTGCACGGCCCTACTCACATCAAGGGTCACACACTCGACCAAATTTTCTACATAAGGTCAAATTATCATCATTAATTATTACCAAATCCTGCTTATCTGATTGCATACAGATCTGATCTCATTCAGTTTACAATGTGTGCCCTCTTCATTCTCCTCCTCATCTAAAATCACCTGTGAATCGTGGAACCTCAAACCCTCGAAATCGATGCAATCCGTGCGAGAATATCAGCCTCGCGTCTGCTGCTCAATCCCCCTTCTGACCTGTCATCATTAGTAGATGGCTAAAGCACGACACTAGCTGACATTCTCGAAGAGTTTGCACCTCTGCCTAAGCGAACTGTGTGCCCTCGCACAGACGGGCTTTTTGTTTAATGCAGACATTTAACTTGTTAGGTCTACTAAGAGCGAGCTTGAAAAGCATAGAAAAGATCAAGACTTACTTTTTTCGACAGGCATACGCGGAATAAAGTAAATCGTGTCGATCCGTCCTAAAAAAAATGCCTAGTCTAGCTTTTACATTAATTGGCGATTCATGTATGCACAATCCAAAAAGGGTGGTGTCTATGATCAACCATCTCCTTAACCACTCCCAGGTTAGCTATCTAGTGATCCTTGAGATAATCTAGCGGATCGCTTCTCTAGGTTCCTTTCAGCACATTAGAAAGGATCAGGGAGTCCATATCTAAGATTGCAGGAGCCCCCTGGAATCCTGTCCCTAAATTTCGTGCAGTACCTCAATGTTTCCAATCAAGGAGGAAATTAATGACGTCGCTCTGAAGCTCATATCCAAATCAAGCAAAAACATCTAGTCCTTTTGATCATATTTCCACTGTCCTGCTTCTACGATACACATCTGCTGCAGCCACTATGTATAGATCTGCTGCTGCCATGCAACCTAGGTCATAGATATGTCATTAGCCTCAGGTCGTGTCCCAGCATCTTTTAAAAAGGCTGTAGTCAGGCCACGGATCAAGAAAGCAACGCTAGACCAAAAGAATTTGAGCACGTTTCGCACAGTCTCTCTTCTACCTTTCCTATCAAAGACGCTAGGACGAGCCGTGGAATACTATCTGAACTCGCGCATTGAAACTTCAAACCTTGCTATTAAGTTCCAGTGTGGTTTTAAAGCTAATCACTCCGCAGAATCAGCCTTGCTTCAGGTGTATAATGACCTTCTTAGATAGCAAACATTGTTGGGGTCTCTCTGCTTGTTTTTCTCGATCTTTCGGCAGCTTTTTATACTATTAATCACTAAGTTCTTTTTGAGCACCTCCCATCTAATATGGGTGTCACTGGCACTGTTCTGCAATGGTCCAGCTCATACATATCTCGGTGGGAGACTCCAGAATATTGATTTGAATCGAAAAATAAAATATCATCCGAGGAACCTCTTAAATATGGGGTAACTCAGGGCTACGTGCTTTTTCAAGTTCTTTTCATGGTTTATACTCTCCCTCTTACATATGTGATTCTCAAGCACTATCTAGGCTTTCATTTCTACAAAAATGACACTCGGTGGTACCTTTGCTTTGATTCTTCCCAGCTCTCCAGCACGTCGAACTCTCTCTACTCCCTTGCTGCACGTATTGATCAGATCCATGCATTAATGGCAACAAACTATCTTTAATTAAATGGTGAAAAATCAATTTACAAATTATTGGCAAATCATGTGTGATTCTGAACTTGAAAACCTAACGCTCAAAACGGGCTCTTCCAACATATCTTCTGTTGTATCTGCACGTAATCTAGATGTCCTGTTTCAAAGTGACCTTTCACTAGACGACCAGATCAGCTCCACAGTCTTGTTTGCTCACTTTAAGCTACATAACATTGCTTACATTTAGGCTTGTTGAGACGATGATACCATATTTAAATTGGACCATGAATATGCGACATACCGTCTCGACTTCTTTTACCAAATGCTTGCTGGCCTACTGGTCGGTGCAATCAGGCACTCACAGCCTGTGAAAAACTTTGCACCTAGGCGTGTCTGCCGTGAGCTTTAAAGTTGCCACATCACTCCATTTCTCAATAACCTATGTTGGCCCCCTGTCAAGCAATGCGTCGCCTTCAGGGTTTAGTTAGTCACATTTATTTCTGTCTCCATTTTTTGGCTCATTTAAGATTTACCCCCATTCAGGTTAAGCAAAGTACCACTCGCTTTTCGGAATATAATCGTTTACCTATGCATCAGATTTGTAATAATAATAATAATAATGCATTTGATATACCCATCTCATGGAATTCAATCTCATTCAAGTATATTTGCTGCAAAGAAAGCGCGATCGAACGGTTGGCGGTAGTATGCTCAGCAAACAGCAAGAATTACATGGTTGAGGGTGACATGCACACGGTCAGCATGCAAGTTTTGTTAGTGGTAGCATGCACAGTTTCAGCGTGCATAAGGACATAAATAACGAATCAGATGCGGCTTTAATTTCTTTTTAAATATGGATAAGTATGGAGATGTTGTGACGCAAGTCGGGAGTGAGTTCCAGGCTTATGGAGCATACGAGCTAGAGGCACGGTCTCCGAAGATTTAAGATTTGTGTAACTGCAATAACATTGTCTCGCAACGCCACGCCTTCTCTCCGAGCGGCAAACCACCTGAGTATCCTCGGCATGAGCTATGGGTTTTTTATTGCTGCGAATCCTAATTGATTAAAATAATCAATTTTAGCTGATTTAATAGCCTCCTTAATCTAGCGGGCAGGAGATGAATAACGTATATCGCTCTTCACGGACTGGATAGTAATTAATTGCTGGCTGCAATAACAAAACCCAAGACCTAGGTCATGAAGTGCGGCGGCTACGGGTCACGGCATACCCATTTACCCAAACTGACCTGCGATAAATCCAACTGCTACTCACGGGCCATCCAAGCCTACGGCCAGACTAAGAGACTTTGCTCTTTTAATTGGAGATGCAGTTGTGAGACTCTCTCTCTTTCTCTTTCTCTCTCTCTTTCTCTTTCTCTCTCTCTCTCTATATATATACATACATACTAGCTGATTTCAACAGCCTTTTTTGTATAGCAACAGAAGAGCCTTGACGGCTATTACCACCGCTTGCAGTGGCAATAAGGGATCGCCCACTGCAGGATCCGAACCCACGACCTTGGGGCCGTGGTCATGAAAAGCAACGGTCTTACCTAGTAAGCCATTATGTCTCCAATATATATATATACATATATATATATATACACATATACATATATACACATATATATATATATACACACACACATATATATATACATACATACATATATATATATATATATATATATGAACCTGAACTCAAAGTGAATTAATTGATTATTTTCTAGAAAATATTCAAAATCATAGAAAAACCTCAAGTTCAGCTATACCTGTCATGTTAAAAACCGAGGACGCCAACGCAGTTTTCGCATTCGCTCACGGCGCTGTACACTGAGTTCGCAAAGAAAAAACTGACGTTTGATGTCGATACGCCGAAGACAAAGCCCAGGCGCCTGAAGACGAAGAAAAATACTCCACTCTACAGCCTGGCCAGACCTCACTCTTGTCTTTCTTTGCGAACAAGTAGAGAATAAAAAGTGAACTTTGATCGCGGTATTGCTTTTTATTGACAAAAGAAGACGATCGAGCCTATAACGAGGTCTACGTGACTAATTTTCGCGGCGTTATAGTTTTTGCGAGACCCAGATCCTTTGGGGACCCGGGTCCCCGCTTATAGTTTCATATATATGCATAGATAAATGTATGGGTGAGCTGCCGCTTTGCGCCGAACCTCCGCTAGCGAGGCTCCTGGAAAGCGGCCATTGCGAGATGTTAACCGCCCTTGCATGGCCCACCGCAGAGTCATAGAAGAATAGATGGCATCAAGTCTAAGATAGCTGTGCAAATAAGCGGTTTCAACTCTTTCGCACTGCTCGATCGGACGTCCAGCGATGCGCTTCGTCCTTCGTTCGCCCTTTGCTGTCGCCCTTGACGTAACCGCGGTTGAGCTATAATAGAACTCGTCGGTGAAATACTGGCGCGAGCAACAAGCTATCGGCTCGTTAGTGCCTCGGTTGTCGTCCGCTGCTGCCAACTCTTCGATTGGACCGAATGTACGACCCTTTCGCCGGCCCAAGCCGACCACTCATGGCCGCCGCTGACAAGTGATGATGATGCACATTGCGCTTAGTATTTGTCGGCGCAGGCAAGGCTTTCCCTGCACATGATCACCTTCTGCGTGGCGTTCGACGAACTGAGCTTCCTCCGCGGAAGCACCGCGGTCAAGCAGCTTGGAGCACCTAGAACATTTAGTCGCTCTAGTCTTTGAGACGTGTACCTTCCGGCATGAAATCATGGGTAGGTAAAAAGAAAAAGCATTAGCAATAATAATAATGATAATATTACACGTTTATAGCGCCCTCGGAAAGCTCAAAATGTTTCTAGGCGTTTTACAAATGCTGTAAAGGAAGCATTTATTATTTGTAACATGAACTATGTCAACAAGCATAGCATGATAAGTGGTAACGTGCACATTGTCA
Organism: Cristatella mucedo; assembly: GCA_009760855.2. Taxonomy (NCBI): domain Eukaryota; kingdom Metazoa; phylum Bryozoa; class Phylactolaemata; family Cristatellidae; genus Cristatella; species Cristatella mucedo. The sequence goes on along the minus strand of WPIO01000005.1, from coordinate 10,406,426 downwards.
GCATTTAAATTTGGTTAGTAATAGCAAGCACTGTGTCAGCACCAATAAGCATTTAAAGGACAAGTCACAAGTAGTTCATATGCTGCCAAAGCCTGGAACTCACTCCCGACTGACGTCATGACATCCCTTGGCTTAACGAAATTAAGCAAGAAGCAAATACGCAGCTTTTCTCTCAAAATTTGCTGATAAAAGTCCACCCCGCACTAGCAGTCTCCCGAGACCGCTCTCGAGTGTGGGGAGGAATATGTACAATCTTCTTCTGAAATGCAGCTCAGTTGCATCCGCATGTCACGCTTAGTATCTTTTTCCTTGATAGTTTAAATGGAACCTTTACAATTATGGATTTTAAATTTAGGTTAAACATTTATGAAGCCTTTAGAATGCTTATTCATGTAGCTAAAGCGCCTAGAGAGAGATTAAGTTCTCTGAGGGCGCTTTATCAAGTGAATTATTATTATTATTACTTAAGATAAGCTCATCGAGAAAAGCATATCCTGAATGATGACAATCTTACTCGATATAGATTGCGTCATTAGTCCCCGGTATGCCCTTTGCGATAAATATTTCGAGAGAAACGACACCTTGACCATCGGGGCCGACCTTAATAGCGTTTCATGCCTAATTTCACACGCCTCTTCCGAACTGAATAGGCAGTAGAAGCTCATACACTAGTTTAGAATCATGCTGTTATTGAGAGCTGCTGACTCTGTGTTCAGGTCTGATAGAGGACCTTAACTGATTTCAATCTGCACGAAATCTGGATTTCCCGTCCTAAAGTGACCTTTTCTAGAAGCTGCATCTGCGCCGCAGTGACGTCTGCCTCTTTCAGCGACTAACTAACATGGTCAACATTAGGGCCTGCCTAGCTAGGGATACCGCGTCCAGGACGGTGGAGGAATTTTTTCTACCGCACTACTGGCAGGTCTGTGTGCTCCCAAGGCCTTGAGCCCACTTCTGACTGGCACTCAGAAATCTCACGACTCAATGAGATTTTAAAAGAAGCTAAACGCACCTGTTCCTTGCAGCCTTTGATGGATCCCAGGGAATTGTCCATTGTGTTCTGGTGCATGCGGCCGCGGTTCGTGCTACAACTAACAATAATGACCTGCTTCTTTTAAACTGCCGTTTACACTATCGACTTTCATCCTTGCAGACGCCGACTTTCCTTTTAGTTATAAGTCTATACTACCGATTCAGGAGAAGCTGGTGGCCGACTTGATCTTGCTCGCAGCGTCCTTCTCTAATGCGGGAGGCTGGTATGAATGAGAGCTTCGCCAGAAAGCCGCCAAGCCATCTTTTATAGAAGTTCAGTTTGCCGCTGCAGTCATTATTATAGATTAGTGTGAGAAGAATATAAAAATGCAATGCAATATAACAAATCGTTTTCGGAAAATCGCATAGTGATAAGGAAAGTGTGCAGTTACGAATGTGTAGGTGGGTAGTGCTAAGAAATGTGCGCCGTTGCGCGTTTATTAGTGGATTTCATAAACTGACGTCTTCTGTGTAAGAAAAGGTTTGAATCGACGCTACAACGCGTTAGCATCCCATGTTTAAATACTTGCTCTGAATGCTTCAATGTAACAGGAGCCTACGAGCGTTAGCCATTTTTATTTTGCCCGCGGGGTATTGTGATGAGCGCCGTGTTTTGAACGGTCGACTCGTCCAACCAGGAGCCAGAAAGTAAAAACTGCAAAATGGTCGGCGATTCAGGAGGAAAGTCAGTAGTGTATACGCAGCTTTAGAGTGCCTGCGAAGTGCCCAGAAAGAGATCTAGTTCTCTGTAGGCACTATGCGCAAGTTATAAAGATTATCGTTATTAAGATGATCGAATTAAAATGTCAGCTTGCCAGATCAGCCACATAATGACCGCCGACATACTGTTGGTACTTCTTGAATAATAAGGACTGAGAGACGGTTAGTTCACAACCCACAGTTTTTTTCTTTAAAAACTCAAGTCGAATGTTAGCCACTCGGTTAAGCCGTGGGCGTCAAACTAGGAGGAGTTGTGATCGGCCCTAATTGTCGACTGCTAATTGTTGTTTTGTTAAGTCTTTCGCGTTGTGCCAGTCAACTGTTAAGTGTTGATTTGGGTCGCGAACGCGAGTTGTTGAACGACAATACTGCTGCAAGACGCCTGGCGTTGCCTAATATAGTGCTCACTGCAAGGAATGTAGAGTTGCAATATTTTGGTATGGGCGCTGTTCATTCCCTTGGCGTTCGGCCACCGTCTGCCTAGCAGCGAGTTTTCGCTCTACTCTAACAAGTCGTTAGTCGCGACGCCAGGCTCGGGGCTTCAAAAGTATTGGCCGCGAATCAGCCAAGACTGGCGTGGTTGCGAGCGCTTCCTTTTCGGCCCTACGGGCGGGCACTAGTGCCGATCTCGCTACGCCGCGTCTCTGACAGGATAATTTCCTTGTCATCTGTAGAGTGGTGAACCGTGATGGCACACTAGGTAAGGCGGTTGCTTTCACGACCTCGGTCCCGAGGTCGTGGGTTCGATTCCTGCGGTGGGCGATCCTTTATCGCCACTGCAAGCGGTGGCGATAGCCGTAAAGGCTCTTCTGTCGCTATACAAAAAGAGCCTGTTTAATCAGCTAGGATTTGTTTTGTTTAGAGTTGCGAGTGGCCGGAGTGGTGACATTTAGCTAGTTACTCGAGTGCCCCTAAACCAGCTCACCGGCTTTAAGTTTAGGTAAGCAAACTCGGGGCATTAAGTAAGTAATACCGACGAGCATTCGATCGAGAGAAGACTGCCGGACCGCGATCGGAGCTGAGGAATACTTGGAGAGGAGTCGAAAGAGGGATACCGGTGGGTGGGGAGGGTAAGTCCACAGCCGAAGGTGAAGCATTCGAGCCAGCCGCCGCGAAAGCACGCCGCTGCAGCGGCGTGCTGCGACGGCGCACAAGCTGCGCAGGGGATGCACGTGAAAAAAAGTTGAAAGGTAAGGAAAGGCCGGCCCGCCACCCGCGCCTTCTTACGAGTTTCTAGTGCTTGCAGCTGCTGCCACCGGCGGAGCTGAGACGCGATGCCATTATGGGGCAGCAGCAGCAGCAGCTCGGTTTAAATAGCTAGCGGCAGGAGAACGTGCGATTGGAAATTTAATGGCATTCTAAGCCGCACAGACGCTTGCTGGCCACCGCTGCGCAGCTGCGGCAATACGCTAGCCGCGCGTAAGCAGCTGCTTTGGGTAGGTAGCCTGGGGGGGGGGGAGTTAATCAGCGATAGCCATGAACGACTGGGAGTCAACGGGCGCGGAGGCCTGAGCGTGACGACGTTGGTGCAATCTATCCGATCCGAAGAAACGAGAGGATTGACTCGGCCTAAATGCACGCGGGACGAATGAACTTCCTCTCGCTGCCTACGCTTCTTCAGAAATAGACAGATGTGGCCGCTGTCTTCTGAGTGCATTCTGATACTGGGCCTACGGGTCACTCATAGAGCTCGGCACGCCCGGTCTCGAGTGCTGAATGACGGGCCCACGCTGTGCATCGGCTAATCCACGGCTCCTTCCTGATACATTGCTTCGCCTGGCTTCCGCTAATGGCGAAACGTAACAATGAAGTGGGGATACTCGCCAATGAAGGACGCATCGATCCTCGGGCTACTCGTCACGGCAGATGTGCGAGGTTCATTAGTAATCGCAAGCCCGTCGCTAACTGGTTTCAAATGCTTCCACCCTGGTCGGCCGGCAGTCAGTTGTGCGACGAAGAGCTGCAGTGCTATCGCAACCCGCAGCAACCAAGCCACCGCGACGAATCGTTTTATGGTTTATTTACACGACTTATTGGATTATTTACAGAGAGTTAACTTGAAGCGGGCCGAGCCTTGCGTTGCATGAGTTGGCCTTACTGCATCTTCCGTCCACCCTTGCACCAAACACAAATACATTGAGTATGCATAGCAAAGACCAAAAGTTTGCCGCGTCAACCAGCAGCATGCTCGGCAGACTGTTCAAGGTGAAGGTGAAGTGAAGCTCCGCCATCTGACCGCTTCATGCCGTCGGACTGTTCGCTGACGAATCAGCCGATGAAGAGTTAACGGGTCGTGGCTCGTTAGGGCCAGGTGGCAATTGAGAAGAAATATCCCCAGCATCGCTTCACTTGTAACTTCAGCACCAGCTCAACCGTCTCGCCTGCACCAAAAGTTGCAATGGCCACGACCTCGGTCGCTTAAAAAAAGACGAAAGCTAAACGGCAATCAGCGACAGCGTCTGACGATGAGATGTGCGAAGGCTAAAAAGCATACTTTGGTACGCCTGTAGGGGATCAAGACAAGTCCTGGGCAGTTCATTTCGCGAGGGAAATCTTGAAGTTGAGCAAATGCTTCTGGCTAGATTGAATTTCTTCCAGATTATCAAGTAATGTATACTGCAGTGGTACCTCGGCTTACGAGTTCAACTCGTTCCGTGCCGGAGCTCGTAACTCGTATGTATCCTATGTAATTACTCGTATGTTAAATCCATTTTCCCCATTGAAATGATCTGAAATGCAATTAATACCTTCCGGAACCCAAAAAAACTGCGATTTTTGTCAAGCGTTTTTAAAATAAAAAATGTACTTATAAATAACGAATGTTGTTTTATAAAGGATACAGTAGAAAGTCTTGCAATAAACGGGTGCTATTAATCCTAATTTACAAGAGTAACTTTGATATCAGACAACTAGAAGATGCTAATAGAGTTAAAATGGAAAGGCTAAAATGAATAACTCAATCTTATTCTCCGATTTTTACCCTTTTAGCCTGGCTTTCCTCGCTTTCAGTTTATTAGCAGGACCTTTATGAGGATGCACGGATTTTTATCAGTTATGCGATGAACTATCACACGATGATACTGCCTAAATAGAGTACAGTGAATACTTAGCTTTTCCTGCCGTAGTCGAATTTAACACCGGCGTCTGGCCATCTTGTGCGTCCAAGTACTACGATGGCTCGCTCGAGTCTATCTGGGAGCGAACCAACAGCCCTGCGCATGGCGTCACACCCGGGTCGTAGGGCGGCGTCTTGCGATGGAACATCGTTCGCTGCCCTACCCTTATTGGCGTGAGTAACCACACGTTGTGTGGCGTTCGCTGCGGCAACTAGCAGTGGAATATCTGAAGCTGGCTTGTAACCCGAATTTTAGCTCGAAACTCAAAGCAGATAATCGGCCAAGAGACAGCTCGTATCTCGAATAACTCGTATATCGAGACACTCGTAAGCCGATGTACCACTGTAAATAGTATTTTAATTTAACGGATGGCGGTTTCATGAATTTTCCTTGCTGTTAGCCTTAATATAAATTATAATAGTAATAAATTAGTATAGCACCATCAGACAAATTTAAGTCTTTCTAGGCACTAAACATATGCTGTGCAAAAAGCATGATCAAATGATTAGTTTTAGCATGCTCAATCTCAACATGATGACATGGTTAGACGTAACATGCTTAGCGTCAACATGAAAATATGGTGTCTGGTAGCATTCACAGCGTCAGCACGCAAAGGACGAATCACAGGTACCCACTAAATGCTGCGATGAACAGGCGCTTTCTAGCTTCTTTTTAAACGTCATCCAGTCAGGGACGTCGTTTAAATTTATCTCCGCCGGAAGTGAGTTCGAGACATCAGGAGCATATTTGCTAAATGCATGGTCTCTTAAAGATAGGATTTTCTTACCAAGTTTAGCTAAACGATTCAAATCAGAAAGGCGGGAACATCTATACCTGGAGGGGTTGTAATATGTAGGCTGGAGCTAGAGGATGAAGGGGCCTACAAGTGAGTGACAGAACCTTAAATGCGATGCCTAGCTTGATTGGGAATCATTGCAGGTGGGTGAAAAGTGGTGTGATGTGGCAACCGCAACGCTCATGACAGCCTAGCATAGCTGCAGATATTTGCAACAAATATAAGTGGCTGTTTGCACCGGTCGGTAGATCAGCACGCAACGAGTTGCATAAGTCAAGATGGGATGTCACAAATAAATCAATCAATTTGGATTTAGTTTCCCTGTCTAAGCAAACCCAAATTTAAGCAACGTTATTCATCTGAAAGTACTTACACTTGACCGTGGAAATAATGTGATTATCTAATTAAAGGTCTCCTCGGAATAGGACAGTTTCATTTCGCTTGGATGAACAAAAGATAATCTGGTTGATTACATTTAGAGCGGTAAGCTTTCCCATTTCTGAATCACACTTGGTTTTCCAATAGCTAGTAAGCTGGTTTTATATTCACTCAATTTGAGAACATGTGCTACTGTCTTTGTTCAGATATCGGCAATACATGTAGCAAGGAATTTTAAAGTATTCGATGTGCTGGGGGCTGGGAAGGATCACAGTAGAGGTTCAGCTGATTTGATCTGCATAGAAGTGAAAGGCCACATTGTGCTTCGCGATCACTTCGGAAAGAAGGAAAGTGTAAACTGTGAAAAGAATCAGATAAAGCAGAGTGCACTGGGGTACCCCGCGCTTCAGTGGTTCCATAGATGATATTGTCTTTTGCCTGTTCATATCAATATTCTGGATTCCTCAGCGAAGATAGGTTTTGAACCATTGCAATGCACTGCCAGCGATGCTCAGATGAAATGAGAGGCGCTCGAGAAGGACCTTTGATCACTAGTATCAAGCACGGCCAAGAAACCAAGCAAAGCAAGCAGAAAGACTTCGTCTAAGTATGCATTCCCTCCTGGCTGGGCGTACGTCGGCAGTAGCTCCGATAGGATTGCAAACTAGCTGCACTGTGGGTGCTCTCACATGTGAGATGTGTGCTCGTTTAAAAATCCCCCTCTCTCTCTCTCTCTCTCTCTCTCTCTCTCTCTCTCTCTCTCTCTCTCTCTCTCTCTCTCTCTCTCTCTCTCTCTCTCTCTCTCTCTCTCTCTCTCTCCCCCTCTCTCTCTCTCTCTCTCTCTCTCTCTCTCTCTACGAAAACTGCTGACTCTGTGGAGTAATCAGCTCTGAAACCAGAATGGAACTTATTGGCTCGACCACAAGTTTCAAAAGAAGAGCCCAGCTAGTCCGCCACAAATCGCGTCGTCAGTATCTTTGATAGGGACAATCGAAGGGGGACTTCAAGGAAGTGGTTCAATTTCTCACGTTCCGTCATTTTTATTAGTAAGAGGCCAAGCTACACTCTTTTAGAAAGCTGAAGAAGCCTGCCCTGTCGTTAATGACATATTTATGATGTTAGTTACTCATGGCAGCAGTAGGCTCATGCGTCGTAGAGGTGGGATAGTAGAAATAGGTTCTAGAGGACTACTAGTCTCTCTGACTGTGAGATGAGTTTCAGGATGAGCTCACTCGTGGCCCTACTTGAATGTAGACATTGAGGCTCAGCACAAAACTAAGGGAGAGAAGTTCTGATTGGATTTGTTAAGGAACACGAATCCAGAGGGGGTACAGCTACCTTGAGTGTGGACTCTCTGTTAGAGAAGCGATCAGTTAGATCGCCACAAGGGACGCTAGTTTAAGAGCTAGCCTGGGAGCTAGTGACAGGATGGCAAGCCGGTTGAAGGATTGAGTAGCAAGGGCGAATAAGACAGTTTTACAGACACAGCTTCGATGTCTATGGTCTTGGGGACGACAATTCACCGGTTACTTTAGACGCTGAGGAGACCACACACTGTAAACTAAGCGAGAGCCGCGTTTAGCCGGATGAGAAGAACTCGGTAGTATTATGGTACGATAGCGAAATCTTGGGGAGGAATGTTTGATCTAGTGTGTGACCTGTGTTGTAAGTGGGTAATTTACGTGAGCCGTAGAGGGGAAAAGAGTCCGTCAGTGCACGAAATTTTGCATTTAAGGCTTCAGTTAAGTTACCAAAATGAATTTAAAAATCACCCATAATGAGGAAGTACTGACTTCTTTCACTTGCAATCGAAATGAGATCAGAGAAATCTGAGATAAAGAAAGATGTGGTATCTATGGTGACAGAGTACTGCCACCATAGGCTGCTCGTTCGGAGTAACTAAAAACAAGAGATTCAAAAGACTGCTTCGAGGGGAATGTAACGGTCTACCATTGAGGGAGGAACGTGCAACGATGGTTTCGTAGATCTGGGGGTGTGGAAAAAGAGAAGCCGGTTTCCGTGGCGTCGGTTAAGGTCAGGCTGTTCCTCGATTTCAACCAGGTGTCGGTCAAAGCAAAACGGTCGAGATCGGCGTCAGTAATCAGAACATGTACAGTGCCTAAAAAAAATTGAGTTATCTAAGAGCGCTTTATAAAATGTGCTTATATTATTATCATTATTATAGCGATTATTAAAGTTTGTTGCATATTAAACGAGAATTTTAAAGTCATGCCTTACAATGTCCCAACACTGTTTTACAGGCCTAGTGACTACTCTTTTAGATTAATTGGCAATATTGCTTTATGAAGATCCTGCAGGGCAGCTCGAAACATTGCTGGGAGTAGCAATAATAATAAACTTGCATAGCACCCTTAGATGATTCAATCTCTTTCAAGGCACTTAACATGCGCTGCAAAGGAAGTATAATGGAACGGTCAATGATAGCGTGCTCATGCCAACAAGCATAGCATTGTGATAGGTGACACGCAGAAGGTCGGCACCAAAATATGGTTAGCGGCATCATGCACAGCGGTCAGAACTCATAAGCACGAAAATGAAGATTTACATGGATCCGCTAAATTCTGGTATAATTAGATTCGTTTTAGCTTCTTTTTAAATGTCTTCAAGTCTGGGGATGTCGTGACGGAAGTCGGAATCTAGCTCCAGGCTTTTACGAACTGAAAGCACGGTTTCCCAAGGATTTGAGATGGGTACGATGTGTAGGTAAACAAACCGACGATTCGAAAAAGCAGGTGATACTATGCTTTATCAGGTGGGGCAGTAGATCTGAAAGTTAGGCTGGAGCCCAAGAATGAAGGGAGCTACAAGTGAGTAACAGAACCTCGAAGTCGATACGCTGCTTGACTGGGAGTCAGCCCGGTTTGGCAAAAAGTGGTGTGCTGTGGCAACTGCAACGCTTAAGGAAGACAAGTGCAGCTGCAGAGTTGTCCACCAACTGTAAGCGCTTGATTGAACCCACCGGTAGACCAGCAAGCAGTTAGTTACAGAAGTCAAGACGGAATGTCACAAATGCATGGCTGAATTAGATGTTAGTATCACTGTCTTAGCAAACCCGAGTTTTATCAATGTTATGTAGCTTAGAGTAGGCAGGCTTAACTGTGGAGCTGGTGTGCCAGACTGATGAAAGGTCACTCTGAAACAGGACAACTATATTTCGCGAAGATTCAACAGGAGATATGCTGGCCGAGCAGATTTCGAGCGTCAGGTTTTCTATTTTCCTAATCGCACTTGATTTGCTAGTAACTAGTACCTTGGTTTTATCATCACTCAACTTTAGAAGCTCAAAATTGGCTCTGCCAGCATATCTCCACTTGAATCACCTCGAAATCTAGGTGTCATGTTCCAAAGTGACCTCTCGTTAGACAACCACATCAGCTCCACAATTAAGTTGGTCTACTTGCAGCTACATAGCATTGCTAAAATTCGAGCTTTTTTAGATAAGGATGCCACGTCTAAGTCAGTCCATGCATTTGTGACATGCCGTCTTGACTTCTGTAACTCACTGCTTGCTGGTCTACCGGCGGGTTCAATCAAGCGCTTACCGGCATGTGCAATCAGGCGATTACAGCCGGTGCAAAACTCCTCAGCTAGACTTGTCTGTCGTGAGCGTCGCAGTTGCCACATCACACCACTTCACACTGACCTGCACTGGCTACCAGTCAAGCAACGGATCGACTTCAAGATTGTGTCGCTCACTTTTAGATCACTTCACTATTTGGTTCCAGCCTATCTCTCAGATCTACTCCCCGACCAGGCCAAACATCGTACCACCTGTTTTTCGAAATCCAACAGTTTACCAATACCACGTACAAACCTTAAATCCTTCGGAGACCGTGCATTTAGTTCGTATGCTCCCAAAGCCAGGAACTCCCTCCCGACTTGCGTAAGAACCTCCCCTGACTTGACCACACTTAAAAGGAACTTAAAAACACACATATTTAGGACAGCATTTAATGGGTCCCTTTGACTCGTCCTTCGTGTTCTTTTGTGTTCTGACACTGTGCATGCTGCCACTAACCACATTTGCATGCTGACCCTGTGGATGTCACCCCTAACCATTTTATTCATGTTGTTTATCAAGCATGATATTACTCACTCTTCAATCGCGTTTCCCTTTGCAGTAAATATTAAAGCCCCTAGAAAAAGATTGAGTTCTCAGAGGGCGCTTTAACGTGCACTATTATTATTATTAGAAAGTTTGCAGCCATCCGTCGGAGGATAAACATGTGTTCAAGTGGACTGTACCCATTTCGACCAGCTTGAGTGATTGGGAAATAACCATGATTTCAAAACTCACTGGTACATTCTTTAAGCCTACTAACTACTCTGCTGATTTGACTTGGAGTTTGCCGTAATACTCTAGCAAATGGAACTAATTAGAGCCTGCTCTTAGCAATCATTAAAGCTTCACAGCTAGGCGCACTGTTTATTGGAAATATAGAAAATACCGTTTTAAGTGATTATTTTCGGACGTTAGCCCTCACGCAGCAGCAACGACCTACTTCTTCGAAATTTACTTTCAGGTTTTTAGACGCTTGATCATTGGTCGCTAGTCTGCAAGTCTTCACGAAAGGCAGCGCAGCTATGTGCTCCCACTTATTAAATTTTTGTACAACTGCTGCTTTGCAAAGTTAATGCCTTGGGCAGGTTTAAGGGGTGACTTCATTAATCAAAACCACATCTAACTGAGTTTCTAAATATCAGAGCAAAGATTCGTCAAATTGCATACATGGTGCTAATGAATCAGTGGGTTATTTAGAGCTTAAGATAATTCATATCAGACAGAGCTGCGATTTTGAGCCTGAAAAGTTCGCCAACGTGACAGTATCTCAAAAGTTGCTAGATATCATGATCAAGATAATCGAGTAGAAACTTGGGCTAACATTTGTATTTTGTTGACATAGAAAACCACATACTTGCTAATACGAAAAACTGATCGGCATCTATTTTTAATTGGAACTTCGATAATTGAGTCCAATGACTCTGCACCTACTGCATCATGCTCAGGGCTATCGATAATCAATTTAACGATGCGTGGCATTTCAGCATAATGTCACAAACCATCCGGCCGGTTGCTGCTGAGTATTAGGGCCCCCCATCGAAGCCTCGAATCTCGAACCTCGAAGCTGCGAATATGTGCTCATAGCACGTACGACCAAAATCTTTGGCACGTGCGATCTATATTAGCAAAAGTGACTCTGGAACTTAGCTATCGCCCGCTTTTTGCTTTACAAATACATTTGCTACTATATGTGGAAGTCAATGGCAGGCCAGAGAAAAAGCTGTACGCCTTAAGTGGTAAAATGGCTCCTTAATTGGGTACCTGACATTGTGCTGGGGTCAAGCATGATCAAAAGGAAGTTGCCTCAAATGCAGTTAAAGCTTAAGTGGTCCAGTACTTCTGGCTACAGCTTGACGTCTTGCAAGCAGGGCGTAGAGGCCTACTAAACTTTTAATTAGTTGTCTATTTATTTTTTAATACTTTAGAAGATCGCCAGAGCTAGCAGCGGAGCATTATTTGCCTGCTCCCCTTTTGTCTATCTATGAGCCACGTAATGCGGTTTGGAGTGGACTAGCACCGATTCACAAGGCCGATGTGATAAAATTGCCAGTGGTTTCTTTGTTTCTTCAAAGTGAGAAATCTTTCAGAGCTGCTTGTGAAAACTTCCCCGAAATACGCGGAACAAGCAAATAGTTGACCATTGCAATGGCCGCCTAAGGGTTTGCCTCTGCAGGCTAGAATCTATGCATGAGCTTGCCCAATCGCGAGCATTTTAGGGAAAAATCATCAGCAGACGACACAGCAGCTGACCGAGATCACTTTCGATGGCAGACAAGCTGTACTGATCAAAATTCGAATACAATTAAGTGGCTAGACATCCGACGATGCCCGTACGGAAGAAGAGTCTTTTTCTTTTCAAAATCTCGACCTGGACGACTCGTTGAGCTGCAGCATTTAGCAACTGTAACCAGCTTCGGCGGGAGCTGACCGTTCAGTGACCGCATACACAGCGTCCTTAATACGACACGGCTGCAAAATTCCAGGATCCATCTTCCTGGTAATTGTCTCTTTGTCTTTTGCAATCAGTCCTTCTCCCCTAAAGTAAATAAATAAAAGCTATGATGTTAAGATATCCAAAAACACCTTTACATAACAATAATATTAAAATTGACTATAATAATTCACATAGTGCCCTAAGAGAACTAGATTCTCTTCTAGGAATTCTAAATATGTCGGAAAGGAAGATTGCTAATATGTCTGGGATAACATACAAGGCTTCCTTGGGTATAGGCACTTTAATGACAAAATTGTGCGAACGGGCAAATTCAGCGAAGAAATTGAGGGTGCTTACCAACTTTTTAAACGGCAAGTCATGGGATCTTGTGAGGTCAGTCGGCTGTGAGCTCTAAGATTTGGAGAATATGAACTGAAGGCAGGCTTTTATAAGAATTAGAGGAACAGCTAAATAGTTAGAATTAGTTGACCGAGTGCGACGCGGCAAAGTCTCATTAGGAAACAATTCATAGGTTAGCAAGAGTAACAGGGTGGATTTACGGAAAAGATAATGTCATAACCTAGCAGCCAATACGTTGCTTGATATGCGACTATCGCAGATAGGTGAAAAGCGGCGTACTGTGACAGTTTGGAATTTCACGGCAGACAAACCAATGCCAACTGTAAGCGTCTTATTTACAGACGGATAAACCCGGGTGTAGTTTCGAGTTACAGTCGACGACATAACATGAGACACACGCATTGACCAGCTTGCATGCATGCGGTGTCATTGTCTAAGTGTGCCTCGAATTTTGCACATGTACATTTCTGAAAGTGGGCAAACTTAACTGGGTGGCTAATGCGGTCATCTAGTGAAGGTCATCTGGGAAATGGACATTCAAATTGGGTGCAGATGCTACAGGAGATATCCTAGTACATTCTATCGTTAAGCTTTTTCGTTTCTGATGAATATAAAATGTATCCCCATCATCCCATGCAAGTTTGAATTTCGGTACCACATGCTGTAAGGAAGTTGAGGGAGTTAAGCCTGCTTGAAGGATGAGAGAGCGAGAGAGAGAGAGAGAGAAAGAGAGAGAGAGAGAGAGAGAGAGAGAGAGAGAGAGAGAGAGAGAGAGAGAGAGAGAGAGAGAGAGAGAGAGAGAAATCAAAGCACGGGTCAGATGGGTCGCATCTGCACAAAAATGAAAGCCTCGAATTAGGCTTGGTCAATATATAGGCAAGAGGGGAAAGTATAAATTGTGAAAAGAAGTTGAAAATTACAGGTCCTGGAGTAGGTCAAACTATAAATGCTCTGCAAATAAATGGATCCCAGTGGCATATGTATCCTGAAAGCTCCCACTCAGATAGGACCTAAACCATTACAGTAAAACGCCAGTAATGCCAAGGGTATAGGATAGAGGCTAAGGAAGAACTTCGTGATCAGCGATATCAAACGCTGCCGAGAGCTCCGATAGAATTATCAATGTGCCTCTACGTAAGTCACAATTTCTGAGAATGAAGTTCTACATTTGCAAACTCATTTTGTGCTAGCTATGCAGGTCAGCGACAAATGAATGCATCTCAGAAGGGGAACAGTGGACAAGGGTTCTAGAGGGCTGGAAGCCTTCCTTAGAATGGGAGACATCACCTAACCGTAAGGTCATCAAAGCCAATGCGTCAGAATTGCCATCGACCCATACCAAATTTGATTTTAAAATTCGATCCCTGACTTAGTGAGTGCATGCTTTGAATCAGCCCTGTGACCACATCATTCATTACACGTGTTAAATCGACTGCACCTAACGGACGTTGGCCTAAATGCTCCCTTCATCTCAGCCCACTCAGGCACATGCACAGTCACGAGTCCAGCCTTGACGGTCGAGCATCGAAACTTACTTGCATCGCTTCCGAAATATTGGCTGCTATATAAAGATTAAGCTGACAATGACCTTGGTTTGCTGCGCTCCTTGGTTGAATAACCTGCTATCAACGTATTAAAAACTTCGGGCTTGTTTAGATAAGGATGTCACGTCTAAGTTGGTCCATGCATTTGTGACATTTCGCCTTGACTTCTCTAACTCACTGCTTGCTGGCCTACCGGCATGTGCTATCAGGCGATTACAGCTGGTGCAAAACTCCTCAGATAGGCTTGTCTGTCATGAGCGTCACAGTTGCCACATCACACCACTTCTCGCCGACCTGCAGTGGCTCCCAGTCAAGCAAAGCATCAACTTCAAGGTTGTGTCGCTCACTAGGTCACTTCAATCTTTGGCTCCAGCCTATCTCTCAGATCTACTACCCCACCAGGCCAAGCATCTTACCACCCGCTTTTCGGAATCCAACAGTTTACCAACGCCTCCTACAAACCTCAAACCCTTTGGAGACCGTGGATTTAGTTCATATGCTCCCAAAGCCAGGAACTTCCTCCCGAATCGCGTCAGAACGTCCCCTGACTTGACCACATTTAATAAGAACTTGAAAACACACCTATTTAGGACAGCATTTAGTTGGTCCCTTTGATTCCGTCCTTCGTGTGCTTATGTGTTCTGACACTGTGCATGCTGCCACTAACCACATTTGCATGCTGACCCTGTGGATGTCACCCCTAACTATGTTATTCATGTTGTTTATCAAGCAATATATTGAGTTCTCTGAGGGCGCTTTATCAAGTGCATTATTATTGTTATTTTTATGAAGCTACCGTGCAAATCTAATTGTTTTAAAATTTAAGTTCACAATTTCGGCCAGTCGGTCAAATTTATCTATTTTTGCCTTATCAACAATTTTCTTCGTAAATTGGCATTACATTAAGCAGATGCTTTTCACAGAAATCTTGGTGTTTTGGGCATGAATTTATTAGGTATACTACCATACGCTGGTAGGCCGGTCACGACTTTAGAAACTAAGAAAAGAATTTGCTATAAGGAATTTTAAATTTATAAGTCTGTAACAAGCAAATTTCTGACAAAATAAACAGGATGACTAATTTGTATGAGCCATCATTCATCTAGCACTTTATTTAAGCTTTCTTCAAGTTCCCTGATTTTTCCAAGTTGCCATCGGTTTCACAGAGTATTATCTTGCTGAAGTCTTACATTTATGTAATTAATCAAATGCTGCCATGTAATGATACTTATGCCTCATTTTTAACTCTTACCTATGAGATTTTAATTATGACCGTTTCACTCACAGCATACTAATTATTCAAGATTCGTAAAGAGTTGTAATCCATTGTTTTTAGGCCAAGTAATGCCTGAGATGGGGCGCAAGCGATAAAGGCCACTATTTTGATCCAAAGTAAAAAATAGGTTCAAGCTATCGGCACAAATCAGTGTCTCTTCTTATCGAATGCAATATTCTGAGTCGTCATTTCAAGTAATTAGAATAGTAACAACATCAATAATGCATTTGTATACTGCCCCTAAGAAATTAATCGTTTTCTTACGTGTTTCCTTTGCAGCAAATGTAAAGTGCATAGAAAGAGATTGATTTCTCTGAGGGGGCCTAATCAAGTGTGTTACTATTATTATTATTTTAGTCACTTTACATGCAGCGTATAGGATACTTGATCAAATGCAACATGCACAGTGTATACATGTTAGCATGGTTATTAGTAGCATGCATAGTGTCAGCAAGCATAAGCATACAAGGAATAAATTACATGGACCTACTAAATGATGTGAGAAGCCAGTAATTTTTACGTTTTTTTAAATTTTAAGTCATGGATATCGTGACGTCATTCGGGAGTAAGTTTCATGTTTTTAGGAGTATGGGAAAGTAAAAGCATGATCTCCAAAGGATGTGATTCTTCTGAGATATAGCTAAACGAGTATAGTCAGAAAAGCTGGTGGCACGATGTCTTGCTTGATTTGGGAGCAGTAAGTTCTGATAGGCGTACATGAGCTAGTGGATAAAAAACCGGAAATTGAGTGGTAGAATCCTGAGTTCGATGAGCTAAAATATAAATTTATTCTTGTGAATTCAACAACTTTCTTCAGTCACTAGGCTGTCATGAGGTGGCTCTACAAAAGATTAACAACGACTTTCCAATAGCTAACATTTGCTCTCTGTTCCCGGATTGCATCATTTGCATTTTGTATCTATCGCTTCAGCTTTAAAGATACTCCAAACACTGCAGCAGATGTAGCTGTTTTTCAAGCAACAGGAGTAATGCTTTACCTAAAAAAGCTCCAGAACGCGGACGAATGAGATGAAATCCAACGTGAACCGCGACAGTACACTTTGTGGCTCTGTCTCCTCAGAAGTATAAACGTGAAAGAGTGAAATGCTGCTCGTCGCTGCTCGAGTCAAGACCAGCTGTTACAGCGAAAACTAAACGTGGCAGAGCCAAAATAATAATTTTACAAAAGCTAGGGGATTTAACAGCCTCTTTTGTTTGAAATGCATCTGCCTTATCTAGTGTGCCATCGCGGCTCACCAAAATTTACGTGACACTAAAAAAAATCTCTAGCTACGGTAGTGTAGGCATTTTGGTTGGACTCGGATTGTGAGATACCAAGGCTAGCCTAACCCTATCCCAGCGACTTAAAAAAATTGACCTCCGGAATTTCCAGCCATTTTTCTTAAGACTTTGAAACGCAAGGATTTAGACCTAAGATAGATTGTGATGCGAAAGGCAGTGTCAAGAAATAATGAGAGCGTATGGCAGGATTTTGCTATCGAGAGGCCCTACATGCCTACAGGCATGTTTTGCCGGCGGCTCTCTCTCTCTCTCTCTCTCTCTCTCTCTCTCTCTCTCTCTCTCTCTCTCTCTCTCTCTGTCTATCTGTCTGTCTGTCTGTCTGTCTCTCTCTCTCTCTCTCTCTCTCTCTCTCTCTCTCTCTCTCTCTCTCTCTCTCTCTCTCTCTGTCTCTCTCACTGTCTGTGGCTCTGTCATCCTCTCTTCGTCGTTTATCATCACTCAATCACTCTCATTCTAATTCTCTCTGTCTCTGTCTCTGTCTCTGTCTCTGTCTCTGTCTCTGTCTCTGTCTCTGTCTCTGTCTCTGTCTCTGTCTCTGTCTCTGTCACTGTCTCTGTCTTTGTCTCTCACTCACTCTCTCTCTCTCTCTCTCTCTCTCTCTCTCTCTCTCTCACTCACTCACTCAGTCACTCACTCAGTCACTCATTCTCTCTCTCTCTCTCTCTCTCTCTCTCTCTCTCTCTCTCTCTCTCTCCCTCTCTAGCCTGTTCCAAAGTATCAACTGGACGGCAAATACACAAGCCAAGAATCGCTAAATGTGGAGTCGCTGTGATGGAAGCTTAAATATAAGGACATTTGACCATCTACACCCTCATATTTTCCGGTCGGCTAGGAACTTTAGTGAGGCTTTCCCAAGTTTTTCAGGAGGCAAACTTGGTAGCTCACGAGCTAAAATGTGCTTATTCAAAACTGTGCACAGCCCTAAAGCGCAGTCTCTGCAATGCCATCTTACCCATAGGCAAGAGCATAATAAAGTTGGAACTTTCCCATTTCACTTTGAGTTAACAATGAGGTACGAGCTATCCTTAGTTCTATGCAGCTACCGACATGTAGATACGGCGACCAAATGACCAGGTAGCTCGGCAGTGCCTACCACCAGTATATTGCTATGACTAAGGCAGAGCTATCTGCCCGACATAGAAAATAGGGCAAGGCAATGGCATGCTTTTGATGGCACCAGTGTGCGACGACCAAGCGTCCAGGTGACGTCAATGCCAGAGAGACAGCGAAATAGAAAGACGCCGAAGTGCTAAGCTCATAATCTGCCTACGCTGCTACTCATCGTGACATCTCGTTGAGGTTAAGATGAGTTCATAGTTTAGATTAAGTTTCTACATATCCTTAGGTTTAACCAGCTGGTAAACTCAATGTGTCTTGAGTGAATTGGAATAGAGACAATCACCATGTAGGAGTGCAATCAGTGAAGATTTTGGTCATTTATTAATGAGGTAAAGCTGAGAGCATGGTTGAGATTAACACGAAGTCAAGTAACTGCATGTCAGTGCTTATTGAAGCCCTATTGCATGGGCTTATAAAAAACCTTACTATCACTTGCCGTAGGTAGCCGTTCAAGTTCATGCAAATTCAGAATAACTTACATTCCAAACTAAGGTTATGCTTGCCGCAATGCTGCTAGCTTTGACGGAATCGTTATCGAGACTCTCTGCTCAGAGAAAACTCTTACAACTGCATAATAGGTGACCACTACGTCATGCGTAATACGCAATAAGTGATTACGGGGATTGCACCGGCTTCGCTTCTCCTAACGAAAAAATGGAGTGCTTGATAAGGTAAGCCAGTGAGAAATTCTCCCTTGCCGCCTTCCCCAATTGCCGCATCCCCCAAGCCGCACAGACTAACTACCTCAACTGCTCTCCTGACTCTGCTATGCATCCCACTTTTTCTTTGTTGCGTGAGACGAAGTCTATTGGCTACCGAATGCGTACAGAAAGCCGCTTAGGCTATGAGTGTGCTATACAAAACTCTCCTGCATAGCACCCACATGGTCTTTATGACTTTGTGGAGTTACAGACGGAAATACATTACAGAGGTGCTACGCAGGAGAAGTCTCTATAGCCAAATCAACCCCCAAGCGGCTATCCATAGGACATACGGGAGCCAACAGACTTTTCTTACGAAGCAAAGAGAGAGTGAGAATGACTGCTTAGTCTGGAAGGCAGTCGATAAACTGAGTATCGAGGAAGTGGAAGCTCAAAGTGGCTGAAAAAAATGCGGCACAGTGAGCAGCACTAGAGTAGATGTCGATGTGTAGGAACTGAGAATGAGAGTTCTACAGTATAGGTAAGGCCAGAACAGTTAAAAGTTCAATCTTAAGCGATCTTTTAAGTGAAGGGCTTAAACTTCTCATTTTCACCCAAAGAGAACCTGAGGGCATGAGGATACTGAGACTAATGGGGCCTTTCATCGAGGCACAAAAGAACTATGCCATTGCGGGCCTTTTACATCATCGCTGAATGCCTAGTTTTCTACTATCATTGCAGCCTTATTTATTACCTGCTGCAATGGCTTAATGACTTTTTTGTTATCCCAGCCTAAACTGAACTGCCTTCGTCCAGCCCAGACAAAGTAGGTTACCTAATTACAATTTTAGAAAGTTTCATAATAGGCAACTCCTAATCTTAGAGATCACCCCCTTGGTTTGGCCCAGGGATTAAGGGATTAAGGCAAGGAGCTCCAAAAACTCTTGAAGGTTGGTTGTTCACAACCGTGTGAAGATTCAAACGATGCCCAATGGGAACAACAACAGGCCTCATAGCCCAGTGTAGTTCGATTGCATGCGAGCTGGTACCACTCCTTTCCTCAACAGCTGGTGGGAGCATCCTCGTGAGGGGCCCGTGCACAGCTGTGGTCCACTTCTAATGAGGCGTTGACACAGGCCGATAACCCGCTGGTGAACAGATGGTGTATTCACCATCGGGGTCGGCCAAGGCACAGCCGGAGTCGAGGAGAGGAGACTAGAGTGGGAGAGAGGGGCGAGTGAAGTCGTGCTCCCTCTGCTCTGTGAGTTGTAGAATAAATTGTTGGTGTCGTTCATCGGCCGGTTCTCTAATGTGCGAACCAAACTACACCCATCACTTCACGTACATCAGCAGCAGCCCGTCAACAAACATTGTCAGACCACATGAACCCTAAGAATAATAGCCTCGTTGGGTGTGGGCTCAGATTCGCAGCCCCACAGCCTACGTCTCGGTCAGCAGAAATGCGTCTAGCTTGTGCCCGATTGCTGATGAATGGTCCTTTGTTTTTATCGAGTGGACATTTGACACGGGGTGGGGGAGTTTTGTCACGCCTCCAGGCTGCCACTGAGAATGATTGGGGCGAGCAAGCTAAGCATTCGAGACTGCACGATGTCCCGATTGATGGTGCATTTACGAGAGCTTTAGCGGACGTAGGGAAGTCCTAGCTGCGTGCCGCCGATCAAGTAGCCCCCACGATGCGCGGCTTGTAGAAGGGGCGGCAGTCAGGACCCCAGCGTAGGCCATAGCGTGCAGCAACTCTCACATGACTCAGTGGCCTCGACCATAGCTCAGCTCCCGTACCAAGGTACCATATCTCTGAGCGCAGCTGATGGCCTATTAAACAGCTACGGCTTGTATGCGGCCTTGGCATTACATTACGTTGTAGCAATTGGTTCGTACCAGCTACAGTTTAGGAACTATTAATAATGCGTGGTTAAGGTGCTCGCCCTTAACGACCGAGGTCAAGGTGAACGGACGGTCTGACCGTGATCGTGGGCTCGAGCCCCGTGGCATATGTGAAGGGCCTGAATAGAGATTCAGTTCTCTTAGGGTGCTCTAAGAATCAATTATATTAGTTATTAATTTATTATGCATTTTGGATGGAATCTGGCAGATTTAGCATGCCGCCATTTCAGCGACATTAAACCCTAGGCTATGCAGCTCCTTTTTGCGAAGCATGACTGAGGACAGCTCATGCAATGTCATAGCGAAGATACCAGCGGATTATCTGAGAAGAGAGATGTGAATTAAGCATTGATATTTGCTTCTACCGTGCATTCGCAGCGTTTTAACTCCGAAAGCCACCTACAGATAGACACCTATTAGCCCGCTGTTGCAATTCTTACAAGGTGGGTGCTGGCTCTACGGCAGGTTATCGTGAATTTTTTATTATCACACCTCTCTGTAGCGCCCTTAACCGACTCGCTCTTGATTATCCTGATTGCTTTTCCCTTGTTTGCCTGTCACCAAATGAATAAGTAGCATTGTATCAATCTGATCCAGTAAAGGTCACTAATTGATTGGTTCGCACTACCGCTCATGAAAAATCCGCAAAACAGGAAACTGGCTATTGCTTCCCAGATTTGTGCAGAGCACGATTATTGATGCCCTCACGGCAGCGGGAGCCAGAGGCTAATATTCCTCGGTAATTGTGGGCATGTTGACGTCAGAGGTCACATCGGTCGGTCGGGCGAAGTGATTAATCACGAACATAATGGCACTGCTTATAGCCACGGCTCCTAGAATTGCCTGCAGGCAACTGATCTCAAATGCGGCAATGTAGCTTTTTAGGTCTCTTACTCTGCTAAATTTAATAGTTATAGGCTCTAAAATAATAACTTCAACGTTTGTTCAGCACCCTCTGAGAACCTTATCTCTATCTAAACAGCTTATGAAGCTCGACCAAAAAAACGATTTCTAAGGGCTGGTGAAAATGAAAACAATTCTCACGCTTGGGCCAGCATGATTAAGCAAGCATGGAGACACTCGGAGCCAGTGATTAGTAAAATCTCTGACCAGTAAGATGCACTGCATCCTGGATCTGCACTGGATCACTGGATCCTGCACTTGCATGCTGGCAAAGCTCACAGATACAAAAAAAGCAGACAAGTTTAATGGGACAAAAGAAAAGGCCGCCCGACCGGATACCTCTTTCGCTGAGTCTTGAAAGATGCAATGATTGCTCTATGAAAGAGATGCAATTTTTTGCCATATTCGCTGCATGGAGCGATTCGGTGCACGTGGCTTCGTGCAGCTCTGCACGATTTGTGTTTGATCTGCTGTTTATGCACAAATCGCGGTGGCCTCTCTGTCTATTGCTCAGCATGCAACGGCGTCCTGCTAGCCCAATCACTGGCAACGACAATCCGAGAGATGACAGCTATGTAAAACACGGATGACACGAGTGAAGCTGCTGCACCGCACAAACCGTACCTTTACTACAGATTCGCCGAGGAAATGGGGCCTCCAGACGGCCACTGGTTGAACGGTAAAGCCATAGACGCAAACGATACTCGAGGGCGACATGTCATTAGGGCATACCAGATCCGTCGACGACGAAATGCATTAGCCAGCTAGTCAATCCTTTGGGATAGTTCGAGTTGCGAGGTAGCGAGGGATTTCTACAGATTTTGAGTGAGGTCATTATTCGATTTACCGTGTAGTTGCTGTCGAGCCGGCGGGGTGCAGGAAACGTTTCGCGACATCAACTGAATTGGTGAGAATATAAGAAAACACTAAAAGCCGACCGGCTACTAAACGCATAGCAGGGTCCTTGTGAGTGAGTTTTCTTTTTTTGTGCTAAAGTGTGCTGATACTGTCCATGTTATCACTATGCTACTGACATGCTTCTTTTCCAGCATTTTTGAAGTGGTTAGAAAGAAGTCAGCATTTCCTATGGGACCCTGTGCAGTGTCTTATTATATTTTCTGATTATAGAGACGATTTATTCCCAGCTAGCAATCAAACGAGCTGGATTCTATAGTAGGAATCAATTTTGCCAATAACGCACGTATGCCAAACCATAAAATCCATTTTTTTTGTAAAGACATATTGCACAATGCTGTCTTTAATTAGTCCACCTTGCGATGTCCCAATCATGAGACAAGTGCCATTTGTTATTACCATATGTCTGGCTGACGACTCATTCTCTGACTTAGTCGAGAGCATCGCTGCATTAACGGAAAAAGTCCAATTGCCCAGTGTATTGCTCAGGAATTCAGTGCCCTGATCATCAGTTGGATCTGAGTTCAAGCAGCATCTGGCTTGGTATGCTTGAGGAGAATAAAATCGAAATAGACTTTGATTATCTTCGGAGATGGCCCAGCGGTGTTCTCATTCTACGCCTGGACCTTTTAGGATATCAATCAATACCTTCGCCTTTTCACAATGCACCGAAACTTTGCGAAATTTTCGAATCAGACTCTCAGTAGCTCTTTAATCTTGCAGCTGCTAGCTGGTTGGGTGTTCATATAACTACGTCTGATTCGAATAGCTGAAAACTAAATATACAGTAGCTGGTGCTTACCTCTTCGGCAGAATACGGAAAGGCAGCTCCTGGCTGCTTAATTGATTGCTCACAGCCTGCATCTCTCTAATGGCGAAGGAGATGCGTAAATGACTCGGAGATAAGCCCATTGTGTTGCATTGCTAGTTTCGAAGGCAGGCTCCTTTATAGAGTAACCCATGGCTGGGGAAAAAACTGCAAATGAATTCACCACTGTCGACTGAAAACCTCTAACACGAATGCCTTACAAGTTCATCATCTTACCCTGGTAGTCGTCATTTGGGTGTCCGCATTGCCATTCTAAGTGACAGTGGCGTCCAAGATGACCGCTTTTTAGCAATTTTCCAAGATGAAGTTCGCCTTTGGCTTGGTCACGACTATACGACAATAAACGCAGCCCTTTCATCTTCATAGGTGTCAAATGTAGGGGCAAAGTCAAAGCCGTTAATGAGGCTACAAGTAATCGCAACGTAACAGTGCCATGATCACTTGCAGTATCGCTCTGTAGCGTTTGGGGACCCACGTTCGTCTCCAGTTCTTAAATTTTCCGTTAATATTTACCAACTTATCTTGAAACAAGCTTTTCGAGTATGCTAAATTGCAAATATTCAGCAGGTTATCGCACATTTTTTTATCACTGGTTGGTATATCAATGAAAGAAAACACCTGCTGGATGCTCATTTCTTTGCTCGATGGTCCCGCTCTGTCTTTTCGTGTATATGACTTCCGTAGTTGGGCAAGCTTGTGCATACAATACCTGTCTTCCCACAATGTGCTTGCTGAGTAAAGCTCACGGTGGTTAGTGATGCCGTCGCAGAAAGTTGAAAGCACATGCAACAACAACAATTTCACACTCAAAAGTACATGCAAGTAATCTGTGCTCTCACTCACGGCCATATTTTAAAGCATTAACTGACGTCCAAGCTATCCATCAGGATTCTGGAGCAGGCGCTGTTGGATTCTGAGTTCTGCCAAGTTAAGGGAAATTTTCGCCTAACCATTGGCTCTAGATTGCATATTTCTTTAAGTAGATGTTTTTCTTACTGACGCTGTTGAGATGGCAGTCTGATTGACGAAGCTATAGAATTCAGTGAATTGGGTCTGACTTCGAAACAACCGGACTTTCAATAGGACTGGGGACTACTTAGCTGTACTCAATGCATGCTTTTAAGAATCAAATCATCACATAATATCTGTCGTTGTCAATCATCTCTATATTTCGTGTCGCGAGGGAATGATGCCAATTAGGCAAACTACTTACTTAATAATCTTCCTTGCCATGTCTGCTTTTCAAGTATGCTAATCGAAGCCCGCTGGCAAAAACTGATATGCATACAGTTGACGGTTTATATATTGGAAATATATATTTTTTGAGTTTTTCTTAGTGTTCTGACTTCTTTCTCCCTGTGTGGTTCTGTGCCTGCCTAAATATGGGTATCCATCTCTCCTCTCTGTCTCTGTCTCTGTCTCTCTGTCTCTGTCTCTGTCTCTGTCTCTCTGTCTCTGTCTCTGTCTCTGTCTCTGTCTCTCTCTCTCTCTCTGTCTCTGTCTCTGTCTCTGTCTCTGTCTCTGTCTCTGTCTCTGTCTCTGTCTCTGTCTCTGTCTCTGTCTCTGTCTCTGTCTCTGTCTCTGTCTCTGTCTCTGTCTCTGTCTCTGTCTCTGTCTCTGTCTCTGTCTCTGTCTCTGTCTCTGTCTCTGTCTCTGTCTCTGTCTCTGTCTCTGTCTCTGTCTCTGTCTCTGTCTCTGTCTCTCTCTCTGTCTCTCTCTCTCTCTCTCTCTCTCTCTCTCTCTCTCTCTCTCTCTCTCTCTCTCTCTCTCTCTCTCTCTCTCTCTCTCTCTCTCTCTCTCTCTCTCTCTCTCTCTCTTACTCACCAAGTTCGGTGTCTGGCTTTATCCATTCCGATACCGGCTCAGAAGACTGGGTTCCTGTCAAAACTCTTGCTTAATCACAGCAGAGGGACTTCAAAGGAATCGGAAAGCGGCTTTAAATGAATTTTCTTCCGCAGCCGATACATAAAAAAGCAATGAAATCCTCATAAATCAGCGGCTTTTGTGTAAGAAACATGTGAAAATAGGCTCGAGGCATACAATGGTCACGAAAATAGGCTGCGATGGTATAAACGAGCTTTTCTGCGGTTTTGAAGAAGCAAATCTTGTATTGCTATTTGATTGGCCTCAGTAGTGTTATGTATAGAAGTGAGGCTGAACGAGTGCCCGGGCGCACTAACAGTGTTTCACTCAGCTCTCCAAACTAGTCGCAATCTAAAACAAACTGCTGTCTCGCAGCTTGTAAAGTGTGAGGAGAGTGAAAATTGCTCGCTACATATGCCACATAGGAACTATTGGATGCGGATTCACAGGTAACAAGGAAAATGCGACTTTAATCTCTTTCTAGGCAATTTAAATTGGCTTTAAAAGAAGTGTTATCATTTCATTTTCTTTCAGATGGGGCTTTAAAGACAGCAAGAGCGAAGCCCATCCATTGTGCTCTTCTGAAGAGCGGTTTCCAGTGGATAGGAAATCGTCTCTTTTTAAATAATAATAACACAATTTATTGTTCAAAATTCGTTGAGGTTGCTTTCAATTTACAAAAAAACTCCTTAAAATACGCCGTGTTAAGCGCTGGCTGGAACGTTTTCAGCCTTTTTTACTGAAAAAATTGTGCACATTCGTGCCTCCATTAAGCCCCCTCCGACCAAAGCAATCGCCGTTCCTCAAACTGTGAACTTTCTTAAAAGGTTCTCTGATGTTTCTGCCTGTGATGTGGCTGCCTTAATAAGGTCTAGCAAAAAGAGCTCGTCTCCTGAAGACCCTATACCTTCATCTCTGTGGTCTTCACTTGCAGACCAACTTAGCCCTGCCATAACCAAGATTTTTAATGCTTCTTTGGGAAAAGGGGTCGTCCCCAAGTCCTTCAAATCGGCAATCGTTAGACCTATTCTTAAAAAGCCTGGATTAGACACAGAGGTCCTAGCAAACTATCGTCCAGTTACCCTTCTTCCGTTCTTATCAAAGATTCTTTAAAAAAAATTTGCTAAGCAGCTAGTTGAACATATTGAAAATAATGGAATGTCAGATACATTTCAATCAGGGTTCAAGAGGCAGCACTCCACTGAAACTGCTCTCCTCCGTGTTAACAATGACATTCTGCGTGGCAATGACGACGGGAATGTCACTGCCCTAGCTCTGCTAGATCTGTCTGCTGCCTTCGACACCATTGATCACGAAGTTCTGCTTGAACGATTGAGAACAACGATCGGTCTGGCAGACGAAGCACTGGCGTGGTTTAAATCCTACTTGTCTGATCGTGTTCAATCCGTGTCGTGTGGGGGTCAGGTCTCAGACATGAGAAGGGTCACCTGTGAGAGTCCCTCAAGGGTCTGTACTCGGTCCCTTGCTGTTCTCCATTTATACTCAACCTCTGGGAAAAGTGATTAAGGCCCATGGAATAGGATATCACTTCTATGCTGACGATACTCAGTTGTATTTGTCATTTAAACCGTCGGAATCTGCTGCAGCAACTGAGAAACTGAATGCTTGCCTTGCCGATATTCGATCCTGGATGTCGGAAAACTTCCTGAAATTAAATGACAATAAAACCGAACTGCTGCTTATAGGACACCCTAAGCGTGTGGCTGGATTAAAAGGCTTTGCTCTTCTAATAGGTGATGCTTTTGTGCGACCTTCACCACGTGCTCAAAATTAAGATGTCGTGTTCGACTGCTGCCTCAATTTTAAAAGCTTCATTCAGAAGACTGCCTCTACAGCTAGCCATCACATCCGATCCCTATCCAAGATTAAAAGCTGTCTCCCACAGTGGCTTGTAGACAATTTAACTAGCTCTTTAGTTCTGTCTCGGCTTGATTATTGTAATTCCCTTTTGACTGGGCTGCCAAAGAAAGCTATTATGCCACTACAGCGGACTATGAATATGGCTGCAAGGCTAGTCTTCAAGTCCCAGCGGTTTGAGCACGTGTCACCTTTGCTGGAAGAGCTAGGATGGTTGCCGGTTGAGCAAAGGATACAGAGCAAAGTTCTTACGCTGACCCACAAGGCCCGCCACGGCTTGGCTCCTTCGTACGTAGCTGAACTGCTGCATCAGTTTCAGCCTGTTCGCGCCCTCAGGTCCTGTGTGGATAACAAATTAGCTGTCCCATTCCTACGCTTAAAGACAGTTGGCGACAGAAGCTTTAGCACTGCAGGTCCTAGACTGTGGAACTCGCTTCCACAATTCTTACGCAACGACATCTACTCTTCAACTGCCGACTAATGCATCTTTTTCAGCGGTCCTGAACTGCTACTTCTATGCTACTCACTACCTCAACTGCTCTCCTAACTCTGCTATGCTTCTCACTTTCTCTTTGCTGCGTGAGACGAAGTCTGTTGGCTACCGAATGCGTACCGAAAGCCGCTTAGGCTGTGAGTGTGCTATACAAAACTCTCCTGCGTAACACCCACATGGTCTTTATGACTTTGTGGAGTTACTGACGGAGATACAATACAAGTAAGCGCCCTCAGCGAACTCAATCTCTTTCTATGTGCTTTACATTTGCTGCAAATGATACAGGATAGAATGGCTAGTGGTATCGTGGTTGATAAACAACAAGAATAACATGGTTAGGGGTGACACACACAGGGTCAGCATGCAAGTGTCGTTAGTGGCAGCATGCATAGTATCAGCACCCATAAGCACATGAAGGACGAATCACAGGAACCCATTAAATGCTTTGATAAATATGTGCGTTTTTAGTTACTTTCAAACGTGGACAAGTCAGGAGATGCCGTGATGGAATTAGGGAGTGAGTTCCAAGCTTTGGGAGCATACGATCCAAAGGCACGATCTCTAAAGGATTTGAGGTTTGTACGAGGTATAGGTAAACAGTTAAATTCCGAAAAGCGGGCGATATTATACTTAGCCTTTTGGAGAAGTAGATCTGATAGGTAGGCTGGAGCCAAAGAATGAAGGAACCTAAAAGTGAGCCACAAAACTTTGAAGTCGATTCGTTGCATGACTGGTAGCCAGTGCAGGTTGGTGAGAAGTAGTGTGATGTGGCAACTACGACGCTCACGGCAGACAAGCCTAGCTGCGGAGCTTTGGACCAGCTGTAAGTAGCTGATTGCACATGCCGGTAGGCCAGCAAGTAATGAGTTACAGAAGTCAAGAGTGGATGTCACAAATGCATGGCCCAACTTGGATATCGTTTCCTGTCTAAACAAGCCCAACATTTAGCAGTTTTAGGTAGCTGAAAGTAGGCAGACTTGATTGTGGAGCTGATGTGGTCGTCTAACGGAAGGTCACTTTGGAACATTACACCTAGATTTTGTGCAGATTTAATAGGAGATATTCTGGCAGAGCCGATTTTGAGAGTTAGCCTTTTCAATTTCTGAATCACCCTTGGTTTGCCCATAACTATTAAGTTCGTTTTATCAATATTCAACTTAAAAAGATTTGCTGCCATCTGTGTGTGGGTGTCATCAATACATGCAGCAAGGGAGTTGAGAGAATTCGACGTGCTCGACGGCTGAGATGGATCAAAGCAAAGGTACAACTTAGTGCCATCCGCATTGAAGTGATAGCCTAGATTGTGCTTGGCAATCACATTTGCAAGAGAGAGAGAGAGAGAGAGAGAGAGTATAAACCGTGAAAATAACGAGACCAAGCACGGAGCCCCGAGGTACCCCATATTTCAGAGCTACCTCGGATAATCTTTGTCTATTCACATCAATATTCTGGTCTCCCACTGAGATAGGACCTGAAACAGTGCATAGCAGTGCCAGTGATGTCCAGACGAGATGAGAAGTGCTCAAGAAGGACTTGGTGATCGATAGTATCAAAAGCTGGCGAAAGAGAGAGCAAAAGCAGAGATATTCCATTCATGTCTGCATTCCTAAGTAGGTCTTTGCACACCCGAAGCAATGCTGACTCTGTGGAGTGATCAGCTCTAAAGCCACAATGGAACTTAATAGCAAGGTTTTAAGTTTCAACGTAGGAGTTCAGCTGGTCTGCCATGACTCTTTTATAAGAGTGATCATGCAAAGCTACTGTCACGAGAACTATTACAAAAAACTTTGAATTGGGGTGTTGGACAGACGGGCTTTCCCTCTCTGTTGGCTCCCAAGGGCGTCTGCGTGGGGATTAACAATTGCATTAATCCCCAGATGCTGGCCCATG
The DNA here is from genome assembly GCA_009760855.2 of Cristatella mucedo. NCBI lineage: Eukaryota > Metazoa > Bryozoa > Phylactolaemata > Cristatellidae > Cristatella > Cristatella mucedo. The sequence continues at coordinate 10,377,449 of WPIO01000005.1, read as the reverse complement.
TTGTGGCTACTCTCTGAAATTGAGCGGCGTAATGTGACATCAAGCTTAACTTGGAATAAGATTAATTAGTTCTAGGAAGTGAGGTTCTGTCATAACGTCCAAAATTAGCGTTCTTTTGGGAGCATTTTGCTGGGACGTTGTAGTTTTCAAATGACTGGGCATAATCCTGAGACAATATCCCGTTCAACTACTCTGCGGCTTTGCGAAATAGCCACCGCAAGATGGACGTACGTGTCGGGGAAGGGACGCAGCTGTAGGGTGTGCTAGAGACACTGAAACATGATTATTCCTTTTTTCTGTTCTGCGATTTCCTGGGAAATCCCTGACAGCCGTTGAGAAGATTTGATTTGAGCACCTCGGCTTGTTTTATATGGCTTCCTTTTCAGTCCATAAGTAATAAGATTAGCTAGTCGATGAAGTTGCTATATCGCTGAGGAGTATGCACTGCCCGCAGTCTGTAAAGCGTTTGCAATTTGAGTTACGTCTCGGAATTGGCTGGTTTGTTACTCAGGAAGCCGCTCCTGAGTAGCTGTCGTGTAGATGCTTGGTATGTTTTGGCATTATAGTCTTTATAGTTTGTTCAGATTACGGTAATCTCATCACAGAATTAGTGTTGCTCGAATCATGGCCCCCTTGGAACCCTGCTGGGTTCATAACAAGTGGTGTCTAAGGCAGCTATATCAAGTACAGTTGCCTCTTATACCCGGGAACGGTAAATCGAAAGTTACGAAAAGTATTTGAGCCTCGCTATGAGCCGTGATGGCAAACTAAGTAAGGCGGTTGCTTTACACGACCTCTTTCACGAGGAGACCTAGATCCTGAGGTCGTGCGTTCGAATCCTGTGGTGGGCAATCCTTCATCGCCGACGCAAGAGGTGGTGATATCCGTAAAGGCTCTTTTCTCGCTATACAAAGGAGGTAGTTGAATCAGCTGATATTTTTTATATCTCGCTAGAAAAATCCTTTCATAAGATCTGGAATTTGTACGACGCTTCTAAATCCTAAATAGGGCATAATCCCAAGCAAAACTTTTTTGAGACCTAAAAGATGAAATTTCTTCAGAACCTCTTACGTCAGAACCTATAAGTTAAATTTCGAAACTGACACTGACCAGCAGTCCGTGTTGAATCCTGATTTTCATAGAAGTCACTGGGTATATAATAGATATAACTGTATGTGGGTCGGAGACGACGGCAGTAGCACCAGCACCAGCACCAGCTACGTAAAGAGTGAGCTGAAAGAAGGAATAGGAGTCCACTGAATTATTGCTTTTGTCCTATAACGGCATTTGTTTCGCTGCAGCATTTAATGACTTTGCTGCTGGGCTTGCGACTTTAGTCGCAGTTTCCAATAAATTTTAAATGTTTTGCGTCACCCCTTACGATTATTTTTAACTTCAAACAATGTACTTGCTTTCAATTAGTAAAACCCCACTTCGATCGTATGAGCTGTTGAGGTTAGTTTGCTTTATTTTGAATATGTCTCTTTTTTCACTATTTAGAGAGATAAAGTATTGCAAGTGCTTTTATTAAATACTGAATTCCATTTATGCTACTATATGTCGCACAAAGGAGGCTGTAATCCTGGTCGAAGGACTGGCCCGAATTCACCGGCTAACCAGTTTCAATAAAACACACCATATTAATTAATGCAACCCACAATATAACCCACCATATATATTATTATTTCAATAACCCACCATAATAAAACCGACCATATTCAATAAAACCCACCATTTCCATAAAACCCACCATATTACCAAGCTACCAGTGTTTTATGCATCAGCCTTCGCCTTCGCTCCACGGGTACCATGGCGCTAGAACTTCTTAGGCCAAGGTCTTGCCCGGAAATTTCAACTTTTGAGAATCCGCTTCCCTACGATAATGGCCTATAAAAAACACAACTGTACAATGTCAGCTATGCATAAATGGTTTCTCAAGCATGGCTGGACCTCTCGAAATTGTACGTTTGTGACTCTCTGCTAAAGCTCAAGCCGAGCTACAGCCATGGGACCAACTGCGAGGGGAAGATTGGCCTGCGGGGGAGGGGGGCCCGTGGGTGCGGCCGTGCTAACACAGATGACGGGTCAGACCAGGACCTTTCCAGAAGCAGTCAGTCGTGCGATGAGAAAGTCTCGCTTCGCTCGTCTGCCCGACACGGCTCTGCCTCTTAGCCAGTAGCCAGAGCGGCTCGAGCTTCCGGGAAGTTCGCGATCGACACGCCTCCTCGCAGGAGGAGCTGATTTCTCGGGGACTTTCGAACGGCGCACCGAGCGCTGACGAAACACGGTGCCCATGACCTCGCCGAGCCCTCTCGGGTCGCCGCCCCGAGACGGTGGAGCGTACAGCTAGCGCAGTAACCCAGCCTCAAGCTATCGTCCTCACGCTCGCCAAAACGACCGGGCTCTCAGACCGCTAGCGTCGGAGCGCACTTTGGGTTCGAGTGTGCGCCTCAGAAGGCTACCCAGAAGGCCTTGCACCCGCTTCGTCTTTGTGGTCTTCTGCGGTTGCCTGGAGGGAAACGCAGATGCGCGTACGCCCACGCGCATCTGCGTCTGCGTGTGTGACGCCTCGCCTCGCCTCCAATCGAGAGGCGGACGGGCAACCGGCACCGAACCGGATGTCGGCGTAAGACTCGCGCGCTGCGAGCCCGGTCCTGGTTCGCTGCTTGGCGAGTGCGCCCTGGAGATGATGCGCGATTATCGCGCGTTCGGACCCTAATTCGCCGCACGCCATTGTAGCTCTAGCGCAAGAGCGTCGCACGCTGCGCCGACAGCGAGCGTTCCCCTGGGGCTACCTCGCCGCAATGGTGACCAGGTGCGCCGCCGCCTCAGCCGCTGACGAGTTGAGCGGATGCGGCCGTCAGCACCGCCGCTCAGAGCACCGCTCAGAGCGCCGCTCAGAGCGCCGCCGCCCCTCATCGCCGCGCGCTCTCCCGACGCTCTACTCTCTCCCCAGCCTGCGCTGAGCAGACGGCGTGCGGCCTCTGACGGTGCGACCTGCCGTGCATTCGACGGCGCGGCTGGTTTCGTGCGGAGTTGGCACGCGCCCGTCGCCTGGGACCGCTGCCCCGCCCGTCCGACCAGAGTCTTCACTGTTCGCCCGGATGTTGGACGTCTGACGCCCTCCGGCCGGTTGGTTTTTGGCACCTCTTTCTATACGTATATCTATGTCGTCGAGGCTCTGCATCGTCCTCTTCACTCGCGACAGCGAACCTCGTTCGCGGCGAGCGCCTAGTGCGTCGGCGACGCCTTGGGCAGGTCTCACCTTCGCCGCCTCCGCGTTCTCCGCGGAGCGGTGGGCCGGCCCGCACGCTCGCCACACGGGGGCGATATACTCTCGCGAGAGCGGCCGGCCGATATCCGCTTGCCGTAGCGCGCAGAAAATCGATAGGCGCCTAGCGTGCGGCTCGAGCGCTTTCATCCGGCCATGCTCGCGGCGACTCTCCGCCGCGCGGTGCCAGCGACAGGGCCTGCGTCGGCCGCTGCCACGGCCGCCGCGACATGAAGCCGACGCAGCCGCCCGCGATCGTCGTCGTCTTGGTCGTCGTCGTCGGCAGCGCTCTCGGTACGTTCCGCCGCGTCTCGCTCCGCGCACCGTCGGCCGGCGGAGACGAGAGGCGAGAGCTCGCATTAGACCGCCCAGCCGCGGCTACCCAGCGCAGCCGTCGGCGGCTCTCGTAGCGACGCCGTCCGCCTCCGTCAGCTGCCGGAGAGGCGATCTCGGCGGAGAGGCGATCTCGGCGGAGCTTCGCGGGGTCTGAGCGGGAAGGGCGACTTGCCCGCGCGCGCTCGCGCGCGCGCGCGCATCTCTGCGTAAGGTCGCTGCTATGAGTGTCTTCTGCCCAAGCCCCGCTTTTCAGCAGAAGCTCGCGAAGGCAGCGAGCGTCGCATCTCTTACAAGCCGACCGGATGCTGACGGGCATCGACGAGCGACCGCCGTCGCCGCCTCCGCAATAACAATAACAATAATAGTGTATTTATGTTGCGCTCTCAGAGAACTTGATCTCTCCCTAGGCACTTTGCATCTGCTGTAAAGGAAGCACAGTCAAATGGTTGGTGGTACCGTGCCTAATGTCAACAAGTAAAGCACTATTAGAGATGACATGCACAGTGTCAACGGGCAAATGCAGTTAGTGGTAGCATGCGCGGAGTCAGCACGCATAGGCACACAAAGGATGAATTTCAAGGACCCGCTAAACGCTGCGATAAACAAGTGCGTCTTTGGCTTCTTTTTAAACGTCGTCAAGTCAGCGGATGTCATGAAGCAAGTCGGGAGTGAGTTCCAGGCTTCGGGAGCATGCGAACTAAAGGCACGGTCTCCGAAGAATTATATGCTAGCACGAGGTATAGCTATAATAATAACAATAATAATAATAATAATAATAATACATTTTATATAACGCCCTTGGAGAGCTCAAGCTCTTTCCAGGCACTTAACATTAACTAATCGGTTTGGTTAAGAAAAGCGGGTGGTACGACGCCAGCCTGGCGGGGGGGGGGAGAAGCTCCGATAGGTAGGTTGGAGCAAGAGAATCAAAAGACCTAAACGTCAGCGACAGCTTCGACGCGACGTGCGGAACAATATTGCGACCCGGTCAGCCGCTGTTTTCGTTGAATCAGAACTATGGGCGCGGACGCTAGCTTGATCTACAGCCTCGGCGATATCGCGAAAAGAAGCCAAGCGCGCTTCGCTAGCGCCGGCGGGCGGCGGCGGTGGCGGTGGCGCTGGCGGGGCTCCCATTCAGACGTCGTTCGCGCGGCGATGGTGCTTGTACATCATGCGAGTGGCAGTGTACGCGGTGAGCTGCTATGAACCGCTCAACCGCGTTGCCTTTCTCCCGCGTCGGTGCTGAGGACGGTGCGGCTTGCGATCGTAGAGGGTCACTGGGGGGTCATAGCGGAAGGTCAATCGAGCATCGACGTGAATACGCAGCGAATCCCTGATGGGATCGGCGCTCACCGGCCGCATCGGCTAAAATTGTCCGTTCGATTTTTCTAGCTGCCCAGAAGCCGTTTGTCCGCTTTCGGCACGGCTCTTGCCTTACCTGGCACGGCGTAGTGGTGAAATCAGTGATTAAGAAATGAGGCAGTACACCGTTAAGACTAAAGAAGGCGTACGGGCGTTACGCCGAGTGCATTGACGTAGCGCGGCAGCGTCGCTTTACTGAGCGCCCTCCGCGGCGCTCGGGCCCTCTAGCCGTCGTCGCTGGCAGCGGCGTACGAAACGCACCGAGATGGCAAGCTGCGGTAGGTTCAACCATCAAAGAATCACACGTGAGAGAAAGGAGACTGGGTTAAGGATGAAAAACGTATCCTTAATTCTATTTATATTATACTTCTGCACGCAATTTAGTTGCACCTCGGTACGTAATGTAAAGGCGATCAATCCTGGTCTTAGGTTGCGTGAATCCATTTCTTATTAGCTCATGGTCACGCCGTTCAACGGCCATTTCTTAAAAATTGAACACGGGGGAATGGTAGTTTTGATAGAGTTCAATCGATTGAAGCAGTGGACTGTGATCTAGAGCTTGCTGGATCACTCTCTGCTCGAAGCAAAACTCCTTGCCGGTGGACCGGTCCTACGGCAGACGGCCTACGGTTTTTCTGTATTTTTAAAATAATAGCTAAACCTAATACTTGTGCAAATAACTATATGTACCGTATCAATACCGGTATAGGTGTTCGCAGTGACACTATACTGCGTGTGCATTCATTGCTTGCACACGCTCCGCAGTTACAAGCGTAGGTGCGAGCGTGTGTGTGTGTGCGTGCGCGCGCGCGTGTGTGTGTGAGAGAGAGAGAAAGAGAGGGAGAGAGTTTTTTCACGTGCGCTTGTCCGAACCTATACGTGCACCACGGAACGGAGTCTGTGCAACGATAGAATATATCTGTGCTATCCAAAATCTGCGAAGGAGTGCCGTGGCGCTGTACACTCGTAAGTTACTGCTGCAGCCGGTTCAGCCATCTTCCATTTCTACGACCCCTTCGCACTGTGTAAAGGCAAGCAGATCCATCGATGGGCGGCGTGTTTAACTTGTCTACTCCTCTATGTAAATTAGTCTTGTATCACGCGCGCCTTTTCGTAGGGCTAGACCTGTGCAAACGAATCACGATTGCACTGCACACCATTCTCTCGTTTTACAATTGAGCATGTCGCTAGCGGAAAGGGCTCCTTCCAGGCACTTGCCATAATCTGTTGACTCCAACAGGTGCGCCATCCACTTTCCTCTCTCGCGATTGTTATGTTTAATCGTCGTTTAATGCAAACAGTAGACGCGTCCTTCGATTTGCCTGTTTTCACAGTGTCGCACACCCGCTCGCCGTTCTCTAGCTGCAGCTGCGGCCACTGCCCAGCGGGCTACTAACTTTTGGTTTTAACGTGCGCAGGCCTGCTACTAAGTCGTCCGTGAAGTCATCGATATAGCCAAAATTCTTCTTTCTAAGTCTTTCTCTTATTCTCACTCGAATTATCATTTCCATTCTCTCTCTCTCTCTCTCTCTCTCTCTCTCTCTCTCTCTCTCTCTCTCTCTCTCTCTCTCTCTCTCTCTCTCTCTCTCTCTCTCTCTCTCTCTCTCTCTCTCTCTCTCTCTTTCTCTCTCTCTCTCTCTCTCTCTCTCTCTCTTTCTCTCTCTCTCTCTCTCTCTCTCTCTCTCTCTCTCTCTCTTTCTCTCTCTCTCTCTCTCTCTCTCTCTTTCTCTCTCTCTCTCTCATTCTTTCTCTCGGTCTCTCCTCGCTCTCGCTCCAAGCCGCGCCTGCTCTACGGCGCGCTCCACCTATACCCGCCAAGGAGGCGCCACCGCTATCTCAACAAACGTTGGCCGGTGCCTTCGCGTCCCGCCAGCTAGCTACGCCCGTCGGCGTCTCATTCGAGCGGGATGCCGGGATGCTGGGATGCCGCGACGCACTGCCGTCCGACTGGGGCGCCGTCGAGCAGCTTTCTAATGTGCGGTCCTTCGATCAGCTCTTCCCTCCATTAGCGTCTGCCCTTAAGGCTTTTGCACGCAGCGTTGCACGAGCGCTCGCTCCGCTCGCACGAGCCCTTTTGAACAGTTCGCTGGGCAGCTGGATGGGGTGGGGCTACAAGCCTTTACCCCCACTCTTTGTACCCGATCGCCGGAGCTAGCAGAGCTGCCCGAATCCGTAAGCCGGGGACCGCAACTCTCTGAGTCGCCTGGAAGGATGTAGAGAGTAGCGGCCGTCCACCGCCACGTCAGCCGGTAGTACCGCCATTCGTTGCCGGCGGCGAGACCTCGGGAACGCGATGGCAGTCGCCCGGAAATTAAATACGCATGACGTGGCGACACGAGCTGCTAGTGATGGCTTGACCGCACGGACTGGCGAATCCCAGGCCCAAGGTTAGGATTGAAGTAAGTAATTTCGGTAATTTCGGTAATTTCGCCGATCTTGCAAGAGAAGGCCCGAGGATCCTCAACCAAAGCTAACGGCGGAAGCAGTAGGTGATGGCTGCCGGTAGGCGAAATTTGCGCTCAAATCGATAAGTTCTCAGCCACCCACACATGCTGACTTAAGTGACTATGCAGGTCAGGGTTCACACCCCACGAGCTTCGAGGTCGAGTGGCGAAGCGCGCCTAACCGATGCGGGATGGCGCTGCCTTAACATAGCGCAGCGCCGGGCGCCATTTCCATTGTGCAGCTTACTGAGATTTTCGCCGCGCGTCTGCATCGCCTGAAACGTCCCAGACCGCCATTGCTGCAGCGCGACTCAGCCTGTCAGCCGAAGACATTATCCGGCGCCGTTCAGTGTGACGGGAGGGGGGACTCATATCGAGACCTCGTGCGACAATACGGAGCATCCGTTTCTCATGGCAGCGCCGGCATGCTGGTGCACGTAGCGGATTTCCATGGCGACCCATAGTCGCCTCATGCGAAAGAGTAAAAGTGGCGTCGGCTGCTAGCGGCAGTTAACGATTGGGCGGCGTCGCCGAAAGCAGTCTCGCTCCATTGCAGACGGGATAGACAGACCGCAGCCATGGAGTGAGCACCGTAGCCAGACTTAAGACCCTCGCTGTTGCTGCTATCTTTGTCAGGCACGCCCTAGTCTGGCTCGCTCGAGCGACGAACTGGTGCCAACAGAGGAGGCCCGCCGCGCCGGTTACGTGGTCATCGCGGCGGCCGGCTCTGAACGGGCGTAGTATGCATGTACGTGTCTGTATATGTATATGTATGTGTCTGCTTGTCTCTTCCTCTGAAACTGCGCGAAGTCGCACGTGCTAAGTAGGTGCTACGCTGGACCCTTTCTTCCATAGCTCACACTGCTCAGTTGGCTTTCATCGTGCTTATCATAATAATAATAATAATATTAACACAATTGTTATTGCACCATCAGAGAACTCAAACATTTGTCTAGGCACTTTACATTCGCTGCAAATGAAGTAGCCAACAGACTTCATGTCATTCAGCAGAAAGAAAATGAGAAGTATATCTGAGCCGGAAAGGCACCTTGGAAGAGAATAGCTTAAGAGCAGCAGCACTGGACGGCTGGACAGCATGTGCTAAAACCAGTAGCTGGAGGTAGTACGCAGCGTACGAATCAAGAAACTGAGAATCACAGCCTTAAAGAACCCAAAATGTGGCCATGGCCAGCAGGTCTTGTAGTGAAAACCCCGGTCATCGAATTAATTTTTGATCTTGTATTTGAGAGTGCGATCAAGCTGAAAATGGTGCACCAGCTCAGCTAAGTGTGACATAACTAGCCCATGCCGAGCAAGAATGGCGCTCTGTTTCCGTTGACCAACTAGGGGCAGCTACGCAGCTTCTTTAGAAAAGCGGAAACTTTAATGAATTTATTGGACTTGCTAATAAACTTCGGAGCCACATTTATATCGTCAGCTGCTGACGCTAATTAATTTTTTGGTAATCCTGCCAATACTGAATCATATAAGTCTAGTCACGACAGATCCAGAGAGCCAGTACGATCTTTAGCCATCGTGGTAGGCTGTCCATAATCCTTTAAAACGGATCCCGAATGGTGGCTATAGATAGGTCTTCCTGGTAGAGCTTACAGGGAGCCATACCGCGCTGGTTTGGTCTAGCAGTTAAGATGCTCGCACCGACCAAGGTCTGAATAGAGATTAAGTTCTCTTGGGGCGCTATTTAAATGAATTATATTTAAATGAACTATACACTTGATTTCGCGTTCACTGCTGCCAAATGCGCCAGCATCTCCTAGGCCGTCACATTTAGCTAAGCGATTTAGAACGGTAACTCTGCATCCGACGTCCGTGATCGAGATCTCGCGGAGGAGCCGCTCGACGGCAGACGTCTGCGCCGACGGCTTTTTAAAGATGCTTCTTAAAGAGTTGCGCTTCTTCTTACGTTCTCTGTCGCCACATTCAACGGTCTTCTCACACTGGAGAATTGCAGCTGGCTACTCGTCCGGTGTAAATCGTGGACGGCACGAGAGGGGTAGAGTACAGGAGGGCCGTCACTGTCAAGACTCAGCAGCACATCGCCTCTGCATTCTCTAGTCCAAACCTCCCTTCTTTAAACTGCTCTTATTGCATTGCTTGAGGTGCTAGCTTTTGGCCACCAATTACTTCCGAGTCGTCGCTGCTGTAGCTATCTACTGCCGCGAAGCATCCGGCTATGCGGGTCTTTGTCTACACGGCTCTTTGGTTACTTCCTCCCGGATATGCGCTATCGCTTTCGTCCCTCGATGCTCTAAAATTACCCGATAGACGATTGCAGACCCTCAAGCTCGCGACGTCCTTATGCCACCGGACGCTACCGTGCAAGGTTTTGGAAGAGAGTGCCTTGCCATGCACGGCACCCTGCTTCAGCTTGTTGCAATCCGCCTGCACTACGCTCGGCTTTCCGGCATCTGCTGGCGCCACGCGCGGCTCTCCTACGCTCTTCTCAGCGGCCTGCGAGCTGCAGGCGCGTGCGCCTTCTAGGAGCCAGGGTGCAGTGCAATATTCAGCAGCCCAGCCCGATTATGGCCGTCTCTGCCCGGTTTGTTTTGCCGTTAGATTGGATCTTCGCTTCCTACTCTCGAGGCGCATGGCAGCCAAGCCAGCCTGCGACGCTCTCAGATTAGGTCACGCCTCCTAGATTCATTGTCGTAGGAGAGCGATTGATTGTGTAATGCTAATGTTCCAATTAATACTCGCCATCTGTTCGGTTTTTCCACCGACTGCTACAAAGCTGCGTTGAAGCACACACGGAAGCGGCGTACGTCTCAGAAGCCCATCTTGTCAAGGCGCGCCATACCGAATGATTTCAGCTGTGACCTCCAGCAGTACTCTCTCTCCTCCTCTCTCTCTCTCCTCTCTCTCCTCTCTCTCTCTCTCTCTCTCTCTCTCTCTCTCTCTCTCTCTCTCTCTCTCTCTCTCTATCTATCTCTTTATCTATCTTTCGCTGACTCCTCTCTCTTTCGCGCTCGCTCTCTCCCTCTTTCATTCCCCTCTCTCTCGCTCTTTCTCTCTCACTCAAGCTCCCATACTTTTTTCTCACTCTTTTCCTCTTACTCTCGCTCTCTTACTTCCTCTGTCAATTCCTCTATCTTTAGTCACCTCGCTTTCACTCTCTCACTTTCTTTCTCTGTCCCTCTCCCTCTGTCTCTCACACTAACTTTTTCTCTTTACTCTGCTCCCTCACTAGCATGAGCTCTTCTCTTCTTCTCTTTTTAATTTACCAGCCACTACTTTTCCATTTATGAGCAAGTCACTCGCAAGTTACTCAGCCGAGACCCAGCTTCCCTCTTATGCGTACTGATAATCCGTAGACAACTGAAAACATTCTGTTTGCGATTTCGCTCTATTAGACAGCCTCTATTAGTTCAGCCTTTGGCGAGACTTTCGCACTCCGATCTCTCATAAACCTGAAGCTTTCCATTTGCAATTGGCTTCCTTTGGTTTCTTTATTGGACGCAGGATTCCTCACTCCTCGTCGCCTCACCTCCAACCCCAGTCTCGCAGTGCTCTCGCTATCATTGCCGCAACTGATCGCATTTGCAAGTAAGAAACATTTGAGTCTGATGGTCGCCGGGTCCTACCATTCTATGTTTGAACGAGTGCCTTCCCACCACTCGCTTTCTTCCTTATTCGGACAAGCCTCCCCATTTAAGATGAGCTGCAGTGCCTTGTGTTCACTGGGGTCGAAGCACTTTACGATGATCGCATTTGAAACTTTCTTGAGTACTCCCTTTTGAGCTGCACTGACTCTTGTGTAAAATGTCTGAAGCGCTTGGCCAAAGACAGCTCTGCCGTCCTCCAAGTCCTGCCCTCAGCTCCTGTGAGTCCTGCTCTCAACTCTTCTAGTCCGGCTCACATTTTATATAAATCACACTGTGTCTTTCCTGGCGTCCTAAAGTTGAAGATTAGCTTATTCAACAGCCCCATTTGTATAGCGGCAGAAGATCACTAGCCACTATCACCACCGATTGCAGTTTTAAATAAAGGATCGCCCAATGCAGAGCTCGAAACCACAACCTCGACCGTGACGAGCGACCACAACCTTATCCCCGGGCTACGACCCAGTACCTTTTCCAGAATTCGGGCATGTCACTACTGGCCAGTATCCTTCCCAGCAATTTCCATGCGGCTACTGAAAGGCGAGGGCGTTACACAAAGCAAGTAAATGCACCTCGCCCGCTCTGGCGACCCTGAGTCCCGGCCGTTTGACCTGGAATTAAGCGCCCCTGTCGATCTCCAATAGCTACCGACAAGCGGATCGATGCATGAAATGCATTCGCCACTCCATGCCTCCGCTTTTTCGTCCGACACGTCTCACGTTTCGTCGTGCAGCGGACATTGCTTGCTGCTGCTTCAGCGAAACACCTTTAAGCAGCCTTCGGCTGTACAGCGAGGGAGCGTGGTGGCTTCCAAAGGATTTCTTTGGATCCCCGAGCACAGTCAGTCCTTTCCTTTCCCCTTTCCCTTCCCCTTTCCCTTCCCCTTCCCCCCCCCGTGCGAGAGTCGCTCGATTCCTTGCACTTGCTCACCGCTCTGCACGTTCCTACCAATCGCACCGCTGACGTGCGCTGAGCTCTCGCCGGCATTTCACTGAGACGGAAACTGTGAAAGCCTACCAGTGTCTTCTCCTCTCTTGCTCTCTCAGCTGCCTCATACCGCTCTACTCTCACATTGAATCTACATCTAAATCGAAGTGGTAGCGCATGAGCTCAGCCCCGTATTTCAACTATCATCTCTAGATGAGCTGACAGGAGGAGAGACGAACAGTGCAGGTCTCGCAGCAGGCGGCAAAGACACGCCGGCCAGCCCAACGAGCGGCTCCAGCCGCCAGTCACGTGACCGCACGCTCCGGCCATGGGTACTCTCCCTCCTCGCCTCCGCTCGTCCGTGAGGTCCGCGGCGGCGCCTTTCGGTACCGGCGCCTTTGTGCGAGCCACAAGCTCCAACCAAAAGCAGCTGAAGAGGCACGCGCGGCGAACGTGCCGTAGTATTGAGTGAACTGAGCGAGTCCTCTGCTAAGTCCTAGTCCACGAGAAAGCTTGAATGATGCGGATAGAGGTCGAACCATCGAAGCACGGCTGGCGAGCTGCAACTGGAGAAATCAATGCAACCTGGTGCGCCGGCAGTGGCAGAACTTGACAGCAAACAGGAGCACCTGTACCACCAACATAAAAAAAGTACATTCATTGATGCGGACCTATATGAAAGCTGCAAGGGGCCTCGTGTGCACAGCATCAACCGTAGCCTCAACACATGAGCTCGAAGCCCCGAGTGAAGCTAGCCGATCATCGCAGAGTTTATCCATTTTATTTTCGCTGTATGGCGGATTATAATATATTTAGCTATTAAAGCACATATCTCAGAAACCGCTAATAGTCTCAAGTCCTCTCAAAACGCAACATGGCAGATTTCAATTTGTTCTTTGTCCTCGGTTACAGAGAATGCTTTTCAAATCTCTTTCGCTGAAAGTCAATAAATAATATTTTTCGCAAAAAATTTGCTTCCGCGGTCGAGACAGTGATGTTTTAAAGTTCTCTAGTTTTGGCATTAGCCACATGCTCACGAAAGATTTGATAACAATAACACATTTGACATAGCGCCCCCATAGAACTCAGCTGAAAACTTAGGCAAATGCTAGTTTTGCATGGCGGACCTTTTTCAAACGTCAAATTGGCATGAACGCGGCTCCCATCAAGTGTCCAAACACTCCTCTATCTGTAACCCCGGTATCAAACTGCCATAAGCTATTCCCCCCCACCCGGAGAGGCATCATCTATCATAAGGAGAGAGCACAGTCAGATAACGAGGAAGATATTGCAGATATGTTTCTTACACAACGACCTCTATTCCCCTGCTACTGACTGCGGCACATCTTTTCCAGCCGTCCTGAGCTGCCACTTCCATGCTATCCACTACTTCAACTGCCCTCCTGACTCAGCTTTGCTTCTGACTTTCTCTTTTTTGCCCAAGAGGAAGTCTGTTGGCTACCAAATGCGTACCGAAATCCGTCTAGACTTTGCATGCGATATACAAAGCTCTTCTGAGTAACACACACATAGTCTTTGTGGCTTTGTGTAGTTACAGACGGAGATACGAATCTAGGTTTCAATTATACAGATGCAGCTACAGAGGCTGGAAAGTTACACTTTTCCAACTAGAAAGACCTCCGCGATTTGATCGGAGACCTTACAGAGAGTCCTACCTAATCTTACTCTGAGCTTCTGATGTCTAGGATCGAGGAGTATGAATGTCTGAAAGTAACAGATTAGAGAAGTTATCACTCCTATTATCCAACTTCTGCAATGCTGGGCTGTGCTTCGGCAACAATCTGGCTGGTCTAGTTGAGGCCATAGAAATCCCCTGAAGCCCGAGTGTAGTGGCGCTAGACATAGACATATACATCATATACATAGACAGCTCATCTAAGGGGCTCTAGAAGTATGGCAACTACAGCATTAGAACTAGGTCATCATTAAAGACTTCGTCCATGGGGTGTCATTCAGGCTCGCCTAAGGCGGTTTCACCAAGATGCCTTGTTTTTTTTCTAATAGGGACATCCGTAATACTAAGGCCCGCTATCACAAACATTTTCATTTTTTGCATGACCAGCTTGAATTAATTTTCAGCTGAATTCATGTGGAGCTTTTTGCAACTAAATGCCAACCATATAGCATGAATTTGTAGTTTTAACTATCAGCAATTGGGGAATTTTATTTTAATCACGGTCACGGTCACAAAATCTAGATGTCTAAGGAATTAAGGTCATTTTCAATACATCTAATGCAAAATCAATTTGTAAATAACACTTGATACCTGGGGATAATTGTGTTAAAGGAAGATAATCTATAGGATTTAGAATAGATAAATTTCGAAGACCCCTCCTTAAATGTAGGACTTCTTCGGCATTAACAATAAATGAGGACCAAAAGAGCCATCCATGGTAGGCTTTAACTTTGGACTTTATCACCTAGTCTGGCTCTAAAGTAAACTTACACCGAGAAATTTCAGACGGCGTCTTCACAATAGTTTTGTAATTTTTTTCTCTTCCTCGTCTTTACCAACAGCGGTCAGAGGGAATGGCCTTCAGCCCAATCTCATGAACTAGCAGAAACAATATAAAAAATGTAGTATGACTAATAAAAAGAACATAAGTATGAGCAAACTTCCTTGTATATTGCTTGCAAAAGTGATTTTGACTGCGACTCTTCGTATTTGCCTAAGGCATCGTCTTACCAATCCGGTCTTCTCAGCCATGCATTTAGTATAACAGTCAGCGAGTTGGGTATGCTGGTATTGTGTTCAAGTTGTGAAGGCGGGTACGCACAATACTGGAATTACCAAATTATGTTTTACTAACGAGCCCTTTGTAAGCCTGTCTGTATTTCTTTTGCCACAAGAAGAATTCCGGGTTCCCACATGCTTCGATATATTGTGGAAGACGATTGATTGCTGCCGTAGTGGCCGATCATCTACGCACAATAGAGAGGAAATATTCAGATTATCTCCTAGCTGAACATACATTTGCCAGCGGAGGTTCCAAACGAAGTGAGCAACTGAGTTAAAGCTGATATAAGCAGGCAGTCCGATTTATCTGAGTTTAAGAAATACCTATTAAGAAACGTAGCATTATTTCATTTTTTTCAAAGTTGGCAGACAAGCGAAGGCACATATGTGATGCAATTGCAATTGCCATGATGAAATCTCAAAGACTAAATCATAGAAGATGAATGATGCGTAGAAAATACGACACACGAAAGTAGAAGCTTAAGCAATTTGAGAAACACCGAAAGCAAGTGTTCGAACCACAGGAAGCATGAAATCCACAATCGGTCATATGTATCATTATATCGCATCGGTATACGACGCATCGCTATATCAGAGCAATCAAAATGTGGAGACACGGATCCACTTCGAATACCTGGCTAGACTTTGCTAAGTCTCCTCACTCTGAGTATAGACAAAATCCCCAGCACCAATGGTAAGCATAGCCTGCTCAGCGTCACAATAGTGGTTCATTACATTAGCAGTCTAATGGTAGCAGCTTGAAGCTAGATTACATAGTTACATTGCCCACAGTTGCAATCATTAACACTGGAAGAGCGGCCATGTCGTTCATTAATTTCCCCAAATTCACCACACGGAGCTTCACCCTCGGCATGCACCTGCCCTACTATTGGTCACCGTATCATCCTTGACATCTTCTAGATTAGTTGTAGAAGGTTCATTACTGATGCAGTTGTTTTCACTCTTTGGTTCCAGCTTACTTTTAATCTTACTATTACCTACAGCAGGCTGCTAGTCAGCGGTGGCTGCTTCTCCAGATATTCCTAACTTTTTCTGGAGACATCGAGATACCACTGCCTTCAGAATTACCACACTCTCGTGAAAAATTAATTTTAAGGTTGCTAAATCCTACTCAGCGTCCCGGGCTGCTACCTCCTGGACTCGAACGGTTTTACACAGCGACATCTATTCTCCTGCTATCGTTTGCGACGCATCCTGTCCAGCCGTCTTGAGCTGCTGCTTCCATGTTACTCAATACCTTAGCTAACCTCCTGCCTCAGCTATAAATATATTGGGTTATTTTACAGCCTTATTAAAAAGCTTCAGAAGTGTTTTAACGGCTATCGCCGCGGCTTGCAGTTGGCAATATAGAATCGCCCACTGCAGGATTCGAACCCACGACATTGGCCGTGAAGAGCGAGCACCTTACCTCCTGGGCTATGACGGCCCCACGATGCTTCGCACTTTCTCTTTGTTGTGTGAGATGAAGTCTGTTTACAACCGCATGCCGAACCGAAAGCCGCTCAGGCTTTGATTTCGCCATAGGAAACTCTCTCTCGCCCGCCCACTTAGTCACTAGTGGCTTTGTGGAGTTACAGAAGGAGGCACACGACACGAAATGTCGTGTACCTCCTCCATTCTCGGCCCACCGACGAAAGGTCAATGCTGGACTCCTTACGAAACCATTCTCGTCTACGTCTACTCCGTACAGCGAGCCACCCGAGTTCGTCTGACGGAAGAGCCTCTGGTCACGATCGCTACGCCGAGAAAGATCCTAGCACACCGCCCTGCATCTCTCCGCCACCTTTATGAGCTGGTCTTGCGTAGATTCGCTTACGGTGATTCCGCATGGCAGTCCCACAATTGAGATGCGCGCTCCGCGATCGGCCAGAACGGAAGCACCGTCGCAGCGACGACAAAGTGGTGCAAAGCCGTGCATTGTCCTTTTGATGCTAGCGAAGCTGAGCATATCCCGGCAGTTGCTGCTGACATTCTAGACGACCTTGGCTTGCAGCGGAAGAAGCGGCAATTGACATGTTCGCCTGCGAAGCTGCTGCCTGCGTCGGCGCCGCTTTAAAGGGGGCGTAGCTCTCGGCTGGCTTTCGATACTACTTCAACTAGAATCGATCCGGAACGTCAGCAGCGCCGGCATCCGATCGAGTTTTGTCTGGGAGCGAGACGTCTTACTAGCTTAGCAGCAGCGCGGGATCTCGCGAGATTCGCGGGCTGGCGGCGCTTCGGCCGGCCTCTTTTGCAGGCGCCTTGCTCGGCGTATTAAGCCGTTCCATGTCGATCGGCCGCGATGCAAAGTGCGCCTCAGTCTCGCCACCGGACAAGCTCCGTCGCTGCCGCGCGGCGTGCGACAGACGAATCAAGCGAGCGATTGAGCGGCCCAGAGGTTTGGCGAACCGTGCGGAGCAATTGGCTTTGGGCCAACGGCTGTCGTCGAGTGAAAGCTGGTAATGAGCGGTAGCTTTTTAGAGGTCAAAGTTGAGCATATTACCACTACATTTAATGGCACGCGACACTAAGCAAAGGCCCGGGAGGGGAAAGAATCGCTGCAGAGGTCACGGCCCCTCCATTGCATAGTGCCAGATTTAATGTAGGCTGCGACGTCCGTGAAATATGTACTTATAACATCCTCTTCAGAATGATATGTTAAGCTACTGTAGACTTCATAATTTTTGCTAGTAGAACTTCTTCCACAGAACTAGAGACGCTACGTGGACATCTGCATGGTTGCGACACGTAATTAATAAGCTTCCTATCTCGACGTACGAAGATTAGTGGGGCGGTAATGTAATGTATCTCCGTCAGTAACTCCACAAAGTCATAAAGACCATGTGGGTGTTACGCAGGAGAGTTTTGTATAGCGCACTCACAGCCTAAGCGGCTTTCGGTACGCATTCGGTAGCCAACAGACTTCGTCTCACGCAACAAAGAGAAAGTGGGAAGCATAGCAGAGTTAGGAGAGCAGTTGAGGTAGTGAGTAGCATAGAAGTAGCAGTTCAGGACCGCTGAAAAAGATGTGCCATAGTCGGCACTTGGAGAGTAGATGTCGTTGCGTAAGAATTGTGGAAGCGAGTTCCACAGTCTAGGACCTGCAGAGCTAAAGCTTCTGTCGCCAACTGTCTTTAAGCGGAGGAATGGGACAGCTAATTAATTGTCCACACAGGACCTGAGGGCGCGAACAGGCTGAAACTGATGCAGCAGTTCAGCTAGGTACGAAGGAACCAAGCCGTGGCGGGCCTTGTGGGTCAGCGTAAGAACTTTGCTCTGTATCCTTTGCTCAATCGGCAACTATCCTAGCTCTTTCAGCAAAGGTGACACGTGCTCAAACCGCTGGAACTTAAAGACCAGCCTTGCAGCCATATTCATAGTCCGCTGTAGTGGCATAATAGCTTTCTTTGGTAGCCCAGCCAAAAGGGAATTACAATAATCAAGCCGAGACAGAACTAAAGAGCTAGTTAAATTTTTTACAAGCCACTGTGGGAGACAGCTTCTAATCTTGGATTGGGATCGGATGTGATGGCTAGCTGTAGAGGCAGTCAGAAATGCAGCGAGTGCGTACTAGCGTATGCAGCGAGCGTAGTGCACGCGTGAGACGGCGCAGCCGCAGCCGCTGCTCCGTCTATTACTGCCTCGGCAAGAAAGTACGAGGTCTATTAGCCGCCGTGGCGTTTCCCGAGCCAGCACCTACGTAATAACTGCGCCTGGTTCGTCTTTGCGACGGCATCTCGACGCGGCAGGATTTCCCCACGGTAGACAACACATCTTCCGAAGCAGCGAGCACCTGGGAGCCGGCAAGCCTGGCGCGAGCCGTGCGCCACCGCACCAGCGTGTACCGCACCAGCATGCAAGTATGCGTCGCACGCGACCCGCCGACCCCGACGACTGGCAGGCGCGCAGCGCCACGGTACGGGGCGAGCGACGAGACCTCGAGCTGCATTTCGACGACGCTGCCTCCATCGCAGCCGCAGCAGCTTTGACCGAGGCGAGCAGAGACCGCGGCGCTTGCACTCTTGACATTCGCACAAACGCACGCGGAGCGCCTGTCGCCTGGTCGCTTTTACCAACCTCCTCCAGCGACCAATTTCCGACTCGGTGGCCCTGAGGGCACGCCGGAAACGACGGGGACTGCGCGCGCGCGCGCGCGGCTCACGATGCCGCTGGCCACGAAGCGCGAGTGCCTTGCACTGGCGCTGTCGGGCGGCGAAATACAGTGAGAGCGATAGAAGTTGAAGCTCGTGAGGGCCGACATTTTCGCGAAAATTGCTCGCCGAAATGACGACGAGAGGCTAGCAACGAAGTAGCGCCGTTCCTTGAGGGCGACGGGCGGAGTGCGAGCACGCCGCCGTAGGAATCGCAGCAAAAGCAGCAACGAGGTCGCGGGAGCTGACGACGACGGCCAATTGATTAGCCAGATTGAGCAGTCTTTTCATATCGCAAATTAAAAATCTATTCTGTGCCGCTGCGCACGCCCTCGCAGCCCGCATTTTCCCTGCGCCCGACAGCTCAGCTAGGTCAAATACAAACCGGACCCCGACGCGCCACGCTGGAGGCGGCCGCCGCGCGAGACGACCTCGGCGCCGAGGTCGATGAGGCACGTGACAGGCCGGCTGTCGGCGATCGAGTTCCGACGCCCTTCGAACCCGAGTGCTCGCGCGCGCGCGCGCGAAGCCGACTGCGACGCAGGCGCGTGCGGCCCGCGCGAAAGCCGGAAGCGCACGGAGTGCTCGCTTTGAGGGCGTCGATGCGCACATCGGCCTGATTGGGCGAACAGAAGAAACGGGAAGATTCGTGTCTCAATTCCCTCCTCAATACCCTCTTCGCTGGGCCACTAAGCCGCTGTCGCGCGTTAGCAGGCTTTGTCGACGTTGCCTTTTGAGCCCCCAGTCGGCCGAACCGGAAACTCCCGCCGCGACGCCATCTATAAGAGCGCCCGTCTAGGCCGCCAGCGAGAGCAGTGCTGCGTCGTCGACCGCCTTCCATCGGAGGGCTGCGCTTGGGAGGCCACTGAGTGGCAGGACTCTTGTTCCGATCCGCCGCCAGACTTCTCGTTTTGACTTTGCACTGCGTCGTCAGCGAACGTCGCAGGGCGTCGTCACAATGCTTCGCGCCTCGCCTCGCAGAGACAGTTGAATGCAACGCGTGCATTAAACTGCTCCGCCTTACTTGGCAGCGTAAAAGTAAGGTATTTGCTGATCCAGAGTAAATTTTTGTGCGCCACGCTGAGATTTTTTCTTCGGGACTCCTTAATGGGCGAGCCTCACATTGCACGAAAACCTTTACGCATACTGTGCTGTGAAATGACTGTAAGACGCAGCACCTGCCAACAGCGATTAGTAAGTACCCAGGCAGTCCGTCGGCGCCTTTTCGCACGATTGCAGCTGGCGTCTCATCGCGTAAGATATGCTCACAATAATTGATACGCATAACGTAGTAGCTAGCACCACGTGAGATTCAGTGAAAACGCTGCCTCGTAAACCCTAGCAGAATGCATGCGTGGTCGCTAGGACTGGAGGCAGGTAAAAGGGGTGCTCGCTTTCAGTGCCGGAAGTTGGGGTGCCATTCTTCGAAGTCGCACCCTTCGTCCGTCGACGCGGCTGCTTCCGTGCCAGATCGAGGCTAGGCTCCGCTCGAGCAATCGCACCGCTTCGTCGTCTAAACAGCTCAAGAAGCTCCATGCGACGCATCACTTGCCGCGTCGGCAAACAGCCCCGGAGGGACGGCGCGGTCGGAGCGCTTGAGATTAACGGAACGCAGTTTCTCACTGAGCGAAAATCCTTCACCAAGACGGACTAGCGTCGTAGAACTATGGCCTAGGAGCAAACTAAATTGAATGTAAAATTTAAGAAGCGAAAGTGGGCGGCAGCAGTGGCTCACCGGACGTAGATTCCACGTCTGCAATGAGGGCGCTACCAACAAGCAGGTGAAATTTCACGCGAAATGGTAAATACAATGGTGAGAAACCGATAATGCCGAGCCAGTAGCTGCCGGCTTGCACAGCTCGAGAGAAGGCTGCCTAGACCTAGGACTCTGCCAAACAAAAGGCCATGTAATGTCTGAGTGTGCTGCAAACGAAACCGTACGGAAGGCGCTGCTATTAGCATGAACTCGTTTGCGCCCGCCTATCTCCTCCCGCCTGCTGCCGCGGCAGCTTTGATGCGTTCGCGTCCCACCGACCGCTGACCCCCCCCTGACCCCCAGCGTCAGAAAGTGCAAATGCGGATGCGCCCACGGCTGCAGCCGTCGGCCATCGATCGACTGCCATGCCGTGATGGCACACTAGGTAAGGCGGTTGCTTTCACGACCTCGGTCCCGAGGTCGTGTGTTCGATTCCTGCGGTGGGCGATTCTGTATCGCCACTGCAAGCGGTGGTGATAGCCATAAAGGCTCTTCTGTCGCTATACAAAAAGAGGCTGTTTAATCAGCAGGGATTTATTTATTTATTATTAGATCCTGGGTAGACAGATCTCTCTAGATCGCGGTCCTACTCGTGCGATGCATGAATCTGCTGCTGTCGCGAAAAGTCAACATAACAGTAATAATACACTCGATCGAGCGCCCTCACAGAACTCAATCTCTCTCTCTCTCTCTCTCTCTCTCTCACTCTCTTTCTCTAGGCGCTTTATGTTTGCTGCGGTCTTGTCCCTGAACCATTCAAAAATGCTGTTGCTAGGGCTCTCATTATAAAAGCAGCACTAGACCTAGAGAGAACTTGAAAAACTTCCGCCCAGGCTACCCACAACCGTTCCCATCGAAGGTAAAGACTGAAGAGAGCGGCAACTGACAAACTAAACGCTTACAGTTATACTTCAAACCTAACCTGCATGCTCCAGTCTGGTATTAGAGCCAATAACTCTGCAGAGTCAGCATAGCTGCTGGTGTATAACGACCTTCTCATGTATGTAGATTTAAGTAATGTCCCTCAGCTCTTTTTCTTGATCTTTCGGTAGCATTTGATACTATTGATCACCAAATCTCTTACCTCAGTGCTTAACTCCAGTGCTACGTTCTCAATGGGTAACAATCATGCGAATAGTTTCTGAAGTGCGGGCAGAGGCGAAGCCATGGGCTGGCAAGGGTGGCAGCTGCCACTCCTGGCCTGGTAGGTGGAAGATGAATACTACACCCATTCGGGCGACCAGCCGCGCTTGCGAGGTCGCTGGCCCCTTGGTGATTGCCCAGACTGCACGACACCCGCAAGCTCTGTGAGATGCCTCCAGACCCCGTTTACAGAGGGGTCTGGGGCAGCGGAGTCCCCCTTCAAAGGAGGGCTCTGTCCCTCAGACCTATGGGCCACCTCGGCGCTTTAATCCTGGCCACGTCTCGGAGGAGGGAGGTTATTTAAAAATTATGGTTAAACATGGTATGAATCATAAATTGGAAAGCTCAAAGCTCAAAATTAGTACCGCCAGCATATATTTCGTGACGTCTGCAAGAAATCTAGGCGTGCTATTTCAAAGTGACCTTACATTTGACAACCACTTCAGGTCCACTGTCAAGTCTTCTTACTTTCAGCTGCGTAACATTGCAAAAGATTGGGCCCGCTTTAAATAGGGAGACTACTTCATAGCTGGTCCACGCATTTGTGAAATCCTGTCTTAAGCTCTATAGCTCACTGCTTTCAGGTCTACCGGCCTATGCAATCATGTGCGTACAGTTGGCGCAAACTCTGCACGCGGGCTTGTCAGTCATAAGCGTAGTGGCTTCCACATTATACCACATCTCTCTGACCTGCACTAGCTTACTTTCATGCTACTTATCGACTTCAAAGTTTTGTCACTCACTTTTAAGTCACTTATTTATCTGCTTCTCACCTATGTATCAGAACTCCAACCCATTCAGACTAGGCTTCGCAGCACCTACTCGGCCGACTCAATCAATTTACGGCGCCTTAGACCAACCTCAAATCCTTGCTCTCATTGTGTACCTTCCCAAAGCTTGGATCTCATTCCCGACTGCCGTCACGACATACCCTGACTTGACGAGATTTAAAAAGAATCAGAGAATGCCCGTTTCCTTCCATCATATGCTGGGTCCTTGAGAATTGCGTAATTTTTGTGCTAACACGTGTTGACACTGTGCGTGTTACCGCTTCCCACATTCAACATGTTGACACTAAGTGTGCTTTCACTAAGCAGCATACGTTTATGCTTCCTTTGCAGCATATGCAAAGTGCCCTGAAAAGAGATTGCGTTCTCCGAGGGCGATTTACAAACGTATCATCCTTATTATTGCGACGTGAGTCCTCACCCCAGCTGAGCAGCAGCCGAGCCGAAGCTTCTGGCACGTGACGGCTCCATCATCCATGGCTCGGCCATGAACCGACTGCACAAGCTCTTAAGCAATCTTGGCTTAATTGGCCCTCACCTAGCCAAGTGTCAGCGGCGATGGCCCGTCGAGATAGCCCACTGCGAAATAGTCCCGTCGAAACAGCTTTGACGGGGTAGTTATGTCCTGGATTTGTTTTCTGGTGGGCTATTTTATGGGAAAGCTATTTTGGTGGGCAGGCTATTCTGTCAGGGCTTTTTCGCGCTTGCTTTTGTCGGGGCTGTTTTGTGGCGACTGTTTGGTGCTGAGCTATTTTGTTTAAGTGCCGTCGGGCGATAGTGAAGCAGTGGACTTCCGCCCTCTCCCCTCCGAGTCCTCGGGTGCCCGGAAAACGACTAACTTGTCTAGATGATGCTGTCGGATTAGCATCATTGGCAAGCTCGAAATTTTACTATAGTGTGACGTGGGCAACGAATGAGGAAATAAGCGCGACGCCCAAAAATTGAAGTGGAATCGCTGTCAGAGAGCAAAATGTGCTGCATCAGACCAAGACCGGTGCTGCTGTGGAAGCCCTATAATGTCGACTGCAACGAGGCTAGTGACTTTGCACGCTCGCCATTGGCGGACGCGCTCTGGTCGGCTTTGAGGACGCAGCGGCCATATCTCGAGCCAGCTCTACGGCGGCGGAAGTGATGCCTGGTCTCCCTCCTATGCTCTCACGCGTTTCCTGCTGTCGGCCGTCTTTAGCTTTTGTTACCGCCATCTATCCACAGCCTAATAGCCGCCATTTAATAACTGAAAACTCCTCTCGGTCCTCTGGTTGGCACGGAAGACAAACGAAGCAAAGCCGTCGTGAAGTTGGCCAGCGCGCGCGGAAGTAGCCGTCGTTCTGATGCCGGCGTCTCCGCCGCACGAGAGCTCGTCCCGCGGTTGCGTCCTGCACGATCGGGGCCGAGCGCTCGCTGTCGGGCTTCGCGCAGCACCGGAGTAATCGGGCATTCAGTACTGCTTGCTCCGCACGACGCCACCGCGAGCAATCTTGGATCCCCTGGGCCAGCGTCGCTAGCCTCTTGCAGGTGATTACACTTCGACGCGTGTCCGCCGTACGAGAGATAAGGCGGTCCGGTCGTGCATACTAATTCCGCAGCTCCGCAAAATCGATTACTCGGTCGACCCGGACTTTCAGCTCTCGACACCCGCTGCAGCCTCATCCAGCCGCGAGCCTGCGGCTTGCATGCGGGCCGCGTGGTCCCGCGACGTCAGAGTACGTAAAAATACGACGGATGTTAAAACCCGAAAAAAGGAAGCCTTCGATCTACTTCTTAACTCGGGAGCGAATTAAGCGTGGCATCGCAAGAAAGGAGAGCTTCCGGCGCGACTTCCGGCGTGACTTAACAGTACGCCTCGGCAATGCAGGCCAAGCTCTGGGCTATCAAGCTATCAGGCCCGGCCACCTCGTATGACGTATGCCCTGCAAGAGGCCGTCCCTCCCCTTCCCGAATCGCGCGCGCTTTCGAGTCCGACTCTGCTCGATGGCATGACTCGCTTGACTGAGCTCCGGAAGCGGTGCAATCTGAGCAGGTACACAGGCACGACGTGCCAATTGTACACGCCATGAGGTCACATGGCCAACGGTCCGTTGGCGACTCTTGTTGCAATTGCACTGCGTGAAAGCGGAGGAAATCGAACTCGATCGCGCGGGGTGCCTCTAGGAGTGCTGCTCTCGCTGATTGTCTACTCTGCACGATTGGCCAAGGCCGTAGCTCTGAAGATAGACTTCTCATGGCGCGCTATTGGGTGAATTTGTGCTACTGTAACAGCATATCCGCATCCTAAAGTCGGTACTTTCTTTCAAGCCTGCTTGCGACGTCTTCTTCTGCGGAGTGCAGGATAGAAATTGAGGATCTCCGAGGCTGACATTTAACGCCTAAGCTAGAACCGAAGACAGATTGGC